>OY804260.1:1395845-1995845 GCA_963680825.1 Meiosimyza decipiens
TGAACAATCTTCTGATATTTACAGTTTTCGGTTAATCTGCCATTTCCGGGTCATTAGGGTCAATTGTACCCATCTCTGAAAATAAGAAGAGACTGGTGCACACCATTTTGAATTGTCTGAAGATTCCTTAACTTTTCTCTCATAAATTAAACCGCCATAGATTCTATGATTTAAAACTGCATTTTGAAAATATTAAGGTCTTCTTAGATTGATCCATTTCACACCCCAGTAAAATTAGCATTCAACCTCGGAATTGAAGCGAATAAGTTGAAAATATGCATAAACCTTTATTTTGGTGTTGTAATGACTTACAAGAAAGTCTCATATCACATCGTATCTGAGTCACAAGATGTTCAAGTTCATAGGTTGAGCAAATCGGTTTTTCGCAATTATTTCGTTTCCTAACATATGCAAAATATGTCATTCGAGGTTGCAATGAATTGTGTAAGTAGTGAAATTGCCTATTATTCTCGTTTACAAGTATTTTTCCATATCATCACCCATTCTCGAGATATAGCGCGGAGAGTAGCGAGCGCGCATCCTTATATGCATTACCTATAGGTCAAGGGTGGCCAAACGGTAGACCGCGGTCCACTGGTCGAACGCGTATCAATTCCTAGGCGCCCGCCCGTCTGATATGTCGAAGCAACAATTTATATGTTCGGTGTCATAAAATACATTTTTTCGTCTTTAATTTAGAAAAGTGTATCCATTTTCTTCGCTCATAGCAATTCATAAAACGTCCAATGTTGAAAGACATTTCAGAATAGTCCAAACACAATATGAAAATAATTATTCACAATTTCTTATGAGATCGAGTACGAAATCGAAGACAGCTACCATAACTTCAATCAAGGCTGCAGAAATGATATTATAACATTAGTCCCTTTTTGAAGACAGCGAAATATGAAATCTCGTTCCTATTCCTATGTTCCGTTCTCGTCTTATAAAGGCTGGAAAGTTCTTGTTTCGAAACTTTAAAGATAAATAATTGTTATCATATATGTTTATTTTAAATTTATACTTATTTCCGACTTTAAATTACTATTTTAAGGTTATTAGACCGCCGCCCGAAATTTCAAAAGCAGGTCGCCCGCATTGGTTAAAACTTTGGCCACCCATGCTACAGGTGAATGGCTTCGACAGGTAAATACTTAGTTGACTACATAAAATTGTTAATTAAATAAAAATGCAACTATTTATATGCATTATTTGTATTATTATTATATGTAAATGCGATAAATATAACAAATTTTCACGAAAATTATATGTAAAAAACTTATGGGATAATATTTATTATTCTATAACTTATTAGTTTCTAGAATTTTGTATAGTTTACTGCATAACGTTACTAATTGAATGATAACATGATCATCATTATAAATACTATTTATAAATGATTAAAAAATACAGATACGTAGAACACATAAATGGACTTACTGGCCACTATTCAAAATCGAAAAATCATTAAAATGTTCGAAAAAATTAATTAAAATGTTCGAAAAACGTCCTGATTTGTGCCAATCAGCGCAATTATTTCAACAAGAAAATTGCCCTCTGAATATATTATGTGATAATGGAATACGTGTTCTTTCAGCAATGTATAATGTCCAAGCAACAGAAAATAACATTGGCGATTATACTTAGATATATGCAATTTATTAAATCAACAAGGCTTAACAGATTGGTGCAGTTATCATCTCTTCCACCTACAAGTGCAGCAGCTCAACAGAATATTTATGGGGTCCTCTTCCAAATTCAAACTTGGTTAGGAGTGGATTTACAACCAGAGAGATGGAAGTACTTTCTGCCAAACAAATCATTGCTTCCTACAACAACATTATTGCCACCAGAAGAACTATTAAACATAATGTTCTGCAATAGCAAGAATGGCTGTTGTGCGAACTGTGGATGTAGAAAAGTAGGATTGCAATGGTCCTCCGTATGTGGCCAGTGGAATGGTTTTCGATGAAGAAATAGAGTAGGTTCCAAAAAAACTTGACGTCGTAAGGTCAAATATGATGGATAATGAGAATGATGATAATGATCTACTGATCAAGTTTGAACAGCCAGACAAAGAAGACGATGCTGAAAAAGAGGAATCTTGAGCCATATATCGGGCATTATGTTATATTTTAATTATCATATACAAAAAACAATACACGAATATACTTTTTTATAATTAATGACCATTTACATTTGTCAACAAGTTTTTGTAATTAATTAGTATAATAAATGAATAAGAAACAAATCACTACTGCTGTATTTTATTTAATATTTGTCATATAAATATGTACCTCATTTATAATTTATATGTATCTTTAGTTTTTAATCATTTATAAATAATAATTATAATGATATTTCCATTCAATTATTAACGTTATGCAGTAAACTATACAAATTTCTAGAAACTAATAACTTATAGACTAATAAATATTATCATATAAATTTCTTACTTATAATATTCGTAGAAATTTGTTATAAATAAATTACTTATTTGTTATAAATAAAATAATATCAATAATTGCATTGCAATAATTTTCTTGTGAATGGCTTATTCACCTATAGGTATTACATGTAAAAATGCGTGCTCGCTATATCTCGAGAATGGGTGATGATATGGAAAAATACTCGAAATGAGAATTATAGAGAATTTTTTGACCTACAAAAATCTTTCATAACTTCAAAAATACTCGAAATGAGAATTGTAGAGAGTTTTTTAACCCACAAAAATCTATCATAACCTCAAATGGCGTATTTCGCATAGGAACGAAAAAATTGTGAGATACCGGTTTTCGCGACCTTTGACCTTGAATAACTTGTGACGCAGACACGATATGATGTGAGACTTTTTTATCAGTCATTACAACACCAAATTAAGGGTTTATGCATATTTTCAACTTAATCTCTCCCATTCCGAGGTTTGCCCCATATTTCGGCTTAGTTGACTGTACTATTCAGCAAGAGATCTAAGTTGCAAGCTAAAGCTAAGAAAATCGCAAGTTTTGGGTTCAGCACAATTACCTCATCTGGCATAAAAATACTGCTGTTTTGATATCTCGTAACCTACATCCTGTAGGATAACTATCCTTCTATTTTTCTTGTCTTCGATCACTAAAAAGATTTCGTCTAAAAATGAACCATCCTAACCTTCTAATTCTTCTAGGTTTTCAATATCTATTCATTTTAAGCACATTAGTTATTGCATCGATAAATTTCGGAAACTTAAGATTGATATTTCCATAACAACACTAAAATTTCGATAGTCAACCGTAAAGACAATAAGAAGCAATAAACGCTGCTCGATGTATCTCGACCGTAAATCAATCGAATTTATTGACCAATCTTTCGGACGATCCATGAAAAATGCAACAACGACAACAAGAATAAAAGTAACAGCAGTATCCATCAGTTAATGACAACAACAACGACCTAGGCGCAAATCATCAACATCACTGGAAACGAATAAAAAACAAAACAACAAGAAAAAATTTTTAATAAAAATGATTAAAATACAACAAACCACAATAACAATAAAAACCTTAATAGATTCAACTAAAAGACTGTTAAGGAAACTCATGATGAAGATGGAAACAACAAAATGAAGGTAAAAAGTCACGCGGGTTGACAAAGAGCGAAAAGAAGGAAGTGACAGACTGAATTGTCAAATTAAATGGATTCGTTAAGCAACGCATTCATATCCAGTATGAATAAAAAACAAAAACAAAAAAAAAATAAAAAAACAGACCCAGGAAGCCTCAGCAGATGGCAACGTTAACGCAAATGTGAATTCGAAATTGCTATCTTCGAATTCGAGACATATCTTCTGCACATATGTAAGTCGATAATATAAATGATAAATGCACATGAAATAATTTTGAGTTTTTAATAAATACCACAAGAAACTGTCTTTGTCCACTTAAGTGACTCTCCACTAGGGTGGAAGACAAACTTAATTGTAAGATGCAATATTGTTGACCAGTAAGGGTATTATCTTTGGTCTCACTATTAATTGAATACCCTACGCTGAAGGAAAAGAAGAAATGGTTTTTTAATATATTTGTAGTTTATTTTTTTGTGTTTCAATATTTTTAACAAGGAAATTTATAAATTTAACAGGAATAACTAAAACGCTGGTAAACACTGACATTTTTTTAGAAATGTGTCTTAATTTGATGTGGTGCAAATACAATTCTGAAAGCAAAAAAGTAATAACGAATAATAACCCTTTATTTGGATTTCATTCATTACATCAAATGTTGCCAGGCTCTCATTCGGCTTTGTGTGGCGCTCAAGTACAGACTGATAAAGGCATTTTGGGCCAAAAATATATGGTAAATTAATGTTTGACCAAAGTGGTGTCATTCGATGGATGGTCATAGGAATGTACAACAAAAAGTGAATATGCCATACGAAAAAGCGAATATATGGGTGGTGCCATGTGGAAGGAAGTGCCAATACATGGGTCCTAAACGGCCAAAGAAATGATCTTTTGAAATTTTTAAAATTTTCTAGTCAATTAAAATAGATACCTGGTTAATATTATTAACAAGAATCAATTGAGTTTAATCATATATAGCTAGATTCATTTTTGTAATTCTCAATCCGATTTCTGGTTAATTTAACTAGATTTTTACCTTGGCACCGAAAATTGCGTCTCCTAGTTGGATTAACCAGATCCTAGTTGATTTTTTTCTCAGTGTACAATACATTAACATTAAAAGAGCGCGTAAGTCTTAAATTTTTATTAGTACTGCTATCTAGCTTCACCAAACGTTTCTATTTTGTATTTAGCATCATTTACTTGAAGAGCCTTTCTACATTATTTCTATAGTTTATTTGGATCATTCCTAGTGGTTGTGTGAACTTTGGTTCCATTATTTGTAATAGATCTATAAGTGTAGCGGCCGACCATTCCACGAATTATATTACGACAGCCGTTCTTAACACTTGAGCCGTGAGAAGTTCTCCCAACGATGTATGTTAAGTTTAGTTTTTATGTATTACATTCAAGTTTTAAGAGCGGCTCTCCAAATATAAATTATGAATTGGTCAGGGCTCAAATCCTAGTACAAATTTACCAAAAAGTGATCTGATAGGGCCATGTATATATGTATGTGTATGAATATATTTTAGGTAAAAGCCGAAATACATACACATGTGTCACCAATTGTTTGTTTAAGCAAAAAACATTGATCAATTTGTGTAAGTTTACAAGAATATCGGGCGCGGTAATATTTTTCGAGGTATGGTGACATTTTCTTCAGACTCTTAAGAGTCCAGAATACAAAAACAAATGGGTTTTCACAAAAAAATTATTAAAACGTTATGTACAAATTATTTTTTTTTTTTGAAAATTTGCAAACAATTTATTAAAGTTGATAAAAAGTATAAACATAATGTGTCGCAAACTTTTTTTCGTTACATCGAACCGATTTTTGAACATATCGATAGAAATCGTGATGGTCTTTTTATAGCTGCAAATTGCACGTATTCTGACCTTATTGTGATAAATTGAAGCACATGGCACAAAGTATGGCTTTGAGTTATTCAAATGTTGATTTTTCTTGAACCACCCTACTCATCCCTCTCAATGCATCCAACGACTAGACAACGAATGTACATAAACGAGGCAAACAGACAGATATTACGACGGATTAAAAGATTTGCGGACGAACGAACTCACGGTATTAATACCTACCAAATCAAATCGAGAAGCCTGTCAGCTGAAGAGAGTGTAAATAAATTACAAACACAACGGCAACAACAACATAACAAATCACATTAAAACGCGGGAGATTGAAACGATATCCACGGTTCTATGACATCTCGCGGAGCAGTGAAAGGAAAGAAGCAAAACAACGTCAACTACAAAACTTTGAAGCCTCAAGCTACACTCCAAACACTCAACGTCTACGTTCACTGCCTGCCATTGCAGCTGAAACTTTGCTGCTGACCGCAAACACAAAAATGAGTTAATATGGCGGAATTAATGTCGACTCTGACTATTTGCAGCAATTGCTGCTGCTGGACAGAGATAGTTGCTGCTTACACTCACACTAGCGCTTGAAAGTAGCCTCCAAAAAACCAAAAGAAAAGCCAGCAACACCAATCGCTTTTAATGTGGATTCAATGCGCGGTTGCTGTTGATCCGGGCCATCATTTAATTTCATAATAATCAACAGTCAAGCGGTGCTGCTTGGCGTTCGAGTGACGCAGTGGCAAATTTGAAGCTAGAGGGCTCCACCAAGAGTGAGAGGATAACATTCAAAGTCTTCAGGTGTTGATGACGCACAGTGTTTATCTGTTCACTATGATAGTTTTGAACATTGCAACAATTTACTAAGTCATTTTCAAAATGACTTTCGATTGAAGTTCTGAGAACACTCTTATGGGCGGTATGTGAAAAAAAGTAAGAACTTACAGCTCAAAACCGGAGAAATCCAGAAAGCACCAATAAAATTTAAAAAAAGCATAGGTTACGTGATACAACTAAGGGGCCATCCATAAACTACGTGACCGAAAAAACCTTTTTTTTAACCCCTACCCGCCCCCCCCCTATAGTGACGATTCGTGACATTACTCAATTAACCCCCCCTCCCCCTATTTAATTACGTTGCAGCATGATTTTTAAAAATATTTTCTACAATGAATTTTAAAATAAAATACATGGTTTATTGACAATATTAAACATAAAACATTACATTTTATATTTTAATAGATATAACATATTTAAAATGAATAAATAATTTTCAATATTTAAATTTCTTCCAAGAAAGGAATTCCCTCATCTATCCAAGAAGGTATATCCTCAATTTAAGTAATATTTTTCTCTATATTTAATTGTTCGTCTTGCAGTTCAACAGCTTCTACATCTGCTATATCTTCTACATCGATCCACAATTTTACAATTTGAAGTCACGTAGTATTTCGCGAAACCCCCCGCCCCCCGTCGTTACTTTTCGTAGTATTTTTCATGACCCCCATTCCACCAAATCGGTCACGTAATTTATGGATGACCCCTAATCTAATTTGAACTTAATGATCAAAAATCACAAAGAAACTTAATACGATTCAACAGGGTCACACAAGTACTCTATTTTATTTTTTTGTACGAAGAAAATTATCTTTATTAAAGATCACTTACCATGAATTCGGTGCCCGTTTTGCTCTACGACCTCAGGTATTTTTTCAGAGGATTTTAAAACTGTACGTCTTTTAGAGTTTCATTCAAGTTTTTCTCGGAGTTAAATTACTTTTTTTTTTATCATTCCATCGCGAGATTTGAACAGTACGACTCAAATATACTTACTTTACATCTTCTTTGTTTGAGGCAACACAAACATTTTCGAAATTCGGCTCAGAACAGTCCCTAAGTATGTCGAGCCAAGTCGTGGCTATATTCAGAAATTAGGTTCGATCTAGTCTCATGAATTAACCTTTGTTCTAAAAAAAAAGTTTAAACAAACAAAGTTTTACCTATTTATATGAATTCGTAGAAAGCAGCCCGTTTGCTCGTAGTTTCTAACTAAGTATTTCATAAGTATATTTTGTGTAAATTTTTACCTCTGAAAGCGTGAATAACATTTGAAATCTGCACATAAAAACAGAAAATCGTGTATTAATCAAAGATGGACCATCAAAATCTTCTTTTGCTCTGAATATTTGAAACATAAGCCATTCTATGTGAAGTGGACAAAGAATAAAATGTTACATTCTGAAATAAATTCACATTGGGTCTCATTGTACTTTTAGAAAGTGTGAATGAAAACAGACAATATTTATTTTGTTTGAGGTTGAGTTGTCTTAAAGCAAATGAAATACGAATTTTTCGGGAGCAGTTTTTCGAATTAAATAAATTTACAATTAAATAATAAGCAAAGTGGCTCTATTGAAAATTTACTGTTCCTTTCAATTATGAAATCAGATTCGAAATTTGAATTTTTTTTTTCTTCTAAAAATCCGGTCACAAACATTTCAAATCAGAATATCAAAAAGTTCGGTGTTTTTATGTTTTTTATTTTAATTCTATTATTAAGCTTGAGGTATAGAGATAATATATTAAAAATTTCAAAATGAGATTCTGCACCCAAAGCTGAACTGGCTCATCCTCACACGCTTTGGAGGAACTGTTTTGGCTTAGGAAAATCTGGTTTTTCCTAAAAAAGTAAAGATTTCGAAAATTCCATACGTCATTCTATAAATTATGTTGCTATAATTGCACATTTAAAATTTAAAAAAATTATTATTTAATATTTTCAAAAATGTGTTTTGAGAAAAACGCCTTCAAAGTGTCAAATACAGAGCGCAGCCCTTTGACACGCTTATATAAAAATGTCAAGATTTCTATGAAAAAAAAATGTTTTTTCCGACACAAACTTTTTCTCCTAATTACTTATAAATAGATTGGAGCATTTTTCGAGCTAAAAAAATCGATGTTTAAAAAATGTACACTGGCTTATCCCCTCAAACCTTAAGATTACTACTCAAAGGAAGTATTTGCTCAAAATAAATGGGCATGCCAATTATACAACAAGAAGTATAAAATTAATACGAATCATTAAATGTGTCTAAATTATGCGAAATTCAAATGACGACAAACGAAATTAAGAAATGATTTATTTAAATGATGCCCAAACCAAACTAATGAGTTTAATTCAAAATAAAAATCATTAATTATTGGACTTACAAAAAAACAAAACACTGAAAACAAAAACAAAAAAAGACCGAAAAAGATTAAGCAAAAGAAACTCACTGATGGTTCCAAGCAATCAACAAACGTCGAATCATCATTAATTTCAAGTCAAATCCACCAACACCAACACCAATGATGATGATGAAAGCAGTGACAAAAGCGATAACAATAAAATCGAGACTTCAAAATGGCGACCTTAATAATTAAACCTCAGTTTAAGAGAAAAAAAAAACAGAATTTGAAACTATGTACTATGGATGACACGAGTAGAAGATATATGTAATAAATAAAGCACAACAATAAAATAAATGAAGAAGCAAAGACGATGAAATCGAGACGACCAGAGAAAAAAAAGAAACCGTCAAAAAACTTCATCAAAAATTCCAATTGTCAGCGACGATGTTTCCCATTTACAAGTCAACCTCTTGGAAAAAAAAGCAGTTGTTCATCAACATCAAAGAGTCACACACATCAACAAACCACTACACTAATACTAATAGCATGCGGTAAATACGAGTATGATACAAACCCGTATAATAAATATGGAGCTACATCTTTTAGCTACAGGGGCTACCTATTTAATTTCAAAACTTTATCCGATAATTTATGAAACATAAATAACAAAATAAAAAAAACAAATCATTTGTCCGATGACAGTTGCTTGGTTCGCTTTTGTCGACGCTGTTGTTTTTTTTTTAAATTCATTTTATTTAAAATTTTAACCCGAAATTAATGTCGCTGTGTTAGCTGATCATGATGACGAAGACGGCGACGATGGCGCGATGACGTTGAGCAGCAACATCAACAAAACTCTGGCAGTGTGGCATTCGTCATCATTAGTGCGCAGGCGCAGCAGATGCAAATGCGCACCACTCTGAATGAATGCGTGGTTCTTTGGCGGCTTCGGAATTTTAAATTAATCGAGCGTCCACAAACGCAACGAATTAAACGATCAGCTTGACAAATTTTCTGGAATTTTTTATCGTACGAAATTTTATTACTTTTGGTTTAATAAGATGCGAATTGTTATCGCGTGAGTTTAAGCATCTACCGTTGACAAAAAATTAAAGTTCTGATAAAATATTCTGATATTATTAACACTTTTTTACACTTAAAACCAATGTTCTCGTATATGTTCTTAAGTGTTCTAACTTCTCCATCTTAATAAAATTCTTACAGCATATTTTAAGATCCCTCGATTGTATTTTTATAGAAAATGTCCCAAATATCAAAATTCAAAGGATTTTTAAAATAAAATTTTTCCTGAAAACTTAGCCTATTTTTTATGTAGATTTACTGTGGCTGGCGACATCGGTATTGGATATACTATAGCGAGTGAAGAATGCGATTTTCAAGCATATGTGCATATTCCGGTCGTCATGCTGAACTTTACAATATACGAAATTTTTAGAAAATCGTAGAGGTGTCCTTCAAACTAAAATATTACCTAAACTTTGCCAGTAGCAACTAGGAAAAGAGCCTCTTGGAGAACGGTTTTGTACTTATGACTTTTTTTTCATCGCTTCCGATAAAAACGCGAAACTTAGACTTAAAACGGATATTTTCAAAAACGGCCTTTGCAAAGATTTTGGTTTTCTTTGAAAAATAGTTGTGAAACATCCCAGATAGAAAATTTTGCAGTGTTCGCACTTTTGGAATGAAACCATTTCCGACGAACCGTGTGTATCGTGGCAAATGCATTGTTTTTCCTCATTCATATAAGCATGTCCGTATCCAGGATTTTATTACGGGGGGAGGGGGGGGGGGTTTAGGATTTGAGATTTTTGAATACGAATTTTACAATCTTCTTAAATTTTTTAATCGATTGCCTTGTATATAAGGATACTTAAGCAAGAAATAATAAGTACTTAATAAGTATTAAAATAATATGTAAAAAAGATGATAATTTCTTAGATATTTTTAATGATTTACAACATTTCATTTCAATAATTTTTTCTTTACGATTTCTTTTGATCGAAACGAGAGGATTTTTTTACAATCACCCATATGTCTTATATGGATAGCTGTACCCTTGAATTATTTTTAAAAATTCAATTTGAGATACTTGTAAATTTTTGCATTGTATATTGTTCTCAATTTTTTTTTAATGAAAGTTTATTTTGCAATCAATAAATATTTTACTATATAGCCGAACTAACATATTGGCTAAAACAAAAATTATAAGATATTAAACTAAGTACTTTCATTTTATTTCGGCTAGATTCTTTTCAATGTATAGTGACGAAAATATAATGTTATTGTGTAAATTGATCGATAAATAAAACTTAGATGTGGCACATTAAATCGAGCCAAGAGACAATAGATATTGTATGGAGGTTTTGATTCAATCAAATCCTAATAAACTGAGAACATAAAGCTATCGGCGAATCCATTGTATGAAAAACAACGAAAATACATAGCAACGCTGAAGTCAATCTGCTGTCATAGTAGGAACTATTCGAACAATATCAGAAAATAAGTTTCGAGCATATGCTGGAAATCAGTTTATTGCACTAAAATTGCTGTTTAAGGCTCCAGTTAGTGCTATCAACCAGAAACATTTTTTTTGAAAAGTTGAAAGTTGAACTCTTAAAAAACAAATTAGTGAAACCAATTGACAAGCTACTGCGTAATAATCAGTGAGTACTAGAGGAAAAGATAGATAGTTTTAATTAAGCAAGTTATTATTGAACCAGTTTAGGGTTCTTCGAGAGAATTTCACGCGGTATAACAAAAAAAAGTTTTGTGTTAATAAAAAGCTTAATGATTTATATAAACTTTGCTTCAGATATATTTCAAGACATTGAGCCAAATATTTAAGCTCATTTTCGGAATGTAATTGAATGGAGTAGTACATCTAGCAAACTTTAACATTTTCGTGAACGGCATAAACATAGTTTTGCCAGCTTGGTAGCGTTCTAATTACAGCACCACAAAAGAAGTATGAGCACAAATCAACAAATTAAGAGTAGTCCTCGATCAACTCTACATTAGGAGTGAAATTCAATGACTTAAATTGAAAAGGAACATATTTTATTTGGATTCAACATTGATTTAAGGCAGTCATGACACTTGGTTTTTGTGAAAGTGAACTGAATCGATATTTGAGATGTAGTTTTTAGAGGCCGAATCTACTTTTTAGTAAATTATTAAAAAAAAATAATTCATTTGGAAAACCCTAAAGAAATATACAACATTAAATTATTATATATACACATATACCGATTTATTTTCATGTATTGAAAATAAGAAGGTAATACAGTTCGACCTCGGTCAATTCAACTCTTGATAAATGCAACTCCTTTCTTTCATTACAGACTCAGTAAGTGCAACAGTATACCGATTTAGTCATAAGAAAGCTACGTCATAAAAGCTCATTAGCAATACCGAAACTGATCCTAGAAAACGAATAATGTTGAGAGTCTCTGAATACCCAAAGATTGAAAAATGTTTATTTCTTAATAAATATGTATACCAGGATACCTAAGATTTTTTGACTTCATCATTGCAATAACCGCGATTATTACAACAGGCTTAGTTCTTCCAACTATCGACTTAACTTTGACCTGTTCTCCACAAACAAATGGGCTAGTGAAAACTTTCGTTTTGTTTACTCTTCTAAATCTAAAGTTCTGTCTATAGCAATGAGAGGTTTAAGCCTTGTGGGGATTCTTCAGTAGTCGATTGGGTCTTCTAATTTAGAATTTGGAAATAAAGTTAAGAACCTTGGATTTATTTTAAGTTCTAAGTTTTATGATTTATGGTACCTTGCGTCAGATACTCATTTCTATGGACTTTACTCCAGTTGATACCAGGCGCAGAATTGTAGTGCAGTTGATCTGGCCATATGTATTTTACAGTAATTCTATTTATGGCAGGCTTGACTCGCAGTCATTACACAAACTAACTGTAATTTTGTCAATCAACAAGGTGTAATTGTTCCTAGATGCAATTATCTTAATTCAACCAGATACTTTTTTATTAGCACCATTAGGGTGTGGAACTCTCTACCAGCTGATATTAAACGTGCTAGAGCAAGCCTCAGCTTCAAACGAGCTACATATATGTAACTATTTTGGTGCCAATATTTGAACCACTTTTTTCTATTCTCTATCAATTCTTTTAATTTTTCGTTTTGTTTTTATTAAGTTATTGCTTATAAGTATTATTTAAGTATTTACTAGGTTAAATTTTATTGTTATATATTTTGGTTTACTTATTCTTGGTATTTATTTTTAATGTGTAACATCATTGATGTACTATTAAAGAGTAAGTCTCGTTGTGCAACACAATTGTGAATAACAAATAAATAAAATATATTTCAAAAATTGGAACGAATTGCACACCATAAGACAACGAGCCAGAGATCAAGATAGTTATATAACCTGTACTTGTAGTAGTATGCTTCCGTGAAAATATCATGGCTCAAAAATATATAAACAGATCTAAAGTTGGCTATGTAAGTAATAACTGAGTACTCAATAAGTACTCGTAATATCGTGTTAACCACTTTGCTGTTTGTTTGAGTTTGAGAATTGAGTTTTCGTGTGAAACTAAAGATTTGAATTTGAAAAACTCCCCAAATAGATTGCAGTAAGACCATTATTAGATTAATTTTCATCAAAATTCATACAGATAAGTGACTTAACGTTCAGGATGAATATTATGTTAATTAAAATTAAGTATCGTATAATTGGCAAGACAAATCGTAACCTAATTTTTATTGATTACACTGGTTCAACTTCCAAGCTTTCTTTCAGAAATCTAACTTACACAAATTATTACACAGACCAACATGTAAGCGTTTTCTGGTAGCAACAGAGTGACCTCAGTGTTATCCTGAAAGAAAACATTTTACTGACAATTTTTTTTTTTTTTCTGTATAAAGTTATAGTCCATCACATCCTAGATTTAGGTTAACTGCACTCAAAATCGCAGGGGTTATTGACATTCTTTGCACCGCAAGTAAATTGAAATTGAATGGCTGAAGGTTTGATGCCTAAGACTAAGGAATGACAAAAATCGCAAGTTATCGTAACGTTCGAATTGCACAACGCAAACTTTACATCTTACAATCTTTGTTTCGCACTTTGATTGAAACACCAATCCGTACTATAGCTAGCAGAAATAAAAGGGAGTAACAGAATGATAACGTTCTGCCTTACGTACAAAAAACTTTATACGGCTTGTTGTGGTTTTGACTCGCGATCGCTATCCGAATCCGTACCAAATGTAGTTATCGTTTTTGTCATTAGATTCGCATGAGAGTACCATGGTCCGGGGACTCATTTTTGGGACAAAATCGCTTTAAAGAGTCCCTAGCTTCCCTTAGTGATTGTTTTAAGCTATCTTCCGTTCGAAAAAAAAAAATTTTCTCTTTCTTCTTTTTAACGATAGAGTTTTTTTTCAATTCTCTGCCAAAGACAAAACTATTCCTTATAAGTTCATACTTTTTTCTTATATGTATATCCTTACATAAAAAAAAGTAAGTATTGGAAAAACATAATGGTATCTTCAGAAAAAATATTCGTCATCGCAACTAAATGTGGAGTCTCTAAACAATGAAGCCAACGCAAAAACGTCTTTTTTTAAAGAAAAACTGTGTGTTTTCAAGTCATATTTTCCTAGCTTAGTTTTTAACACACTTTATTTTAATAAAATAGTCCAGCTGAAAATCTAAACTTCAATTTCCTTTAGATTTCTTAAACAAATCATTGCTCTGTTTATTTAGAGATCACCTCGAATTCTTGCTGAATATTTTTTTCCGAAGAGACCATAAAGTTTTTCTTATTACTTTATTCTATAACGAAATTTAACTAAAAGGCATACTAAAAATCCACAAAAATAGTGGTAAGGCGATAAGATGTGGGGAGTTCATGTGAAAGCAAATGTTTTTCAACTTTTTAATAAAAAAAATTTTTATTTCAAGTATCAAACCATTTGTTCTTCGAATTTATATACTTGTGTGGTATGAAGACTGTTATTACCATTTTGATCATAAAATGCATATAAGAAAACCAAGATTATAGCAATATTCAGCAAAATAGTCAGCACATTAGTACATCATACTTTGTTGCAAATCAACTGTTCGACTGTGTTACTTACACAACAACAGAATTAAATAAATCATCATGAGTAATTCCCTAATGAACAAATTAAACAAATTCTTTTAGTTTAATGATATTAAATTCAACAAGAAATATTTCATCATTATGTAAATTTTTCATCAAAAAGAACTCAAACGGGTTTCGTTCGAAATCAAAATAAAATGATAAAAAAAGTTTACCCACACAATCACAACAAATGTATATCACATATATAAATAATAACAAATCAAGCTCTGACGTTGTTAATTTACGAATCTGTCAGAAATACTTAAATTTATAACCTGGATCAATAAGAATAACGCCCCAAACGAAGGCTATAAATTGAATGAAAAAATCCAAATGGAGCGATTGTGTGTCTGTTTTAAATACATGACTGTCGGTAAAATGAATGCATCAATATCAAAATGATTTGCAATGGAGAATTCCATTTTTTTACAAAAGACATATATATTTCAAAAGATCGAACAGAATGCATAGGTATGTTCTTTGTACAAAAGTCAATGAATGGCATCTCAATATATCACATCTAGTGATCTTACTTCACTGATCTTTATACATGGGATAAGTAGTAGGTAACGTTATAAAGACAACTAATCATTTAAAATATTTTGTAAAAATATTGGAATAACATTCAAATGTGAAAAGGTTTGTTGATTTTGTTATGCTTGGAGACCATAAAAAAATTTTAGTAACTTCTTTTTTACCACTGATATCTGAATAGAAGGTTTTTCTTTTTTTTGACATAATACTAAAAAAATTAATTTTGTCAGATTGTGCCCGCGGTAATCAAAGGCAGGACTTTGATGAAAAAAACAAGTCCGGTGTTTGTGATTAATGAAGTCAAAGTTTCACCAAGGATAACAATTATCAGTTGAAACTGGCCAACCCCAAGGATCTTTAATTCTTCTTAGTATGTAGAGGAGGGTGGATTTGATTTTAACACTTTTTGGAAAATTAGCTCTAGTTTGTAAGCCAATTGTTATTTTTACGAATTTCTCTTTCAATACGATAGCTACATGTTTTAGTTAGTGTGTTGAAAAAATTTAGGTGCAAATATATTACGGTTTTTTTGTTTCAAAACGATGAAAAAGAAAAAATGTCAGCTGTTAATTTTAGCATATAACATATGTTTATGCAGTCCATATTTAGAATCACTTTTGACTAACGCTGATAATCACTTCTGTTTTTTGGGAGATTTTAATTTGAGTAAATTTGTTTGGAATCATTTCGCGAATGAGCTTATGCCGCCTTATGTCAGTCACGCATTTGAAATCAATTTTATTGACTGCATATTAAGTCTTGATTTAGCACAAATTAACTCCCTTGTTAACAAATTAAATGGGTTCTTAGAATAAGTTTTTGTTTCTAAGAACTTCAGAAATACTTTATCGGAGTGTTAATGTCCAATTTCTTCATCTTATATCCAGCACATTCCTTAGTGATTAACATTGAGTTTTATGCCTTAATATATTTATAGCAGGAAAACAATTGTTTTAATTTCACACTTTGTAATTTTGATATGTTAAATGATATATTCGACCAGACTGATTGGAGTGCTTTATTTTCTAGTAAAATGATCGCAATTTGCTTAGAAGCTTTTAAAACTGAAATAACAAGAATTTGTAATGAGTATATGCCTCGTGTATCAGAAAATGTGTATAGCTACCTTGGTACACTAAAAGTTTAAAAAAAATAAAGAATCTTCGAAATAAATATACCAAATTATTTAAAGCTTCTGATAATATTCAATATCATTCAGAATACGATCTTTATTTGAGGGAGTTTAATTTTCTTATTAAATTCCTTTACAATAAGTACATTTTACGTTGTGAGAATATCATCAAGGAGAATCCTAAATCATTTTGGAGATTTATTTAGTCCAAAAGAGATAAGTCATGTATTCTAAATTCTAAATTCCTACAATAATAATCAGTCTTTTACAATTTAGGACACTGTAAACTTCTTTGCGGACTATTTTATATCCAATTGTGTTGATGTCCTGCCATGGTTTAATGAATCAATTTTAAATAATATAAATTCCTTCTTGCGCCTTGGTTCTCTGTCTCTGTCTGAATTTGATGTCTTTAGTGCCATGTCCTCTATATATATATATATATATATATATATATATGCAGATAAGATATATGTTAAAAATAACATTGAATGTGGATGTGCATTGTTCAAGCCTTTGTGACGTATTTTTATTAACAGGCGCCTTTCAAGGTTGCTGGAAAATTGCATCCATAAAACCAGTTTTTAAAAGAGGGATAAAAAATAAAGTAGATATTCATAGACCTAGAAATTGTCTAATATTTCGAAACTTTGCGAAAGCATTATATTAAAGAAATTATTAATTTTTGGTTGAGCATCATATTTGTATTGAACAACATGGTTTCGTCGCAGGTAGGTTTATGGTGATAAATTTAGCACTCTTTACAAGATACTGTATCTCATCATTTGAACAGGGTCAACAAGCTGATGTGACTTACACAGATTTTTCCAAAGCGTTTGATAAGGTTCCCCATAATGCACTGGCTGCTAATCTTGGTACAATGGGTTTTTACTCATCTATTTTGAAATTGAACCAATCTTGTCTGCAAGCTAGAATTTTTTTTGTTGAAATTAGCAATGTTAAGTCCTACCAGTGTGTGGCACTGTCTGGTGTTCCACAATATTCCACTGTTTTTTATATTGGACATAAGTTATATAAGTATATGTTATCTTGCAACTAAGTTTTTACTTTATGCTGATAACTTAAAGCTTTTTCGTAAGGTTTCCAGTTCAAGTGATGTGGCTCTATCACAAAATGATTTAAATAATGTGTACATTTGGAGCATAATTAATTGCCTGGCATTAAATTTTATGAAATGTTTTTCTGTGACTTTCTCATAGGTTATAAATGCCCTCAGTACTACATATTTTCTTTGTGGTACTCCATTACAGGAGGTTTATTCCATTCGTGATCTTGGAGTGGTGTTTGATTCGAAGTTCAATTTTTCTGTACTTATAAATTATATTAGTTCTAAAGCTAATTCTTTTCTTGTCTTTGTACGTAGAAATAGTTGTGAATTTTCAGATCCTCTTTTAGAATGCCTCTTTTATCTGGAGTCCTTTCTTCTCTACTCACTAGCTTAGATTGGAAAAGTTCAAAACTCATTTACGCTGTTCGTGCTGCATTCTTTGAATTTTAACATATCTCTGCCCTCATATAATGCACGTCGCTTGATTTTGGGGTTAAAATCTTTGGAAACAAGACGCAAGTTTCAATCTGCTGTATTGACTTACGATCTTATTTCTGGGTTGATTGACTGTGGTCCTTTATTGTAATTTGCTGACTTTAATATTCCTTCAAGAACATTGCAGCACAATGATTTATTTTATATTAAACTCCATTAAACTCACTACGCTCTCAATGAGCCTATTAATACTTAGATAAATGTATGCTCTATCGCCAATTTGACCCAAAGATAGTATATAATAATATTATTATATATATGTTAATTATTATATACTCCCTTCGTTTGACCCAGCCAGCAAGTCAGCAATAAAATTGTATGTAGGTACCAAAGTTTGCAAGCAATGTATCTAAATAATAACGTATTCCAAAAGATACGAAATCATTAAGATAGATAATAAAATTAAAATAAAACAAAATGAAGATGTAAATTACTCAAATTCATGAAAACCAATCGCACATTCAAAATAGGACGTACCGCACTGGACCGGATTTTAGATACCAGAGGCAGGTAGCATCAATCTACACCTTGTATCTGACTAAAATGCTATTGTATCTTTATAAGTGTACGTGCAAGCACAATAACAAAATATTCAAAAGATACTTTAAACAGCTTGGTTGGTTGGTCGCTTGTCCGCTGTTTCAACTACGGCAAGAAACAGCAACACCCTCCCGTGCAATGATTGATTGCTCATCATTTTTCATTCTTAATGAAAATGCACCCTGCTGGCGCAGTTGGTTGCTCAACGATACATCGCCACACACACACGTACACATTTTGTACCGGCATAGTGTTGCGCACACCTGAACCCATAATGATTGCAATTGTGTTGTTGTTGTTGGCGTATTCCTGCCAAAGGTGCAAGCATTTATTCTCTTCTTATAAATAGTGATGCTTTTTCTGTGCTGCTGCTGGCCTAAAATTCGATGGCGATAGCGCGCACTGAATCTGGCAACGCTACCGCTTTGCACAACACGCTTGCTCCCTCCACTGTGTGCGCGCTTGATTGGCTAAAACAAAAATGGCTGCCATAGCCCGGTGGCTGCTTGTCTTGCTGCTTGTCATCTGTCAGCCGCACCAAGTTGAGTCGCGTCGAGTTGAGTTTTGTGTCTTCACGGGGTGTCAGCCAACGTCAGTGTTTTCCGCGTTTTCTCATGTTGTTAAACTTGCTGTTGCCACTGCTGTTGTTGTTATCTGCTCATAGCTTAGGGTGTTTCGAAAAACTATAACACTAGTAGAGTTTGTGAAAATCAATCTATTAATCTATTAATTATATTATAAACCGGACTTGACATCCGGTTATAAAACTGCAAGTACTTTGTAAGTAAATGTGTGAAAGGGAGAAAAGTGGGCCTGCCGAGGTCGCTTTTATAAAGAAAGGAACAGGCAAAGTTTGTTTCGCTGATGTCAAAAGAAAAGAGATACACAATATCTTCAAAAGAATTTGATTTTGCTGAGCTCTTATGCAAATTTTATCAACCCACCTAAATTTAATATTTTAATGCAGCAACAGACATTTTGTATCACATGTCGATATCGCATATATATAGTAATTTTAGAGTGCTGGTATTGCAAAGCATTTTCCATTTCTTTGTGTCTTATTCAAAATGATGAGGTCGTGGGCCTGTAACGACTTGCTTCTCATCAAACAAGAGATCCGTAGGTAGTTAAGTCGGTTAGCCGGTGTGTATATCAAGTGGGCGATATGCGGGTGCACGTCGTGTCTAATATACTTAGATCCAGGAGCCTACCATGGATATTTGCCGCCCCTTATCTATTAAGCTTTTGTTTTTTTCTACAAAAAAGCTATGATATCTATAAAAAAAACAAGAGATCCACAAAATTAAATTTACTTTTATATTGACCTTAAGCGTACATACGAACTTCAAAGTTCAAGGACCATATTGCCGCCCTCCATACCGTTGCGTCTGGAGTGATCACGCTCTTCGCCTCCCCTCCTCCCCTAGGTACACTTATGCAGAGATCGCGGAGAATATTTATGTAGAGCTTTTAGAAGAAGCGATTGTTAGCTAATCGACCTGTGGTCCTTTGATGCTCTATGACTAGAATTTCCTACTTTAGGAACTTTTCCTCCCTCCATTCGTTGGCAGCATGCTTGTTGTAAATAACAGACATTCATCTTTAACCAGGATACGATTGTGTCTCTGACCAGAGTCGATGTACGGTTCAAACGACTTTATAGCTCACATTATCTATTTTTTATATCGATGATACAACGGACTTAATCTACTTACATATATATATGGGAGTTATCACAGCTACTGATGGACTCTACACATTTGTTTTACATAAAGTTAGAAAGGACACTGAACTCTAAATACCGAATTTCACACAAATTTTTTTGTTTCTAGTTGGCTTGTCACGTTTGTTGTTCACATGGGATGCATCATGATTATGAGAGATTATGCAGTTTATCTTTATTATACGTTATGATCAAGCAATCTTTAACAATCTTACTTTCATTCCTTAACGGATTCGATTCTTACAATTTCTGTTTGATTTTATTTATGCACAAATTATAATTTTTCGTGTTTTCAAAGCACCCTGATGTTGGTAACACTGGTGAAACGTATAACCAGGCCAGTGATATTTCATTAGTGATATATTGAGGGTGGAGGGCGTGTTCTGCGCTATTTTTGCCACACATATACTATAGTCCAAATATTATATTCTAGGTTGGATTTGTTGTTGTTTGTTTTTCAAGCGTAAACATCTCATGCTAACGTTAATTCAGTTCGTTGTTCGTTTTCGATTTTTTTTTATTTTTCTGTTCAGTCTTCAGTCCCAAAAACATCATCATTAATCATTTTTATTTGCCAGTTGCCACTTTTTGTGATCTCTTTTCCTCTTAAGTTCTGCCATACCATTTGCTTCCACCACTCTGCAGTTGTATATGTCAACTGTCAAACAGACTTTCTTCTTATTCAACGCAAGGGTGGCAACCCTCCTTCATGCCGTCAAACAGCCAAAATGGCACTCGTGGCACTTGTTTTTGGCGCGTGGTGAGTAAATCTACAATTCTCGCTTGTCTTGTCACAAGAATTACTTACTTCAAGCACTCACAGACAATAAAAGCTACAGCTACAGCTACAACTACAGTAACAGTAAATTGTTACCATCATAATGTACGTACGGACGAAAAGAAGAATAAAAAAACAAGATATCCTGAAAAAGAGAACACAACCTCGTACAAATATAAAATAATATAAATTATTAGATTTTGCACTCGTAGCGCACAAAAAAAACATTAATAAATAACATTTATGTATTCTAGACTATGTACGTCGTTTCTAAATTAGTTTTTTCGTTCTTGTTGTTGTATTTGATATTTTGTTGTTTATTTGACAATCGAAATTACGCTAAGGATATGTGTATGCAAGTATTAATGTAAACATCTTAGTTTTATATGAATGTTGTTTTGAAATATCGAGGGTTAAAATAATTTTATAACTCTACTCCAAAATTTTTTCTCGTTTTTTCAATGTAGGAAATTCGCGTGCTTGATTATTGAATCAAAATCTACATACACCTGTCAGTAATAAATTGAAGGCGATTTTTCAACTCTAAAAATATTTGAACATGGCCAATTTTTTAAATATAACATAAGTACCTATCCGGAAATTCACAAACATTTGAAATATAAGCTTTTCCATTAAATATGTATAATAGTGGTTTACAGGAAAAGTACGATTTAAAAACAAAATATTGGCTTGTGCAATGAGATTTCTTTCGAAAATTATTATTTGCTAAATCTACTTTACCTGATAAAGTTTTCCATAAAATATTTTACTTCTGAATTTTCAAAAGTTCTCAGTTTCGAAAATTTGTATATACAGTGAACGCCTTCGCATTAACGAGCTTTCACTGTATAAGGACTGTCCCAGAAAAAACTTCCGTTTTTTATATATTGTATTATACTCTACTTGATAATCTTATAGGTCTAAAAAGACACAATATTTGTTCTGTAAAAAGTGAAGTTTAATATGATCTATAATACTTGAAGATAGCTCTTTTAACGACGAAGATATCTAACAAGCAACAAAAAGTCCACAAACTGATTTGGTCCACATACCTGCAAAATCCAGTATTAAAATATTCAGCTATAATAAAAATAGTTGGTGCATCAGAAACATCTTTCTTTACGGTTATTTCTAATTATAAGAAGGGTCAACCTGTTTCACGAAAAAAGGTTCGGGCAGAAAACCAGAATTTTCTAACCAAAGGGTAGCAACGAAGGTGAAACGCCTTTTTAAGCAAAATCCCAACACCTCAGTGCGAGATATGGCGGCTAGAGCAGGTACATCAAAATCTACTGTGCAAAAGAAGAAGGAGAAAAGTAAGCTAAGGACATACAGAGTTCAAAAAGTACTAGACCGTTCTGATGAAAAGCAGTTAATGGCTCCGATGCAAGCCCGAAAATTGAATGAAAGGTACCTGACTAAATTGGATTGCTGTACTCTGGACGACGAAACTTACTTCAAAGCAGATTTTAAGCAGCTACCTGGGATCGAATATTAGGCATCACCAAAAAAGGGGCATGTGTCTAGTATATTTAAAGAAAAATAAATTGGAAATTTCCGAAGCAATATATGGTTTGGCAGGCCATATGCACTCAGAAGCAGATTTTTTGTTACGCAAGGCACAATCAATTATAAAGTTTATATAGACGAGTGCCTCGAAAAACGTCTTCTGCCATTTATTCGTGCACATGAGGGTACCGTGATGTTCTGGCCAGATTTAGAAACCCCTCATTACTCTAAAGCTACGATGGAATGGTATGCAAGTAAAAAGGTCAATTTCGTACCAAAAATAGCAAATCTGCTCAACTGCCCAGAGCTTCGCCCAACTGAAAGATATTGAGCTCTAATGAAATAAGATTTTCGAAGGAGTGGTAAGACTGCAAAAAATCCACAAGACTTCAGACTTAAGTGGAAAAAATCGTACCATACTGTCGATGAAACGAATGGACAAAATTAATGAAGGGTCTTACGAAAAAAGTAAGAAATTTTTATAAAAAAAAAATTGTTACTTAGTTTTTAGTTATTTATATTTTGAACACTAGCCATTATTAATAAAAAACGAAAAAGGAACAAAAAAATTACTGGGTATTTTTTTATAACTAAAAAACAAAGCGCAAATTTTTTCTGGGACAGTCCTTATTCTTTCATTATTAAATTTTTCTCGACGTATCAACTTCATGTGGAAATGAAACAAGGAGAATTTGAAACAAAATGTAAATATAATTTAAAATAATCAAAGAGGAATAAGATATCAAATTATAACCAGTTAAAAGCGTCGGAATATGCACGAAACTTCTCAAAGAATTTGAGATTCAATTCCATTGCCCACTTCCGAACACTGAATATACAACGAAAGACCAATGTCACCCATCCAGTAGCATCAATAGATTCATGATAGGCAAATCCAGGATAGAAGAGTGGATATCTTTACTTACTTAGGAAGACATCCATGCATGAATCAATAAAGCGAAAGGTACCTTCGCTCAGCTTCTGGTAGTCTTAATTTTTATCAACGACAACGAAACACAAAATCTTTGAGTCAAATGTGATATAAGTCCTTTTGGACGGCTGTGGAACCTGGTTAACGAACATCACACAATTTACAAGTTCTCACCAATAATTATCTTCTCAAACTGCTTACCAGATGCCGGCAAGAACGAATTTCCATTCAAATCAGACGACGGAAGTGGAAATGGATGAGAAATTAAAGTCTGCCGGCAAGCATTGGAGTGGAACCCTCAGGGTAGCAGAAAATGCGGCAGTCCTAGATCATCGTGAAAACTTTCTCTAGAATAGAATATGCGTGAATCGGGGAAATTTTGGAGAGAATTGAAGGCACTCGGTAATAATCGTGCACGTTGAAAGAGTTTTGTAGAGGCTCTACGCGACGTGAGGACACAAGAAGAAAAACGTGCATTCAAGTACAGACAAATCATGAACAATATTTATTTTGATTGAAAAATAAACGCTTAAGATTGAGTCCCAAATCAGAAAATTTTGAGTTGAAGTGAAAAAGCTTTGGTTGGTTTTGAAAATGAAACAATTTACTCGGAAAGTAAAGTTTGTTAGTAGTTACTACACACTACTAGGACATGTTAGACTCAACGTGTGGGTAATTGATGAGGCGAAGGAGTCATTGAAATTCCTTTTGTCATGTAACTTGTACATATTTTCGAGAAATTCATTGCTTGGAAATTTCATAATTTCAATATATATCAACATATAGCACATCAGTTATTCCTTCTTTCATTTAAGTATAGGTTCATCCAGCAAGAGGTTAATTTTATATCAATAGAAAAACGCAATATTTTTTTGAGTAACTGTAATATTATTAATTTAAACTAAAGTTAAAACTCTGAAGTTTGTAATGGAATACAATATCTGCCAGGTCAGTTTATATAAATCTAATTTTTACATAATTGCGGCTGTATTTCGTCAAGAACAGCACTGACATTTTCTATAACTGCGTGAATCGTTGGCTTATCTCTCACATAGTCTCTTGTTGGATGATCCTGTATACAGATCAGATATTTTTAATTAAACAAAATATTAGCTTAAATATTTATGTATTCACCACATACAAAATGTTTTCATGGACCTTAACCAGAGCAAAAGTCTTAGTGTTTAAAAATAAAAAGTTATAGATCTAATTTAAAAAGGTTTTTTTACATATATAGAAAAAGATCTCCGCGCATCAAAACTGCAAAAAAAATAATAATTACCTTGAAATTCCACTTCAAGGGAATCGGAAATTGAAAAACTTTTATTTCGTTCCGAGGCATTGGTATTCTGAATCGATTTATCAATTTCTTTGCCGATTCCATTCTATGAATATGTATTTTTCGAATTGGGGCCTAATTTTTGAGAAAAAATCATTTTGTAATCACTTTGAGCGGTAACCACTGTAAATTTCCCACGATGCAATGTCGGCAATCTGCGCTTTTTTCGACCCTCTTTATTTTTTGCGCCCTCACTTTCTCACAGCTTCCGGTCTTTGCATTGTTTTTCAGTTTTTTTTCGAATTATTTCGCGATACGAACTGATTTTCTTTTTGATATTTTGCATACGTTTTTTTTAGCTCCATATTGAAATCGTTTATGATATGTAAGGCAAAACATTTTTTAATGACCATCTTGATTTCTATAAGCAACGCTAATTACAAATTTGGACAATTATTCCTGGATTAAGAAAGACGAAATGCAGAAGTTTTCAAAACTTACTACAGGTTACAAGACTACCAGCTAACTTATTAGAGAATGGTTTTTTGAAAATTAATAAATTAAACCATTCCTCATTGAAAATTATTCTTCAACACAAATGACATGATCCCAATTTGAGAGGTATAAATAAGTAGGAACTAGAACTTCTGCTTGGACAAGAAAGTCAGAAAATTTATATAGTTAAGAGATCACGATATTCAAATGGCGGACTTAAACGAAAGTAAGATTTTCTTTCTGTTGGTAGCTATATGGAAAAATATCTACAGCGAAGATCAGTGAAGTCGAAAATCTTCTCATTGGCACTTCAAAAAAATAAAAGTATTTATCTTAAAAATTAAAATTTTCTTGAGTAATCAATGGTTTTAACGTTTTTCTCGCATTTTTAGAATTTTGAATCCTGAGTTATTTAGACAAATACATAGAGTTATATGTTTTAAAAACACCGAATTTGATAATTTTCGAACACTTGTACCAACCAAGCAAACATTTATACCAAGCATACTAATTACTGAGTAAACACAAAAATATTCTGAAATTTTATTTTAAAGATTTTCTTTGAATAACGCATATTTTTTTGTTGACATAACATAATATGACCACTGCGCAAAACGTAAATGTTTAAAATCCATACTGATTCCGTACCATGTACGTATATATAAAAATAGCACTAACACTGACTGTACGTGAAATCGTATTTCTAAAAACATTAAATTTACAAGAAAAAATTTAGATTCCAGCTAAAAATAATAGTTTACATGCTTCACTTATGCTTCAAGTCATTTGTGGATCTCAGCCCTTGCTTTTGTGATATTGGACCATACGTGTCTCAAAAAACTTGACTTCTTGCCAAAATTAGTACTAGGTTCCCACTCAGCGCTAAATTCTTGGATAGGAAATCAAAAGCAATATTAAAAACATAAACGATTTTCTTTTTCTTCATCTAGGTCTTTTATTTGAAGACCGTGAGGCTTAAATATGGTATTTTTGAGAGCCCAATACGCAAAGTCAGTGGCCACAAATTTGGTATGAATATAAAAATATCGTTCAAAGACCAAAATCAGTACTTAAAGAGATCAATCCTGTAGTTAGTGACGGTTGGAACTTACCTTTTTTAGGTCTATATTCTGCAATTTTCCAAAAGCAAACTGCACATCCATTAACAGTTTCTTACATCTCCTTTGAAAGATCTGGAGGAGAACTTGAACATTTTTTTTACAAGCTATAATTTAAAATTGTGCACGTAAAGTTCCAAGACTCAAAACATACCCAACAATTTTTCAGTTTTTGACATTGATGCTTAAGCGTTTTCTAGTAAGGGCTACGATGTTTGGTATGAGATATGCTTTACATACATTGGGAAAATAAATTGCCATTGGGAATTATCTGAACTGAGATCGACTCGGGAAGTGAAGCTGATCAAAAATATACAAACTGTACCTGCCACGTAAAAATTTTCTTTAGGTAGGGAGCGACAAATAACTTCTTAGCCCCGGACTATGCATATGTTATTTGAAAGGAACATTTAAAATGAAACAACGACTTCAGGTATATTCCATCATTTAAAGAATCAGAAAATTTTAAATAGACTTCAATTTATATAAAATCCCTTTATGTATACTCAAATTGTTACTTACCAATTTACATAGAGGATGGCCTGTGGCTTTGACCCAAATTACTTAGAGAGAACAAAACAAAACAAAACTCTAAAGCAGAAATAATAAAGAAAGTGAAAGTAGAACAATTTCACTTTTATGAATTCCATTGTAATTGTTCTGAAAGTAACACAAAATAAACAAAGAAGTTCCTCCTGTTTGTAACGGAATAGTGATAAATCACTATGTCAATCATACTCTAAGGAATCTGTTGTATCTTGCCCTAATTCTTCAGAATATTATGGAAACTTTTGAAAGTCAAATCCTTACTAAATCTCTTGCCATGTTTTGTTGCTTTTGAATTATTCACGGTGATGTTTTGTCAACAGAGAGCCTACGGTTCCTTCCGCTAACCTATTGCTTTTGAGCATCACACATCCTTTGAACGCTATGTCCTTTGTCAAGCGCTCTAAGTAAGAGTATTTTGACATTGATTGGCAATATTGCATCGTTGTTGACAGCAGTGCGCATGCGCGCATAGTACAATGAAACGTACACACAGCAGGCGCGTAACTAATCTTTTCTTCTATTTAGGTAGGTATTCTGACATTTTTCAGACAACACATGAGTGTGACAAACATTAAAAGTGAAAGTTGTAAAATGTTTATCCTTGGAATTAGTTGTTGCAAAAAATAAAAGTTGCTTGAAGGCTAGAAACAAACAGATTAAGAAGGTTTTATTTGGGATTTCTAATAATTTGCGGTAATAAAAATGAAAGTGTTTCGGTATCCTTGACAGAAACAATAAACTTATGTGTATTAATGAAACAATATCTGTATCCATAAGATATTTCAATATAATATATTAATATAGCATATTTAAAAAAAAATCTAATTAATTATGATGAATTGAGATATTAACGACAGAGCTATAATTCATTGGCTGTCAGCAGGCTGTCAATCATTTAACAAAATGTTTAATAATTTTTTCGCATAATGATGCTTCAATTAGTGATATTTCTTCGATGATGTTATCTCTAAAGTGTTTAACAGTTTGAGAATTATCCACAAAAACCTTACTTTTCAAGAAACCCCATAAGAAAAAATTCTTTTGATGTTACTCTTGATGGCCAATTAGGGCTTCATCGAGAACCGATAAATATTGTTATCGTTCTCGTTATCGGGGCCGAGACCGATAACGAGACGATGTCAAAAAAATTATTTCTCGTACGACCGAGGATGAGAACGAAAAGGGTCTGGCTGATATCTCGTTCTCGGCGATAATGAAATGCTTATCGTACGATAGACATTAAGTTGTCGCCGAAGACGAGATTCAGCCAGAATTTTCATAATACAAAGTCAATTAAAACGCAATATCTAGGCACCTATGGTAGAAGGCGCTTTGAAATTCGATGCTAGAATGTATATTTTCTATGTTTAGTACCACACAAAATCTGGACTAGATTAGACAAAGAGGCGTGGCACTTAAATTGCATTTATCTTGGCATCTATCACAGCTACAGTTATGAAACCTGATACGTATATGTAAATTGTTTGTGCCAAGCCACTCGCTAAATGTGAACAAGGTTGGATAATGGGTCCTCCCACTCAACAAAAACCCTTGCATTTCTATCCTTGGAACTTATACCAAGCTGTGAAATTTCGTATAATACATGGACCCAAGTGCCCGCAGTAAGGACTCCAGCTAGTATTATATATATAAAAATGTGGACGAGAATAACCGAGAAATATCGGAGATAACGAGACGAGAACGGGACATGCCAAACATTTCTCGTGCGAGAACGAGTACGAAACGATAAGCTTGGCGCCACTACAAGCACGAAACAATAATTTTCGAATTATCGTATCGTTCTCATATCGGTGAAGCACTAGTGCGAAGTCGACTGGTTCAAAATATTTTGTTTCAGCTCCACTTTATGACATTCATTTAAGTAATCATAAAGTCATTAAGTAATGTGTTAAATAAATATTTTAGAAATATGTTTTTTTTCCAAAAAATATATTCCCCAATAGAACTCGCCAAATTACCGATAAATATCATGCGCTTTGGACAATCGATCGATTTCTGATAAAATTCCTTGCTATCACGATATCACAGCTTACGCGAAACAATGCACATGAGCATTTGTGTACGAACACACATTTCGCATATCGCATTCATTCAAGATCAGCACATAATCCACGGACATCGCAGAAACACACGGTGATGATCGAACATCGAAAGCGATCACTACTGCGGCAATCGCGCCTGATACCAATAAATTTCGTTGAAGGAGCGCGCGACAACAATCATGGCTTAGTTAGTCGTAACAACATTATGTTTAGTGCTGGCATTCGTTGAATTTCTGAAAGGGCTCAGTTTTTTTCGGGGGACTCAACTGAGTAAATTGTAGTTAAAAGGACTAACAAGCAGCAGCAAGAAATCACCACCAGTCAATTCAGCATGTGTGTACACATGTGTGCGCAAGCTCGCGTCCCAAATTCCAAAATGTCAACCTGAAATCACATTCATGCGCCATTATTTTGTGCGATTAATGCAATGCAGTGTCGTCGTGTCTCATGTGCCAATACAACAGACGGGCGGACAGACGGATGGACGATACATAAATAAAGGCACCTTCAACTTGTGAAGGGCCATAACAACAACAAGAACACAGAATACCAAAAGAAATTCACCACCATCACCATTCCCACCAACAACACGAGCAACAACAGTAACAACAA
Source organism: Meiosimyza decipiens (assembly GCA_963680825.1). Taxonomy (NCBI): domain Eukaryota; kingdom Metazoa; phylum Arthropoda; class Insecta; order Diptera; family Lauxaniidae; genus Meiosimyza; species Meiosimyza decipiens. Next base: position 1,425,481 of record OY804260.1, read on the forward strand.
TAACCGCCAAGCATCTACTAAAAACGTCAACAAGCGATCGACGAACGAACAATACCATGTCGTCGCGCATGCTCATCTCATTTTGGTCTACATACTGGGCAGGACTGAAGTCATGAACTCTGCGCGGAGTCTGCTTGAATGTTGGTGCACCGTGTTGCTTTTCTAAATTGCAGAAATCGATCGCGTACGTGAAAATCCAACTCAATATCGATGATGATGATGCAGCAACTGCAATTGCAGCTGCTCCTTAGGTGAGGACGAACCCAAGAACGCGCTCTAAGATTGACCATATCATTACCGTCATCTGAAGGCATATCTTCGCCTTTTCACAAAAATGTCGCTGCTTATTTGCGAAATAAATCCAGGCTGAACAGCCGATTTTGGAAAAGCACCACCGACACTTACGCGATCATCATGTATGCACAGGGAGAACTTTAATTGCAAAAATTTGAAATAATCTTCACAGTGATAGATTTGAAAATATTATAGTACGAATCAAAGAAAATTTTAGTTTCACTAAAAAGTGTTATTTTAATTGAAAATGCGTATAATTACGCACAAGAGTCGGTTGTTCAGTTTAAGCCGACCAGTCTTATTTCTTGTTTCCTGAATTTATCTTTTGAAACATTACCTACCATACTCCATGACAAACGTTAGAGCCAATTCAAAGCATTTCATTAAAAATGTGTTCGGCATTCACCAGGAGTGCCATTTGATCTAATGGGATCCAATTGCACAAAAGTATGCGAGTTGTCTGGTTGCAATGACAATGTGGGGAATTGAGAAAAGATTTTTGTCCTCAAATGTTGTTCCCCATGCCAAGTTTAATTTGAAATGTGGAAATATGGTCACACATCTTATTAATTAAAAGAGCTTTCCCTTTCAGGTGAGTCTTAACGTTATTTAGGTCGCTTGGGATGTATATCGACAGAAATGCAAAGTTGCAAGTCCCCTCTTTGTCTTCATACTGTGGAATACTTTTTGACTTGCTTCCTTCCTGCTGTAAATTGAACATTTTTTTTGATTTTTTCGTAAGAGTCAGCATTCAAAACAGTGGGCTCTTTTTATGTGTTTAAACGGTGTGAACAAAAAGAAAGGTCCTCTTGTTTCGTTCTATTAAAAATTACCAGAGAGCTCTTGTCCTGCCTTATCCCTAGCGAATAGCTTAATATTTAAATACTTTAGTGATCCTCTGAGCTCGGAACACGTGAATGTAGCTCCCACTAGTCTTACTTCAATGCACCTTTACTGCTACCAATAATGCTAAACGATATTGTCCGATAAGTTGAAAATTTCAATCGATTCTTAAATTTTAGTTTTATTCAAAAATCTTTTACGCAGTGTACAACGCATGCGCAGCATATTGAGATGCGCTTCAATTTTGTAACCAAGTTGCGCAACTGATTTTGAAAGTCGGCACAAGTCGCAAGTCCACTGTTGTTGCTAATGCTGCTGGTGCGGGACTGTTGCTGTTATTGCTTGTTGTTTTGTTTTTGTCGCTGTTGCAAGCTGCCAGTAGAAGTTTCTGACAGAAGGCGACCAACGAGATGATCTCTGGCTGTTGATGGCAAATGTTGTTGCTATTGTACTGCAGCAATAATATCTGCTGTTTTGCCTACTGGCTGCCAAAATGTCCAACAATAACAACAACAACAACAGCGAGCACAACAGCAACAATTGTTTCCAAACACAACGCAAAAACGCGCAAAGATAAAAATGCAACAATAAACACAACATGCCAGGCAATAACAACAGCAACAGCAACAACAGTACCACAACAAAACGAAGTCGCTGCTGCGCCTGCGCTCGATCGATTGCACTTGATATACGACGAGTATTCACATTGCGAGCGCGAACTGCAGTCAACTTAAGCTGCTGCTGTTGTTGCTGCTTGTCTTTGCCTTTGCATATTCAATGCCAAAGGACATGTTACCATTTTTTTTTCAGCTTGTTTGTTCGCAGTTTTGAAACGCACGTTGTGCCCGAAGGTGAGTTCAAATGAAATTTCATTTGAAGTTTGAAAATCCTCCAAATGCAAATACTTCATGTCTGTTTATATTACATTAAAAAATAAGAAAATTAATAAGATTTTGACTACGAAACAAATGAAGAACTGAAATTCTCAAAATGGTGGCATTGTAACATTTGCTACTAAAAGTCTTGTCAGGCCCGTGGGCACGCGAGTGTACTTAGATGTTCCAAGCCCCCCGAATGGTATAAGACTGCAATTTTCAAAACATTCTGAAATTTCTGATTAGGAAAAAGTTTGAAAGCTTTTTCATCATGATTCATTTGATTCGGCATGAGTGCTTAATGATTTCAAATAAAATGACAAAAACTATTATATTTTGATTCATATAAGAAAGAATGCGTCATGAGGTAGTTTCACCTTTGTCTCGTAAAAGAAAAATTTTACACCAACAGGACCAAGCCCATTGAAAAGATCATACAATTTTCTATAAAAATGTATCTACTGATATAATTTATTTCGTTAATTAAGTTCATTAGCTTTCAGAATATCTGAATATTTCGAAAATTAAGGAAAAAAATTAATTTTTTTTATTTTCTTTGTAAAAAATTGTATGCTCTTTCCGATTTACTTGGTCCCGTTCATGTGAGTCCTTCTTTTTACGAGATTTAAACGAAACTGTCTTGTAAAGCAGTGATGGACAAAGTACGAAAAATTAGCCAATTGTGGTTCTTTACAACAAACACGTATATTTTTTTAAGGAAATAAGCAACACAACTAGTGCTTCACCGAGAACCGATAAATATCGTTCTCGTTATCGTTATCGTGACCGAGAACGAGAACGAAACGATATTGAAAAAACTATTTCTCGCATGACCGAGGGCGAGAACGAGAAAGGTATGGCCGATATCTCGTTTTCGGCAATAATGTAATGTTTATCGCACGGTCAACGTTTCTTTATCGTACGATAAACATTTAGAACATTGAGCGCGCATATACAATACACGTTTGCTCAAAAAAATGTTGCACTACATTTTTAATAAACACATACACATATATATATGTATATATATGCGCATTCACCGACGCTAATATTTTTTATCCTGAAATCAAACAAAAAAAACCAAAACAAATTGTGGGGACTTACATCACATTCTTCTACTTATGGTAGCAGCAACTAAAAATAGTGCTTCTTACTCTATATTTTTAGAGCTACCATACCACCATAGCTGTCAAAATAAGCATGCTTTATTTTTTTGTTTATTCTTGCCAGCGATGGAGCCATTTTCACGGTTGCATTAATTTAATTTGACAAAATAGTTCTACCTAGATAATTGTACTATGCATTTTATATTTCCTCTTTAAAATTCAAAAACTTAGTGTGCCATGATTATTACTTGGAAAAAATATAAAATTATTGCCTACTTATAAAAATACGGATCAGCTGCAAGACAACTTTGTGATTGTTGGTGAAACAGTTAAAAAAATGTCGCTACAAATTTAAATTATGGAAAAAAAACAAATAGACCTGGTTAGTCCAAGACAGTATAATTTCACAAAATCGTTGAAAAGTGTGTATAATTCTTATTTTGAGTACAAATTTCTACTATGTAGATTGGATAAATCAGGAAATTTTAACGTTCGATTAAAAATGATAACTCATATACTAGTGGTATTAAATATCACTTGAAAAAAATGCATTCTAAAGACTTTGATAAATTGTTTACTGATAAGAAGTCAGCACAGGAGATAATAAAATTTAATTTCACCATAAATATCTATTCTGGGTACTTATACTATCTTGTGGAATTCGGTACATAGACCCAATTGTCTGCAATAATGACTGCGTAATATGTAGACGTGATTGTGCAACGTACAGTGCGCGAGAAAGCCGCTCGGTTCAGCTACTCTTATATACATATGTATGTATATAAAAATGTGAACAAGAATAACCGAGAATTATCGGCGATAACGAGACGAGAACGAAACGATAACGATACAGATTAAAAATTTCTCGTACGAGAACGAGTACGAAACGATAAGCATGGCGCCACTACGAGGACGATACGGTAATTCAAAAATTCTCGTTTCGGTGAAGCACTAAACACAACAAAAACAAGCACACTACCCTGCTATCCCCCTGCTATTTTTAATGGTGTGAATTTTTTTATACGAGCTATGACCACATTGAATTTACATTGGGATTTGCATTGTTGTTGCAACATTCCGAAAGAAAAATAAGTTAGCGAACAAGTAAACAACAATGCGCACATTGAGGCCAGCTTCTCTCGTATCGTTTGATCAGTGTACTTTAATTTCTACTCTCATGTTGTTCTTTTTTGATTCTTGGAATTGGCTTTCGGCTTATTGCAGAATGTTTTTTTACTATCCAGACCGAATTTATGATGAGGTTTTTTCTATGGTTTACAGCTATAAAGGTCGTGAAATGTCATTCTATATGATATGCATGCATGTGAGCATTATAAAACGGTTTATTTTTACCTCAGGCGAAAGGTTTTCATATCATACCGTATCAAATGCATCAAATCCAAACTCTACATAGAGGCAAGCAAAATAAGCAACTTTAAAGAAACTGGGAATAGCCTAAGTTTGCACTTTATTAGACAGTTGTTCGTAAGTGAAATTCTAGCACAAAAGATCTCTTTAGGTCGTTACGTCCGCCTTTGAGCATGGATCCACCACCTCATTAACATATGTATTACATTGTGTATGGTTTTTGTTAAATTTTAGTGTCATTGTAGTTTGAGACGTCTTCCATATGTAGCATAATTTAGGAATAGATCTAAACAGTAAGACTGAACTATATGGTATAACTTATAATAAGCACGTAATCAATTATTAGCTCAGAGCCTAGTGATTTTATCTTGTTTAGGCTTGCAGCGCGTAGATATTTCGCACGTATTCTGATTTATTTGCTTGGAGTATCCAGATTTTCTAGTCATTGAACAAAATCTTGCTAATTAGCTTCATTTGATATTATCCAATCGGATATATAAAAAAACTACATGTATTTATGTAGATATATAATGACAAGATAATGGTCAGAGAATAAATCGAAATATACCTCCACTGATACTTGCTTCTTAATGGGAACCTGCAGTATTGCAATGTGAATGAGGTCTGGTAAGCCAATATAGTTTTAAAACGTATGTATAGGTTAACAAATGAATATAAAGTACAGCTCTTTGAGGCGATTGGGTAAGGAAAGCCAGAGAAAATTGACAGATTTATAGTTAACAGCAGCATAGAGTTTTACAGCAAGTAGGATTAAAAACTTCATAGCAATTAACTGAATAAGAGCATTTAAAAAAATCGTAAAACTACCACAAAATAATATTCCAGCACACCGTGAATGATAGCAACAGCAGCAGCACCAAAAACAAAAAGTCAACTATGTACTAAGCTACCAACAACTAACTGTGTTAGAGTGCATCGAGGCTCTGGTGGTGATAATGCTGCTGCTGTTCTTGGTGCTCCCGAACTGACCGTAAAACCGCACCTTTTCGCGCAGTAAGCGATGACGACAACAAGGAAGATCATCAATGCGCGGAATGTTTATGTCGCTTTGTTGAAATATCAGATACTCAGATACTTGTGTTGAATTTGTTGTTGTTGCTGATGTTTATGAGTTGAGCAAATGGGTTGGTGGTGTCGCTGATAAACAGACCAGGTTGGTGCAAAAATGTTTGAACAGTTGAAATCGTATGAAATTGTCAAGCTTTTAGAAATAATGTGCCAGGTTTTAGTTGAATTATTAATAATAGTTATAAATGCTAACACTTTAAGTTTTAACATCTATTCGTCTGGTTTTAATTTCAACTTGAGGCATTACCAGCATGCGCATAAGAATGCACTGATCGCACAAATTTTGTGTTGGAAGTTGATCTTGGCCAACTGTTTGCTTTGTATGATGTGGCTAACATATGTCATTCTAATCGAAGGTGACACACCTTTTTTATATTCATTTATTATATCCCTTTAATCGCTTGATATTGGTCTAAAAATAGTGCGTTTTAAATTTTGTTTTTTATCAAAACACTTTTCCACAATACTAGTCAAATAGGGAAACGTGCAGCTGGTTTTAATAGGAGTTAGTTTTAACACTCAAATTCTGAAAGTACTCAAAAATTATTTATGTATCTTCTACATTTTTTCTCTCCACTGCGAGTGACAAAAAATTGCGCCAAATCCCAAACTTGATTATTGTGTAAATTTTTGGTATTTATGTACTTCATAATTACCGCTTTACAAACTAGAGCTAACTTGTTCAGAAAACAAAGCCCAACCTCCCCAAACTACAGGTGCATAGAATATTAAACTTGAGCAAGTTGATGCTATTTCTTGTCAGTGAACATATTGATTTCTAAAAATTAAACCTTTAGCTTGTAATGTGTTTATGAAATTTTAAGCCGCCGTACGTACGGGTTCATATCCTAAAATAGATGGTGAGATTTTTTTTTAATTAATTTAAAATTTATTTTTTACTGTACGCACAAGTTCAAATACTGAAAGAAGAATCTACTTGTTCCTATGTATTTATTTGAGATAATATTTTCCAGCTACTTGCAACACACCTTTGATTCCTTGAATCCTTGATAATCCTAAGGATTGCAGAAAGGAAAGTTTTTTTTTTTGTCATATTCCGGTGAATTTATAAAACTGGTTCCCATTAAAATTTGCTGTAGGTTAACTGGTTTAGTTAATTAAACAATCTTTAATTTAAAAAATCCTCATGTTTCCGGCACACCCCACAGTGCCCTTTTTAAGTCGAAGTACTTGAGAGTATGCATGTGATGATATTACTACCATTGGAACTTGGAAATGAAGATCAAGGTCTGGTTTTCTCGCATTTTTTGGGTTTTTTTCTTTTCAACTAAATTTTTCGATTCTATTTTATATAACGAATTGAAAAGTACAAAGAAAATTATTGTTTAGAAAATGGACCTTGAGAAAACCGCTGTCAAAGTGGAAAATTCATTGATTTTTATTTTTTCGGAAATTCCTGTGCCACTATAATTTAATTGTTAAATGTAAATTGTCATAAATTTCAAAGTTTCGTCTTAAAATCGATGTTTACGGAGCGATTCTAGCAACTATCTTAGAACTCACCAGAGTCTTTAGTAAGACATAAGTCTTACTTTAGGTGTTTTGGTATTCTGGCAACAGCTATTTTCTGTCATTCATAAGCCAATTTTAAAGACCTCCTACGAGCAGGTCTTTAATCTGTGAGTTGTGTTGCTAACATTATTAACGTTAAAAAACTTAACAGAATTTTTAGTTTTTTGTGTAGTTTTTATTTGAAGATAAACGTCTAAAATATGGCGTAAAGAAGACTACGAATGGAAATCGATGCATTTAATGTAAAAGAGGAGTCTTTTAGAATGGATCATAGGCTGCCAAAAAACCTTTGTGTTGACCCCATTACCAATCTGCAACCCCACGATATGCAGCCATCCAAAATTCCATTTCGAACGCTAATTTTGGCCAAGGATCGTATGTTGATAACGCCTTTGCAACATCGCTTATCCAGTCCTCTATTTCGCGCAGTATCTTTATCATATCAAAACTGATCGTGCAGCATAAGGGAAGTGTAATTCCTTTTCTTCAGGATAACAATCAGCAAGCTGCATTTGAAGAATTTAAATATACATACGATTTTCAGTTGCTATCAGAAATTCGGCATAAAAGGTACAATCGCAGCATTAGACTGCACACATGTAGTAATTATAACGCCATCGGATGATGGCCAGACATTGAATACCCAGTATCGATGTTCATAATCATAAAGGGTTCTACAGTTTAAACGAATGTTTAAATATACTTTATATAGGTTTTTCAAATCATGGACTACCACTTGAAATCATCTCTGATAGCATGCCATTCAACTCGTTTGAGTTCAAACATTTCTGCAAAAAAATTGGTATAAAATTGACAACCTCCAGGAAAGTTCAGGTTATGCTCAGTCAAATGGATTTGCAGAATGGTACGTTAGTATTGCGAAAAGTTTAATTAAAAAAAACACGAAAAATAAGATGGCTCGCCTTGCTTGAGTACAGAAATACTCCCCTCAAAAAGGCCGATGCAGCACCCGTTGAACTTCTTATGAGCAGAAAAACTAGAACAAGTGTATTAGCTCGAAAAATTTATTTGATCCGAAAATCGTTTCGAAAATAAATTAAAGCATTGATAAAAAAACGCAACTTTTAGAAAGTAATATAATCGTAATACAAAAGAGGGACAGCCTTTTTGAAGGGAGAGAAGGTATGGTCACAGCATAATCAACACGACTTGGTTAAGGCAACTGTAATAAGAAGAGCCTAAGCCGTAATAGATACAGCTTGAAGATGGAACGGTTATCAGAAGGAACTCAAAACGGTTGCGAAGACGAACAGAGGCCGATGTTGTATAATAAAGCTGTCTATGCTAGCATTGCGACATACATATTCTCATTGCCATATACAAATTCAATAATCGTATTCGAATGTTTGAAAAAATACTAAAATAGCTAAAATAGAAAAATCAAAAAAAAAAGTCAGTAGCATCATGGAATTTTTTGAGACATATATTTGTTATACTATTAATTGAAATTTGAAACGTCAAAATTGGACAAGTTTACCACGAAAGCTTTTATGTGGGGAATTGAGCTTTATCTGAAAGACTTTTGCGCTAGTATACCTGAGGTCTTAGAAAATGTCTTATAAAATATTTTCGAAAGACTTTTAACTGTCTTTGGCAGAATAGCCCTGTTAAGCTATTTTTTATCATTAAATTTGCAAAAATACAATGTATAGAATTTTTAAGTTTTTTTCATAGGAAGTATAAATAATGCATGTGTGATTTTTTTGTCCATGGATTAATGGGGAGACAATTTTTGTATGGCAATAAATTCTGTTAAAATAATAACATATATATAATTTATAGATTAAATATTCAAATTTTATAAACCTGTTATTTTTTTTTAAAAATATGTTGCAGTGATTGAATGATTTACTGAAAAATCAAAATCACAGAGTCCTCTACTGGGTCAACACTTTTCTTCAAAACCATTTCACTTAAAATTTTTTGGGATGTCTTTCGAATTGCTATCTCATGGTATACCGGTCTCATTTAAGCATGAAGATAGAATTATTTGTAAAATAAAATGATTTAATTCTAAAAGTTAGGTAAATCACTTTTTGACCATGCAAATGCAATAGTTGCTTTTATGCGATGTTGTGCCAAAAATTTAATCTCTGATAAAATTAGCAGCTCATTTATCTCGGTCACGCATGCAAAGTTGTCAAATTTCATAAAATCTGACAGACCTCAACAAAAAAAGTTGATACACAAGATCTGTTGACTTGGTTCCTTAGCATCGCCAATAAAAGAGTTGGTGCGAGAAAAAGCCAAAAACCAAGATCTCAACTCTTTAATTCACTCGCACAATCGTCAGAATGCAAATAAGAAATCATGAAAAAAAGATTCTTAATACCTTGCTGTTGTCTTCCAGACGAACTGACACTAAAATTAAATTGGATTAGCGCAGTTCTCTTGTCAATCTCAATCGCTTTGTAGACGAATTTGGTGAGGAAGCCACAACAGCATCATGCAGCTTAAAGTCCAACCGATCTGCTAAAGCAGCGCGGCGCGCGTTTCCAGCCGACGTGTCAAGTTCAACTCGTTTTGGTATAGCAGCCGTAAGCCGCGCGCACAAATCGCATCATGTGAATTTCGTCTGACAGTGACATATTTTTGACAGCTGATGGAATATTGTTGTTGTTTATATTTTTGCTTGATATTGCGTTCGCATACTCATGCTTGTTGCGCTGATCCATCATAGTCGCCGGTGTCAACTTTACTTCGGAAACGTTACTGGAGCGAAAGGGGCGCACCACAAACAGCTCCACTCAGCCTCACCGAACAGTCAGTCAGTTTGTCAGTGTTGTGCGGCTTCATTTGATGCTGCTAATCCTTTTCGCAACAACTTGACAGTTGCCTGGCATCCTTCTTAATTTGTGCGGTTCCATCAATCAGCCGGATGTGTGCTCTGCTCCTTTCTTTTGTACGTCATTGAATCGTAAAATGTTCCATCAACTGCTTGGTGCGAGGTTTGTCAAGATATGGTATCGATACTTCAGAGAATACAACACGTTGGAGGCGTTGGTTTCAGAATCGAACTTTTGATGTCACAATGATTATGCAAAGAAGAGACAGAAAAGAGATTCAACTTTCCAGGACTCATAAGGAAATCAAATCCAGCGCACGGTGCTCGACTTTGTGTTGGTTAGAATAAAATAAAACTTTTTATTTCGTCTAAGCACAGAATCGATATTTTTTTATGCGATACTGCATCCTCAGCACATGGATTTCATGTCTTCAGCTAATTACTCAATGGCATTGGGATCAAATTTTATTTTCACTTGAGTTGGTGCCACATTTTGCCACTGCGAATACTCTTTGTTGTTGCAGTTCTTGCTGCAACTGACTGCTGTTGTCGTCTTGACTTGAAGATTTGCTGTTTGATCACTGATCACTTCAATATGCAGTTTTTGCGCATAGCACTCATTCGTCGATCGATCGTTGCTCTCTCGCTCCCTGTTCATATTTTTGTATCGCGTATTTGTGCTGCACATGCGATCAATCAAAACTACTTAATGGAAATCCAAGGTCAGTTAGTGGTGAGGATTTATACTACGTTCATTTCATCCGATGCTGCATGAATCAATCATTCATTTCGTGATCAGCAACGTCACTTTAGCTGTCAGTGTAGCCTCTACAACGAGTTAATGCACGATCAAGTTGGCGTAAGTTATGCGATTAACTTTTAATGTGGCAATGCCATAATAGTGGCCGTATTTATAAACGTCACTTACATTAATACCAAATTTGTTAGCTGCTAATGTAAAATAATAAGTAATTGGTGAAAAATATAATATCATTTTTCGATAGTGCTAGACATGGCAAGAGCAATGTCTCTGAAACAGAACAGGCACGCAAATTTATCTCTTTGTCAAGGCAGCCCAACAAATATTTGTTTGCAAAATGTGAATTCGTTAAATTGTAATTGTTTCATATATTCAATGACACTTCGATGCGATTTTTTGACCTTTTTGTTATATTGAGCATTAAAGTTAAGATGCTTTTAATCATACAAACGTAGTGTACATACCATACATACTGTACGCATCTATAATAAAGCGGTTAAAAAAATTTTTTTCTTACGATTTGTCAGCGGATATCTATAGCGTCTAGACTGACGTGACCAGATGTTTGTCACGAAAACGTGGAGCAGGAAAAAGTTTGAACTTTTTTAAAAGATTCCTTTCTTTCAACTAGAAAAAATTTTATTCACCAAAAAAAAATCCTAATTTTCACATTCCAAAACCCTAACCAAATAAGATATTTACTATCTCAAATCATTTGTATTTACTCAAAAAAGTTCCTCCTTTTCAACGAAAACTCTAGCAAAATGAGATTTATAATTTCCAATGTAAGCGCGGACCGCGTGGAGCAGAAAATTGTGAACTTGCTGTGTGAAACTCGGTTGACATGGTCATGTTAGTCTAGACAAAGCCCCTCGAATGACTTCAATTAATTAGCGTCACCCGTTTTAAATTGTCTACTTTTGAATTAAAAGATGGATTTTAAAACAGTTATCGATTTTTTCAATTAAATTGGTATGGTTTTCGATCTATTATTGGTCGAGAAATTCAAATCTGTGATTAGTTTTTCTTCATCTTCTTATTTTCTTACAAAAAATTTTGAAAATTAACCTGAAAACAATGGCAAAATACCAATCCTCTATTTTAAAATCATCCCCTTTTTTCACCGCCACACCCGTGTAACTTCAGTTTTTATGTAACTTTGTCCGCTTAGCCCATATCATATTCTTATTTTGCAGCCAAGATATCTGAATTTTTCTAAATTACCAGGCCTTCTTCAAATCGGAGTAGACAAATATATTTACCTATTAGAGTGATTCAACATATTTTTTTGTTTCAAATAGTTGCAGGTATATGATAAAAAAAATCTGGTACAAGGAGTGGTCATGGGAAGGATCATAGGAAATACATACAAAATATTACTTTACTCGGCCATTTCGTCTATGTCTCGTGATATAGACCTAGACCTGGTGATTAAGCATTGATATTTTTTTGCTTGACAATAGTCGGAGTAGCTTTTAAGAGTTTTAACCAACAAAATGTCAATGCAAGATGGTGTATGAGTAGCATGAACAGAGTGGCGTACGGTAGACATTTGGAACCCCTAAAGGTAATCACTTTTCATATCCACAAAGCTCTAGCGAAGTTAATTATATTTCACAGTTAATTATACCCCACCTGATGTGGGGCCCTGCACATTGTAACCTTAAATTTTATTTTAGTTGTGCGGCAATCAGAATTTGAATTTCATATTGTGATCTGCATTTTGCTGCCTGTACACCGAAAAAAAAATGTATGTTAAAATAAAAAAAGCATGTTAGCATAACAAAAAACTTCGTTCTTTTTGATTCAACCTAGTGTTTTGTTATCGTAACAAAATTGATTGCGTTAAAATAACGTTGTTGATAGGATAACAAAAAATGATGTATATTTAACAACATTTTTTGTTGTCTTAACAAAAATTTAGATACACCCAGCATTAACAAAAATAAATCTTAATTTAACGCAAGCTTTTGTTAATTTAACAATGTGAGTCAAATATTTTTTAACAAAAATATTGCGTTAGGTTAACAATGATTTTGTTAAATTAACGAAAGAATTTCTCATATTAACAAAAAAGTTTCGTAATCTTGAGAAAGAATTTTTGTTAATTAACGGTTTCGTACTCTTTAATTTAACAAAATGTTTTTGTTAAATATTCTTAATAATTTACTTAGGAACGTGTATAACCGAAATACAAAAACCATGTGCAGCAATATTGATTTTGTTTCATTAACATATTTATTGTTTTCTTTGAGGTGAATATAATACAATATTTATGTGATGCTCATTTTCTATTTCTAAAATCTTGGGAAAGGATATATCGTATTTGGTTTTAATATTATAGAAATAACTTTGAATAAATTGCCACACGGCGATACTTTCTAAGGGATATTTTAAGTCAAAGACATTAAATATTTTAAAGTATTTTATCTTTATAAAGTTATTGCGCCCGTGGAGGCCTCCCTTCTTATGCGTGTAGAGACAGAGATGCCCATTAAATTAAAAGAAAGTTCCTATATCTCGTTGAAATCAAAGTTTTGTTAAGTTATGTGTCGATGCAGGGGGAAAAAGGGAAGTACATATGGGGTGCGCAACTAAGTTCTCGCATCTCGCATCAATAGGGCGCTAGCGGTAAGAGCTGGTCAGTTTGGTTCATATCGAAACGTTATGAATCTAGCCTAAACATATGGTAAGCAAACCGATTTTGATTTCTTTTTTCAATCGAAGAAAACGGCGGCTGACGCTCATCGTGAGCTCCAAAAAGCTTACGGAGATGGTGTTCTGAGCGAAACAACGTGCCGAGATTGATTTTGTGGCTAAAAAGACCATAATTTCGACATCGACGATCGACCACGTGAAGGAAGGCCAAAAACATTCAATGATACGGAATTGGAGACATTCCTCGATGAGGATTCGGCCCAAACGCAAGAAGATCTTGCTTCAGTATTGGGAGTTACCCGACAAGCCATTTCCAAGCGTTTGCATGCGTTGGGGATGATTCAAAAGCAAGGAACTTGGGTTCTTTATATTATTATTGCATAATAACGCCAAGCCTCACACATCACAATAAAAAAAAAAATATCAGGAATTCTCTTATTACACTATGCGCCACAGTTTTTGTGTTCGGGATGCTGCTAAACCTTTCGTAAAGAATTTGGTATACATAATATGTTTAAACGCGAAAATTGCAACAAGATATTTTTTAACGATAAATTTCAATGCATGAATTTTAAACTCTTTTTTTTAGATGCCATATAAAAAATTTATGATTTTATACGATGACTTTTTCAAGTGGTAGGGCAGTTTCGGCGCAATCGAAAGAAACATGTCGAAAAATTTATCAAAGGGAGGGCTGCCCTAACCGATAAAAATTTTTAAAATTTGTAGTAATTGCAACATACAAAAACATTACATACATAGGTAATAAACAAAATGGTACTAACAATGGTAACATATAATGTTCCATTAATTAAGTTTTTCATCTTTCACTTCTAACAACTTGGAACATTTTCCATTATGATTCCAAAAGGTGTCGTCAGCGAAAAGATTTACTTACCATTGTCATTTATTCAATGATCACCTTAAAAAGGGATTTGTGTAGCGTGGTAATTTTTTTTTATTTTTGTTTTTAAGTATTGAACAGCGCCACAGTCACAAATATTTTAGTCAAAAACAGATGAGTACATATATAGATATGCATGAGACGGGGCCATGTTTAAGCACAGGCTGCAGTCTAGTGACACGCACCACAAAATTGATAGCCTATTTTTTTTGTCAGCAATCTTAAAACCAATATAATCAGTAAAAATTAAATTTTTGTTAAGTTTAAAAAAAAATCTGAGTTACAAATCTGTCAATTCTAAATCCAAAATTTTTAGCCTCCGTAATCCGCCACTGTAATACTGGGCAGCTGCAGTTGTTTCCTTAGTTCGGCCCTGCATTTATAGGGATTTGGAAAGAATAAATTTAATAGTTGTTCCAAACCCACGAAGGTTCAAAGTGCACATGAAATTTTTCAACCGCAGATTAAAAAAGTCAATGTTATTTATATTAAGAAACATGAAAACTTACCCCCTCTACTGCCTCCATACAACTTAAATGCAAAGTTTGAATTGTTTATGGCATTTATTTTTTTTTCGCTCTTTTTCAAAATGCTACAATTTTTCCAAGGCAGCCCTGACAGTAGCAGCGCCTAAGGATAATTTTAATTGAATCGCGCTAAAAATCCTTTTAATGAAATCCAACATCAAACGCGATATGAAAAATTGTGTTGAAATTAGAATCGCGTTCATGCGTCGTCGCCGTCATCGTCATAAGCTGAGGTTAATTTAAAAATACGACAGGTCCAAACAACAGAAGTAAAAATCTGGAAAAGATCAAAAGGTATCATAACAAGCATCGGTACACAAAAATACGAAAGTAAACAAAATGAAAACCTGACAACAGAGTTTCAAAAACAGAAGTAAAATGTTGACTGGCAATGGGTGCGTAAAAGTTGAATTTCGCAGGTGTCGCGCGAACAACGAGGAAGAAAAATGAGCTTTGAAATTGAGCATTTCAAAAGCATCCCTTATAAAAATGAAACGATGAGCTAAAGATTGATTAAGCAAGTTGAGAAAATGCTATACTGTTTCCATTTGTTGAGCCTTCAAACATGGTGGTTCGCTAGATAAATTAACTTGCAACTTACTCAATACTGATGCCTAGACGTTGAAACGTGAAAAAATAATAATGCTAGCAATGGAAATAGTGTTGCCAGGTTTTTCAGCTGCTGAATATATCAAGATTTTAGTAATAAAAATTTCATTTAACCAAATTTTTGTTCTAAATCAATTCGGTTTCGAATATCGTCGAACATTTGGACCACCGTGCAGTGAACTTAATGGCAGTCATAAGGCAATTTGTCACATTACAATTAGTTACAGCTTCAAAACTTTAGCATACAGAGCAAAAATACTCAGCTCATGAATTGTTCAGAAGAATATATACGCTGAGGTCGAAAATGTGTCACAGCGGCCCGACATATAAGCTTGTTCGCACAAAAAGGTAGGGAGGAAACAGGGAGGTTATAATGACTAATATTCAACTTACAAAGCGGTGATGTCTTTAAATTAAAAAGATACTTTGCCTTTTTAGCGAGACTTGGTTTTATAATACCTTTCTAGAAAGATATAAAACCAAAATAAAGAGAGAATATATGAATGTGAAAATATGTTGTTGCCTCATAACTTATTAGCATTTTATTGTATACAGTATAAAGACATACACGAGACATGCCAACTTTTGGGTTGTATGTGTCTTTATAATGTGCATGGCCGAGTGCTTATAAATTTATTTGCTGAGTTGTCTGGAGTGTGTCTTTACATATACTGTAGAGAATAAAAAGCTTATAAACACGTGAGCTGGCATGTCTCGTGTGTGTCTTTATATCGTAGGCATAAAAGTTATTAAGAGAACACCTATAACGTTGCCTATATACTTTATACCTCGTCACTTTGTGAACTCGCGAATGCCAAATGCTAATGCAAAAACAAGACAAGCCTGTAAGTTTTTCAGTGATAACTAAGCAAGGCTCTATAGTGAGAGCTAAAGCCATGGTCTTCTGACTTGCTAATGATTTATGGTCTAGTATTTTTGTTGACGTCTTAAAAATTCTGTGCTGAACGGTCAGCTGTTTAATGGGAGGTACAGAAGTTACATTTTGATTTTCAACTAAATGACTCTGTTCAAAATTTAATATTCATTTATTATTCAATAATATTTCTCTGAAGCACTACATCTAAATTTGCTTTGTTTAGTACAACATAAAAAAATCTGTCAACACTGGTCGTAATTCGAGTAACATCGAAAAAGGCACAAGAGGCGCTATGCCGAAAAAAGCATTTGTATAGCGAATTAAATTTGGCAGTCGCTGAGGTTTAACAATTTTCCTTTTTTTTTTCTTTTGCTTCGAATAACGAAAGGCGAAAATCTTTTTTTAAATGGCGTCGGGTGAAGGGTTAAGTTTTGTTGTTCATCAAGCGCACTTTTTTCGTCGTTTGCCTACGCTTAGCGCGTTCAAGTGGCAGTAATTGAACGCGCGCAGTATCAACAACTGAGGGATGAACAGCAGCAGCGGCATCTTCACAGCAAGACACGTTGCTTTACGTATATCAAATAAATAGGTCCTCGGGGAGTGCGTTGGAAAAGTCAAAATGTTGATTAAAACTTTTTCTTTGATTTAATGTAGAAGCATAAAAAACGCTCGAAAATGCCATTAGGAAGTTTTTCTTGAGCAGAGGTACGTAGTTGAACGGATTCAACTCAATGTATTATCATTTTGTGATAAAATAGCTTATGTTAGTATCTACCAATTAGCATAGCAATAAGTTATGCTTGACATTTCCGCTCAAAATTGGCCTGCATCGTTTTGTTCTGTCTCATCTTAGCTACTGCTCGTCCGTCACCACCATCTACATTAATTTTTCTCTCGTATGCTGCACAAATATCAGTAATAATTTTTGCCCACTGACATTTGCAACGCGCTTCTGATATCCGCCCACTCTGGGCTGCTTGCAACACCCCACCACTGCGATTTCGAAGACCTTTAAGCATTTTGCAGAAAAAAAGAACAAAAGTTGAGATGAAAGTAAGAGAAAGTATGCGAAAAAAGCAAAGCTAGGGAGAGAACTCAGCTAGCGAAAAAAACTATTAAAGTGTTTTATGGACCTCGAGACAAGCACAAGAAATAATGGCGTCTAACGACGAAGATTTAAGGGTTTCGTTTTCCTAATGTACGACCAAACGAGCGAGAGTCTATGAACGAACGAACATTGGCCGCTATCAACTTGGAACGGGAATGCGAAAATGATGCGATGCATTGCAATGCGATGCGATGCGCTCTGTTGTGCCGCGATTCATTGCTACTGATGATGTTGGTGGTAACTGGCAGGATTCGTTGATGGCTGTTGGATGCTTGTAAGCAGCATGTGACGATTTTCGGCATTGGTAATGATTTCTTTTTTTATATTTTTTGAAGATCCTTTCGGTTTCTGGTTTTGCAAACTCACAGCACTGGAAGTGATGGAAAAAGACGAATGACTGAATTCCTTGTGGCGTTATTATTTAAACGCAACCTAGTAAGTAGAGAAAGTGGCAACAGAACCATTGGAAAAGTTGAAAATCCAATAATTTGCTTCTGGATGGCAGAAAATTATTCTCTCAACAATGTTGGGTACTTTTAACTGAGGTGGTTCTTTTGCTAAATATTGGTATATATCTTGTTGAATAAATGTCTGATGGTATAGAGACTACCATTTTTACTCATTTTGAAAGCTTATTGTAAGTATTTTTGAAAAAGTCTTGCCTATTCTTCCTTTTGCTGTAGTAAATGATAATTGTGATCAAAATTCGCTTGGATGGCTTGCGAGATATTATGTAACGAAATTTCAAATATCAAGCGCTGATGCACCAATTATACTGCAGGTGTTCCAGTTGATTTTTCAACTGTTGAATGAAACGACAGCTTTGCATTACAACTCCAGAATGGAATAGTTGATGCTATCTTTGGATCATAAGAATGCCTGAGAATAGATGGAACTGTCCAGGTGAGCACACAAACAGCTCCGACGAAAAATTCTAGCATTCAGATTGACTTTAAGATGAGTAAATGTGTCTCAAAATCACCAATGAAATGAAAACTTGTTAGTAAAAAATTATGTGGGTTGGTTTCCAAAGCATAGCTAGGAAAATTGATGATCATAGGAGTATATAACTTAAGTGAAATCGTAGAGGTAACAGTTAAAGAAGCCTTTTATATCCGAAACAGTCATGGGCGACTTCATTGGTAAGCAGAGAATCAAATACAAAGCCAAAAATGAAAACTAGACACGGCGATAATGATCTTTTAATTGAAAAAGGGTTGTCTGAGCTAAAATATAAAAACGAATGACGGTGGGCCCAGATATTTCAGTGAAAGAATGATGAGATGCATACTAACATCAGGTCCAACAACCACCTCCTTGTGGTTTTCATCTGGCTCAATACAGTTAAAATTCAACAGCTAAAAAGTTCGCGCTAAACTAAATCGAAGATGATAGTAAACGAGATAGCTTCAATGTTACCCCTCTTCTGCAGATGACATATGACTCCTTGTCACAAAACAGACATGCATGCATACCTTGGAAGATGTATCCCCTACTATCAACAATTACCAAAAATAAGTTGTTCATTCGTCCAACATTACTTTCAATTTAAGTAAGTTCTGTAAAGGTGGATAAGTTCATTTTGTTGTTAAGTCTCATCAGGTGACAGGACATATGGAGACTTCTACGCCAAAATAAACAACAATGAAGCTCAAACCTTGTGGGTTCAATGTGAAGCCAACATTTCTATGCGGCTATAAAAATGCCTTACTTAACAACGTTTTCGAACATTTATCTTCGACGAATACTGAAATTTGGTAGAACCGAATGTCGTCTGCGAAACAGATGCTGTCAAGATTCAATTAACCTTCACACTGTAATTTGGAAACATAAATAGATTGGAAGAACCTTGTCTTGGTCATCGTTTTAAGTTTGTATTGAAACCCCACAAATAGTAGCAGTCTTACATTATCTTGTAGGGCATCGCTATATCATGAGGAAATGTTGCGGAGAATTGAATTTAGTTTCAAATGATACATCAATAGATAAAGAACACAGAGAAGATGGAGTTACATAGAATTTCCTGCAGGCGATTATCAATAATTAAGGATAAGCGTAAAAAGATGTCTATACTTGAGCCTGAAGAATGTCATAATCTACGTAAAAGTTATAAACTTCGAAAGACCTTCCATGACCTTGCAGTACTTTAATTTAATCGGTCATTTTGAAATGGAGCTATCTCTAAGTTTCCAAAGTTTGGAAGAAGTGCAAAATGCCAACCCCTATCGATAATATGCAGTGTTATACGCATGCATTTTTTTGCCGTAGCAAGGACATAACTGAATACAATGAAGCCTACACAATACTTTTGAGTACTAAGGAGGCTCCAGAAAATTGTATTTCGGTGTTAAGAAGTTGCTCGGCTTAGTAATGGATCTGGGCTTATTTATTGCTTTGCATTGATATGGGATTCATGTGGTCAGTTTCGTCCAAATAAAGAAAAAGAAGGCACAAATTAATAAATTTTTTTTAACAGAACGTGACTCTGATTCTAAAATATCTTTTTTTTAAATAACTTCTTGTTAAGTGGTGATGCGTAAGTCTTAAACCTTTCTGAGTTTTTATGATATTCTTTTAACGTTCTTTTAATTGAAAAATCAAAGGATCTAATATCCGATTACTCGATTTTAATTTCTGATTCTGGAAAAAGTTCCTTTATTTTTGATGAAACGAATTGCATGTTTTTTGCATTATTATTTATATATTTAACAAAACACTTCAAATAAGAACTAAATTGAAAGATCGTGTGAAATCTCTGTAGACTTGTTTACTTCAGCAGCTATTTTTTCCCATGTACTTGTTTTCGAACATAAAGTCACTTTTTGTAGACCAAGGCACATATGATCATCTTAATACATCCTACCGTTCACAAATGGGAAAAAGAAAATAATTTGTTTTATGTCGAGTCTTTAACTGGTTGATCCAAAGAAAATATTGAAATTGGTAATTTTCATATTCAACCAAAATTAGTGGTCATACTAAGCGACTTGTCAAAAACTGCCTTAAATATGGCCCACCACTGCTTTCCAAAGTCTACTGAAAAAATAAAATAAATAAATTCGTTTTACTGAATGCCATAATTCACTCATACACAAACCCGCACTGGGAACAGCCCTAAATACAAATCAACAAAAAAGTGCGCCGGGTAGCGGAGCGCAATACGCTGTAGTCAGCTTCAGAAGGTGCTGCCAACATGGTTAACTAGAGAAAAAAAAAAACACCAAATCTAAAGAAAACGTTGACGAAATAGAGCAAAGTACAGAAAAAGTGAAAAGAGCAAAGAAACTGATACAGAAGATGGTGATGAAGAAAAAAAAGAAGCCAAACTAACGAAGTAGGAGAAAATGAAGAGCAGGCCATCATCATCATCAACAGCAACAACAACAGCAAGTGGCAAAATACTGGTCACAAACAAAAACAACAACAACAACAACAGAATTTCGACACGCGGGTAAACGGGTCTGAAACGGTAGTGGGTTGTGGGTGGCACTTTTTCGCTGCGACTTTGTTAAGCAATATATTTTCGTCCGTCTGACATTAACTGCTATCGCACGAAGAGCCTTCATAGACGAAAAAGTCGACATGGAAGCAAACCCTATGGACGATTTATTGACAGTACTGCTACTGTGAAGAAATGCAGGCAGCTAGCTATTGGCGGTTCACTCTTGGGTTCGCTTTGGTTTGTGCTCCATCTTAGCAGTTGAAGAATTTTTTTGGAAAGCGATTAGAATTTTTATACGACTATGACTATACTTCACAAACGCTTGAGGGCGTTGAGGCACAAAAGCAGCAGCAGCGGCGGCAGCAACAACTTGAAATCGTCCTACTGCGTTTTCTTAGATGGCATCTCAAAACGAGCACATTCATCTTCGCTTTCACTGTTGCGGGGGTGTCTAACTGGGTGGCATCGTTGGGGGTGGTTAGGGGTACAATCAACGTAAGACGATGACGACGACAACAACGACACAAAATGCCGTTTTGTGAACAATAAATAAAAGTGAACTGTGTTGGTTTTCTCTTCAGCCCATTGTTGGTTGGTTGTTGAATTCTTGCGGGTGGTAGGGTGCATCCGAAAATAAAAAAAATCCAATTTCAAATAAAATATTGCTTTCATCCGAACATAATACAATTCCCGTTTTTAAATTGATAGATGGAACTAATGGACGTCACCTTAATGCCCGATAAGATAAAATAATTTTTGAATATTTAAATCCAAAGGGCACATTCTATAAGTAATCTATGTAAGATAGGTTCAATTTTACCATATAGAATCCTTTTTTACAAGAAATTGTTGTGTTTTAATATCCTCTACAGATATATTTACGTTTTACATAAGATTTTTTTCGACCCCGCGACCAAACCCCTAACTAGACTGAAGGCTCTCATGTTTCATGTTTGTCTACTGATTATTATCTCCGATACGATACATTATAGAAACAGCTTTTCTTTTCTGGCTTCATGGTGGGCTGCAGCTAACTGTCTCCATAGTATTAAGTTCCATACTTTGTGGATGACAAAAATCTTGATCTCTCTGGATTTACTTGACACTATTATAATAATAGAGTTTAGCTACTACAGCTATTAGCCTTCTTAGCTATCCAGCAAAAAGCTTAAAGCCATGTATAAAGCATAATTTTATAAATGTAACCAGGAAAAATATTCTAATAATCTAATAATATTCTAAGTTGTATCGCACTTTCTCAGCATCTGTATCTCACTTAGAGGGCGTTCAAGTATTACGTCACGCAATTCGGAGGAAGGGGGTCTTCGAAAACGCTACGATGCGTTACAGGAGCGTGAGAGGGGTTTCGGAGAAAACTTACCCTGCATGCTTTGAGGCTCAGACAACACAGACATAAAATATACCAAAATACCGCATGGATACTAAATTAAATACAATTAGTTTTCAGTAAAAGTTTGAGTTGACCTTTCGACAAGCTATTAATTGGATCTGTCAAATGATGGAAAGGAGCATCAGCCATGTAGTAAGTTCTACCAGCCGGTTGATAAAATAATAGAATAGAAATACGGGAACTACTACGATTAGTGTTGAAATGAACATAGTTCAGAAGTTCTGCAGCAAGAGACCCAGTCACAAGCTGACGCAAATAAAGTATATCCGCTGTAACTCTGCGGTCAAGAAAGGACTGCTTATGGAGTAACTTCGATCGATCCAAATGAGCAGAAAGGCTTGAAATGTCGGTCCAATTTAAGTCCTGTAGAGCACAACGAAAGTTTTTTGAACTCTTTCAATTATATCACTATGTGTAATGTAAAAAGGTAACCAAACGATCGATCAGATAAATATGATTTAACCCAACTTACAACATTCTGAGGAAACCCAAGCATTTTAAACTTAAGCAAAATATGGCTATGAGGAAGTTTACCAAATGCTTTACTGAAATGAGTGTAGACACAGTTAACTTGCTTACAAGAATCTATAGAGTTCAATGAAAAAATAAATAATTTCAAAAAGGTTAGAAACTGTAGATTTGCCCTTGGCAAAACCATGTTGACGTGTTTTGATAACGTCACTACAGTACACCTTAACTTGATCAAATAAAAAAAAGCTAAAAAGCTACGGTATTGATGATAACTTAGCAATAGGTCTGTAATTTGAAGCATAATTTTTGAACCCTTTTTTGAAAATTGGACTGATCTAAAATTCTTTTCAAAAGTTAGGAAAGTAGTTATGGATCATTAATTTATTAAATAGTAAACTGAGAGTGGTTGGCTCAGACCTGAGCTACAGTGACCGAATACGGGATCGGGAATCGGGACCAGTGCTAAAATCACCATCAATAAATGCAATATATTTTTGATAAGTTTCGGCAAAAAGATATAGCATTAAAAGAAACTTTAGCGTTATCATCCATGAATTGAATTCGTAAAATTCGATATCCGGGTTGAAAATTTAATTAGGAAAAGATTCTTTAAAACAATTAGCAAATAACTTAGTCCGTCAACCATTTTGAGTTTGGATGGAAAACCATCAGATCTTTTTTTAGAACTAATGAATCTCCAAAAGCTCTTAGGATCATGGAAAATTTAGTCTATTATTTACTAAATATGATATTCAATGTTAAAAATTGTTTACTGAATTTAAGTCGTAAGTTCTTACGGGGGTAAACGAACTAAAGATATTTTCAACGTTAAATTGGTACACAATATTCAGAGGTGGGTGGGTGCAACTTGTGGTAAATTACAAGGGATTTCGTCAACAAATGATGATTTATGTAAGTTATCAACGAAATTAAGGAATCTTTTTAGAAAGACAATACGTGCATTAGTAATGATTTTTTTCCAAAAACTTAATTTTTCGTTCAAATTGCTTTCGATGGTGATTTTTGTACATACTGAAAGAATATTTTCAAACATACACCTTTTGGATTATCGCCAATCATGTTAAGACAAAATAATACCAACTTTAAGTTGTGATCTCCAAAGCAGTGCTTACGCAATCCCAAAAAGCTTTATAAATCATACTAAAATACAGCGATCAATATTGACACAGACATTATTAAGACGTGGTCGTGCCACCTCCCTAAGAAACCATGTCAATAGAGTTTTTCAACGGGCTGTTATCAGCCATTGCATATATGTACCAGTAGATATAAATTAAGGAAATCCATTTTTGGACGAAAAGTTGGCTAGTTTAAAAGTGAGCATACATCATCAATAGAAGCAAACATTCTAAGCGATGTGCGATTTCATATGGGAATGCAGTGAAACTCAAGCCGCATGAACTTAATTATGGTAGTACTTTTTGGATGCAACGTTGTTGTCCTTACATAAGTGGGTATGGCTTAGAGCTGATTTCATGTTACTGCTTTAATAAAATTCGTAGAGCGTGTATCGCAAATTCGCCTTTTCATCAGCCATGTTAAGGGCACTAAGGCTCACTTCCAGAAAGACTCAAATAAAACTGTTAAAACAAAAAAATGTCCCTTACCTCAAGCATTACAATTTTATCACATGAGTACTATATTACAATATGAAATCTACATTTTCATCTACAATTGTCTTGAAATAATGTCATCGATATAATGGAATAAATTGCCTTTGGATATATTAACTCCTTAATAAAAAATTTTCAATACACCCCAATATAGAGTAGCGTTTCCAACTCTAGCAGTTCATCACCCACAGGGGCTTTCTTACTCATGTGCATGGGTATATTGCTGCCCCACGCGCGTTGATGATTCACAGGTTTCTGGGATACATCTTAGCCGATGCCGACACTTGCTGCCACATCATTTCTTCCATCACTCGACGCAGCTCAGCGCCTTCGGCATATTTTAATTGCCTAATTTTGCAGATTGAATGATGGGAAATGTTTACGTTCCTCGCCTCCGGTTCGGTTCGCTAAGTCTCTGTAAGCAAGCCGTGTTAGGGGGTTGATGCAGCAGCTTCTAAGGGTTCACAGTCGACGTTGTTGTCGTCGTCAAGTGATGAACGGCTGTTTGGCATTTTAAAATTTTTTGGTTGTCGCCAAAGTAGCGTCATTTTTGTTGTGTCGCTGCTGCTGTTGTTGTCGTTGTCGTTGTCGTTGTCGTCGTCGTCATTCTTAGTTTACTCTTTATTTTGCTGTTGTTTATTCTGAGGCTCTAGGCAAATTATGGGACCATATTTTAGGCTAATGTTTCCAATGTTTTCAAACCCATCTCTTGCAGCTTCTGGCAAATCCGCTAAATTATTAAGCGCAAGGTATGCGACATTCAACTGGAGCAGCATTCGGCATGCAGCAAACTCTGGCTGGCTGAATGTTTGACTTGTGGTTGGAGGTGGCTGCAAGCTGAAATTGGAGGTGGCAGTGCCGTTGGTAGTAACCCTACCCTTCGCTTTCGCTCTGCTTAATGTTTTGGAAAAGTAAATGAGCAAATGAAAAGGGATTAGAAATTGAAATGTTTGCCAGTGCACACAAATTTCTCTTGAAATGGAAATTAATTTTGTTTATGGTTTTAATTGGAGTGCAAGCAGAGGGTAATTACGCGCTAAAACAGTTGGCACAGCCCCGGAGTGTTAGGTAGCAATGGACTTTGGCAAGAAGGTCGGTCAGTTATTGTTACGCGAATTGAAAATTAGTTAAATCGCTTTAATGTTAAGAATTATCTTAAATGCGTAGAATTGCGTTCGCAAATATTTGCATATATGGAGCCTTGTTGTGGATCAAATTAAAATCAAAAAAAATTTTCTAAACAAGAGCTACGCGCTGAAATTAGTTTTCAATTGCCAATATATTTTTCAATTGGATATAATAATACCATGTGTTCGTCCTTAATGTTTCTGAAAATAAGTTTTAAGTCTTTCTTATTAATACTTTTCAAGTTAATACTCGAAAGTTTTTATACAACAACAGGGTAATTACGCCCAAAAAAAAAACCCATTCGAAAGTTGGTCCCAAAATGCTTTATTCTAATTGTCGCATTTGACTGATTAAATGCAAAACATATGACATTTCTGATTTATGAGTCTGGCAAAAGTCAGAATTTGTTTTGCAATCATATTGAATTTTTACACATACACACACATACATCCTTTTACTTCCGCACACAAAAAAGTATCATTTTTTATGGCATAATAATTTGCAGCCACTTGAAATTCGCATTTTGAGTTTTTTTATAACATTTGCCAAAAAAACAACAGGGCTGGTAATCACAATGCTGGCAGTAACTGAGCCCGAGTAATAGAGACCGTACACTGAAAAAAAATATACATAAATTTTTAAACAAAATTTCATGTTTGGTATTTGGAAATGTTTAAGAGCAACAATACTAAGATGGATATACCATATATAACATTATAATATATATGAGGAAAGATGCTTAAACGTCGGTTATCACCACCTTTGCAATTCTATTTTAGCACACAATTGTTTTGATTAAACTTTCTTTATTATTTACTGAAGATATGTTGAAACATAGATAGTCTGCAATAGCCAATTTAGAAAAGACTTACTGAAAAACGCCACCTTCGACGTTAAAATCTAGAATTTATCATAAGTTAAGTATTGATGATGAGTAGGCGTCATCGCTCCCAACCATTACATCATGCTAACGCTACACCATATGTGACATTCCTTCACGTAAAGCAGTCGAAGTGACCGTCCAAGAGTAACTCATCTTTCCCAACAAAATTTCTAACTAACGAGAGCCAAAAAAAAAATAGAATCTATTGATCTATTTGCTAACAAATAGCCCAAAAAATTTAATGTTCAAGGTTCTCTTTTATGTGAATATATGGTCACATATTCAGCAATTCTTGCTTCTGTCAGTGTACAACAACAGCACTTATAGCTCGTAGGCGCGTATCTTTGTTTGACTAGAAAGTGATGCTCAGAATTAAAAAACTCACATCAATGAATTCATCCTAGCGATGGAAGACTTTGTTTCTTTCATTTTTTGCTTTTCGGTTTGACGTTGTCCCATATGATGTGTCAAATTGGCACCAAATGAAAACTTTTTCCGTTTGTAACTGTCAGTGCTTTTTTGGCATTGTTTTGCTTTTGTTCTATAAAGGGTGGTAAAAATTACTTAAAAACGCATGCATTTCAGAACCACACCTCCTCCGCCCCACTTTAGCTCTTTCAAAAATAAATATGTGCGATATTTTTTTGTGACTTTGCTGTTAATTTCTAATTTTACTCATTTTTCAGCTGTGGCTCTCAATGTGCTCGATGTCGTTGACGCTGCCGTCGTCAACATTATTAGCAACAACACCAGCGACTATTTGCAACTCACACAATTTCATATGACATTTGCAAAATTTGACAGTTGATATTTTAAAATTTTGAAAGCATATGAAAATTTTTCGATTTATTTGTAATGAGAAATTTTACTCCACTCAGCGGTTGTTGAGTGGGCCGCAGAGCGAACGAGCAACGCTCAAATTGTGGAAAATTACATCCGTGTCCAAGTTTTATGAATCTACGCATATGAAATGAAATATTTGACAGCTTTCATTTTGACAGTTGTAAAATTTGTGACATTTTAAAATGAGAGTTAACATTTGTTGACAGTGTAAGAGTGGGTTTGCGAAAATTAGTCTTTGAATGCATTACGTGGTGAAATGCTGACACGTTTGCACAAAATAGAATTGGTATTTTATTTAAGTTCTGTTAAAGTCCAATGCTTAACACTCAGCAACTTTTAAAAGTAAATAATACTTATGCTTCATTGCGCATTAAATATATCTACTACTTCCATAAGAATCCTTATTATATTATAAAATTCGGTATAGGTTGAAATGCGTTTACTTATGGCTTTTATAGTTCGAAGCTGATATCTTTCACTGTGATTGTTCGATGCTTGGAGATTATAATGGAATTAAAAGAAATTCTTTATTTTTTTACAATCTACAATTTTTGCGGTAAATGGAACTCTCCCAGTGTTTTTAAGGAAAATATCTTGTACATATGTCGTTGGTTTCCGTCAAGCCTTTGTGTCATTAACATGACTGAGCATAAACTGCATTTGCAACATATTCTTCGAGTTACACAGTAAATTACGTGGTGCGTGCAGAATATAACATTAATATCCATGTCAATTATTTGAACAGACTGCTGTGATAGGTCGAAGATATATCCAAGACATTAGCATACCACCAGATTATCTTGATAACTAGTTAAGACAAGAATTATTAGTAAAACCTATTAACATATGAAATTGGTTTAAGGTAAATTTGGTAACCGGTTAAGAAAATAAAATGTGGTCAAAATTGTAAAAAAATACTCGTATAAATACGTATACAATTTTTCCGTACTAATCACCTGCTAAACAAAACGTCAGAGTACCTATTTCTGAAAAAACTCAAACGATAGAAAATTATACTTTCTGCTTTGCATAAAGCTTCAGAAGGAATTAACCAAACAGATACGTCACACTCACGTAAACAATCAGCTGTTTTTACTTTTTAAATTTTGTTGACAATTTCAATTTTTGACTCCCTCAAATTTCGTGATCTTACAATACATATTTTTACCACAAAATCAGAAGTACAAACTTAATATATATCAACGCGTTTCACTGTCCTGTCAATCTTGGAAACTGTCGTTATACTGACGAGACTTGTCAGCCTGTCAGGTATATTAGCAATACACCCATATCTTTCATGTGCACGGTGTGAGAAAAGATGATCCTTTGTCTGTACCTAGATAAGCCGAATCCAAAATAGATATGCTGAGGCGATAGTAACGAATCGAACGTTTGCACTCGGTACGTTCGCTTTGACATTTAACCGAAAATGATAAACTTACTGCCGGCCAAACAGCTGTTATGACGAGTAGTGACGGTTTGAAGTGCGATACCTTAAAGAAGTAACACGTTTCTTCAAAATATTTCGTTCAATTTCGATCAGTTCCATACGTTGGTTTTAGTTATCAATATTGATTTACATATACTCAGATTTACTCGTTACGTCTCGTCACGTCTATTTTGGCTTAGGCTTGACTTGACGTCATGAACGTTAGTGGAAATTGATTACATAGGCCAACAAAATAAGATGAAACTTCTTACTAAGCGACTAGACTATATGTTTTCGAAGGTTTTCGACAAGCTGAATTCAAATATCAAAATTGCTCCATCACATAAGGTTTTTGAGATATACTGCCTAAAAAAGCTAAAAACACTTTTTTTTGACATATTTGAGGTTATGTAGCATCGTGAATTTTTTTCTTCAAAGATGTCTTTCTCTTCGCCAAGATATCGCATTTTGAAATTTTGAAATATTTTGATAGACGTGTCCCTAATGAGTCTTCAGGAAAATCACAAACATGAAAATTTCAAAATTCGATATCTAGGCGAAAAGAAAAGGTACTTAAGCAAACTCAACGGCAGTTGAAAGAAGAAGACTTGTGCTTTTAGATCTCACACATAGTTCTTTTAAAAAAGGAATAAGATTCAATGTGCTACATAACCTCAAATATGTCAAAGTAGCCCAGTCTCAGGGTATGGAAAATGTCGGCCTGTGTTACATTTCGCCTTTCAATATAAAGTAGAAAATCTTTAGATGTCTTACAGTACACAAAATCTTTCCAAATTGTCGCGGAACACCATACTCATAATCAGCGTTAGGTTCAGCGGAACGCTCGTGTACAGCTTACGTCATTACAAGACCGCTTCCTTTTATACCTAAGTATTGTAGAAATTCATATCATTTCACATCATCTTTTTCCATTTACGCTTCTAGTATTTTTATTTTCATTATCAAAGCATGTCAGTGACACTTAGCGTCATTTAGCAGGACCGGATTTACCGAGGAGTCAGCGGGTCCATGGCCACGGACCTTCACCATCTTATGATGATTGAAAAAAATATAACACAGTAAAAGCATGAAAAAAACAAAAAGTTCAAGAAAGTGAATGATGCGATTCCGATGATTCGATATCTGATTATAATTCGATAAAAATATCTATTATTAATGATTTTTGTGAACGCAGGAATCTTATTTTAATAGTACAACCGTGTCCTCTGTGTCGTAAAGTTTTTCTAGTTTAGAACAGGCTTAAGATTGATTGGTGAAACTTTGGACCTCACATAACATTGGCCACAGATTTTTAGATACGGCCCTGTCATATAGCAAACATAAGACATAAAAAATGACATTGATTTCAAAAACAAAAAATATTATATGTAACAGAATTCTGAAAAGCCCAGTACCGAAGTGAATTGATAGAAGTCTAATGGGACGTTGACATTTTTAGTACAGTCCGAATACTACAGATGCCATCAAGGATATG
Organism: Meiosimyza decipiens; assembly: GCA_963680825.1. Lineage (NCBI taxonomy): Eukaryota > Metazoa > Arthropoda > Insecta > Diptera > Lauxaniidae > Meiosimyza > Meiosimyza decipiens. Next base: position 1,455,574 of record OY804260.1, read on the forward strand.
ATGTCGTGGTTGTGGAAAGAAAATTAAATCAATTTTTAATCATTTAAGTCACATCTAGATTTTTTTTACTTTTAAAGTAACGAAATATCTCAAAAACTATTAAGGAAAGTTAACTATGCCATTTATCCTATAATTTACAAGATACTCCTGTATTTTCAGCGTATATCCTGTAAAAAAACTCCTGTTTTTTTTTGTGAAAAATCCTGTAATTATCCTGTTTTATTTCCATTGATATTAAATTTTCTATTTCTCTTGAAAGTTAACGATCATTATCTCGCTCAGTTTGATCTTCTTACGTTGATTACGTTGATAACGTGATCAAAACTGTTCTGCAAACAAAAAAAAAATTCTTTGAGAATTTTGTGTTTGTTGCGAAACGATGGGTTGAAATTTTTACTCATTTGGAAACTGAGAATTGCGATTACAAAAAAAATGGAATATATTCTTTGTTTATCCGGAACGACCGCCTCTGTGGAATGAATATTCGCTTCCATAAACAAGACGTGGAAAGATGAGAAATCTCAGTTAAAAGTCGAAGCTTTGAAAACCATTCTGACTTCTTTTCGGAAAATTAAGTTCTGTAAAATAACAATTTTTCTCCAATTTATTCTATTTTTCATTGAAAATTTTATGTCATGGTTAGGGATAGGATAAGAAAGCCAAACATTTATTTTGTTCGGAACTGCTTTAGTTTTATAAAAATTACTAGATAAATTTCTTTAAAAATTAATTTCTATATTTAAGAAATGTTTTTTAATATATCTCGATGTAACATCTTCTTTTTATATAATTTTTTGATATGTTATTCTTCAATCGATCCTTAGAATGTATTAGCTTTCATATCGGAATTCCCGACACAACTTTGGAAAATATCAAACAGTTCATACAGTTAACTGTTGTGTGGTTTCATAAAAAGTTTATATTTTCCTAAGTTAATCCCAAGGGCCTCAATCATCACTTTGAGGTATGGAGAGGCCTTTAATTGAGTTTTCATATTAACAATATTTTTAAAAAATTGTATGCTTTAAGATTTTTCACTTCTATTATTTTGAATTATATACTTTATATTTGCTAAAGAGCACATGAATATAACCTAAATTTTATTTATGTTAATATAAAAACACATCAAAATACTGCAGTTATGTATAATAAATTTGTATTGATTCTTAAATGATTTCCATTTCAAAAACTTTTAATTAAAACTGAAAGAGAAAGAAAAGGTTATAAATTACAATTAAGCAAATTTACCTCCCACTGATGATGACAACGCCAAGCATACATAATATCAAAGCTATCTCCTTCGCCATCGCCATCATCATAACCATTACCATTTCCAACTACAGTTTCAGTTCCAATTTTAACATGTCATCTTAACATCATTCATAAATTAAAAACAGTTTTCATTAAAATTTTGAAAGACAAATAAACATTTCTCAAATTAGTCGAAAGCATTTTTGTTATGAACGAAATTCACAATAAAATTAGATCACAAACTTATAAATATGCACTGACATATAGACATGGAGACAGATAGACACTGTGACACAAACCAGCATTAGAGTGCTAGCAAGATGCTCAGATACTAGCGAATGGAAATTTATTGGCATTAGATTCCATAACTGAAAATTGAGGACAAAATACGAAAGTTGACTTTTTAAAAATGAATGATTACTGAATGATGCTTTGGGGAAGAAACACCAAAACTAAACTGAATAATATATAACAAACAACAACAATACTAAATACTACTACAACTGCTACTAATGACAACAACGAAACAAATACAACAAAATGAGCATTTAATGGTCTTGATTGCTGATGGGCCATAAATTATGGAACTGAATATAAAAATAAAATTTTAATATTAAAACAAGTAATAAATCCAAAGACAAACTGACAGACAGAGACGAAGCAAAAAGCAAACGAAAGCAGAGCAAAGTGAAACAGAATCAGAACAAGATGAATTACTCAAAATCAAAATTTAAATGAAGGCTAAGAAGATGTCCAACAGAATAGGCAACGCGAAGAAAACCCTTGCGGAAATTAGCTGTTACATATGAATTTTGAAAATAAACGGGATTTTAATTGCAGCGATAGCTATTTACAGAGATAAAAAATATTTTAAAAAATGAATTCTTTTATTTTTGCAAAATTGTAGCGAAACGAATGATTTTGGGGAGATCATCAACTAGATAAATATTGCCCACAAAAAAGGTCTACAAAATCTGAGATCTCCAGGTTCAACTTCTTCTGTGTTGACAACTGATTATTGCGTTGGTTCATGAAACCCGAATTTAGTAATTTAATCTGATATTTTTAATGTTATACTAGTGGTATCCATGCTTCGCACGCGCACGTCTCGTAGTTTTTTTCACAAGAAAATTAGTCTCTGAACATACCATTCTATCTTCTCTCTTCAAAAGTAGTTTGCGGTTTGAACTTCGAAGCCAAATGCAAATGGTATGAATGAGAACAAAAACAACACAGAACTCAAGAAGCACCATGAGCAACTATAAATCGAACCACAATTTTTGTGTGAGGTTTTGTAAAAAATCAATCATAAAAAAAGTTTTGGACTTAAAAAATAAGAAAAGTAAGAACAAATATGTTATTTTAAGACATAAGTCATTAAAATTGGTTCAGCATATTTTGCGCCAAAGCGCTACAAATCATTTGCATATAAGCAATTTTGTATAAATGGTATAAACAAGACAATCTGAGCTTGTTACGAGTAGTAAAATCTCTTTGAGATGCCATTATCTTAGGTTTAATTTTTTCCCAATTTATCGAAAGGCTAGCTCGTTATGCTAAACTTTTTTTGTTTAAATGAATTGTGACTGAGTCGGGGTTTTGGTTAGCTAATATCGTGCCTATGTTAGCGTGAAAAACGGCATTCATTGCCTTTTCAACATACCCCTTGAAGACCAGGGTTAACATAATGTAATTCAACATGTTTGTATTCAAACAAAATAAAAAATCTTCACACACCACTCATGATCGTAGCTGGGCAAAACGTACCGCGCGCGCGACTGCGGCAGAAAGAAAGTATTTTATCATGTACTCGTACGTATTCAAAACGGAGAGTATAAAAATCAATTCAGTTGGATTTGTCAACGTTTACACGAGGAAATTCGGTCAGACAACTTCTTGTCTATTCTCTTTTGTGAATTTGTTTTGCGTTTACACACGAAAACTAGAATTTCTTTGTGCAAGAAAATTTCAAAGCAATTACTGCGTCAACCCGCCACAACAAACATAAAATCGAAGCATATCAGCTAACGAATAGAACGAAAAGGATTTCGAGGGTACGACAAATTCTGTACACCACCCTTTCGTTTTTTCCTTCTTGTCTACGAACAGGAAAATTTTCTCTCAGGAGTTTCCTCGTATAAACGTTGACTTTGAAAAGCACACAACAGCACAACTACAAATGCATTGAAGAGCATTGAAGAGAACTGCGTTTGTGCGATAGTGCAGAACCAAACTTGATGTTTAAAGAAGTAATCAAAAGTTAGAGAGGCTGTCAAATGTAAAAAGATCTTTCAATTAAAAAAACATTGTCTTAATATACCAAAATACAACGGTGCGCACTTTGTTGGCAATGCCCGCAAGCAATAGAAGTCGAGCAATGTGAAAACGATATTCCGGAATTGATATTTACTTGAGAATATCTGCATAGAGTAACCAGAAGACTTTTTCATAAAGGGGTACGAAAAAATATTGTTATAGTTGCAGATTTCAGTGTTTCCAGCAAATTTTTTCAATATTTATTTAAGTTTCAAACGTTAGAAAAAATTTGTAATGCATAGTCATAAAATAGGCCAATTCATTTAAACAAATATACATAGCTCATTTCAAGTTGAGTGGTCATACATAATATCAGCATAGATATATTGAAATTATAGAAACTATTGTTTCGTATTTCGAGCTGCATAATTCAGCTTGAAAATTACATATGCTGAAATTTAATTGCAAATTACGTAAAAATATTGAAATTCAATACAAAGTTAAAAAATGTTGATAAAATCGCTTTTCAACAAGACGAAATGTTAAAAAAACGTATTTGGGACGCACCGAATCATCGATGCCGCCAAAAATTAAAGCAAAGAAAAAGTTCGTATGAGATCTCAACTTAAGCCTTGAACACAGAACTACACATAGCCGAACACACCTTGGCGGCCACAGTGGAAATGGTCACGAATAATTCAAAAAGCATTTCTTATGATTTAAATGCATGGATGATTTAGAATATAATGGGATTTTAAAAATTTTCAGAAAAGTCTGGCAGCAAGGATCCGGTTGACCTGGAATGTCCCATAGATATTGATCCACTGTACAGTGCACCGCAACAAACAGAAGCAAAATACCGAAATGTGAGTGAACACACCGAACAAAATGAACTGAGTTGAATCGAACCAAACGAACATGGTTCGGTGTTGAAATTTTGTGATAAGTTGGTGAGTTTTGAGTTTGTTCGAACAATTCGGCTCGTTGCACAGCCTTACATTGCATCGATATTTTTGCAACCACTAGGCAGAATGCAACCTTTGTACATCACTGCCGGATTTACAAATCAAGGGGCCCATGGGCACAAGAGTGGTGGGGGCTATCCGGACTGAAAAAACGAAACCGAAGTAAAAATGCACGAACTGAGTCGATTTGGTTACTTTGGTTTACATATTTAATTATTAAAAAAATGCACGAGCTGTTTTTTTTTTTGTATCCGAAAAGACTCAGCTCGTTACTTAGGTTTGCATATAAAATTATTTAAAAAATTGTACCTGCTGGGTCGATTCGGTTACTTATAATTGATTCGGCTACTTCGTACCCTGGGACTTTTCTTTCATTCGCAGCCTAAGTCATTCCTTCAATAAATTATTTTTACTGGCGCCATACTTCGCTCGCTCGTTATTTTTATATTGGTGGGGGCCCTGGCCCGTAGTGCCCTTATGTTAATCCGGCACTTATGTGCATATATATGTTACTAACTTAGTTTTTCAATAAGCTATGCAAAGTAGTACTTTCTAAGTAAATTGTTGTTATTTTTGAAAGTTTAAAAATTGAAACCTAATTTTTCACAGGGATGGTACTTAGAGATGACAAGAAATACTACTAATTATAACAAGAGAATAACAAAATCAACAGACGATAGAAGCAAACGATGGAAATGCGGGGTCGATGTCGCCTGAAAGCGATTTTAAAAAACATCGAAGCAACATTTGTCATCTTTAATGTGCGCAGAATATGCTAACGAATATGGCGGAGTAAAGCTTGCAAACCAACAACGAAATGACAAAAATTCGACCAAAGACGCGACACGATGACATGCATGGACGAACAAGCGAAACGATTTTGTCGAATTTATGAAGGCGTCGACAGAAATTGACGAATTCTTTCGTGCACCCCAAGTTTCTTCACAAATTGCATTGCTGTTATGAGTTGGGCTGAATCCACGCAAACTTGCGGAACTCTTTCGGTAGCGCATTCCCATTGCAATTCTTCGGGCCCATTTGACGCATCTTCAGCGCCATCGTCATCATCATCATCATCGCGTTCATCAAGAATTATGTTAATTGTCTTGTCAATTTAAATCACAAGTTACACTTGTTTTCCCGGACCATTTTCTTTTATTTATTGCGTTCGGGTGAAACTCGCAATTATCTTTTTTTATTTTGATTTAATGGAAAATTCACATTTTTAACACTGATGCTGCACACGAAAATTATGAAGCATTTTTGATTTTATTATGATGGAGCAAGATTTTGACATTTTTAAATGTTGACTGTGTCCGAAATTGGCTGTTAAGACAACTCATTAAATTTGGCGTTCGCACTTTTGTTTTCCTTTCTTCTTGAATAAAATGTTACTCTGTCAGGAATTTTTGGAAAGTGTAATGAATTCTTAATGGGATTAAAATGTCGAATCTTGACGATGGTTTTTATAATAAATTTCTGGTAAAAGTCTTTTTTTAATTATCACAAGCTTCATTGTATTTCTAGCGAGGAGAAGCAGAATCCAATCACCTAGCTTGACTGCCAAAAATAGTCATTTACTTTAGACAGTTAAGACAGTTTTAAGCCATAACACTAGCGAAGTAGTTTGAAATTTTCGAAAGCTCTAAGGAAAGTTCATGAAACTTAGGAGCATTATCTCCAAAAATATTTAAATAACGTCTGAACAGCCAAAGCCCTGCAACTACCAATAGATCTGCTATATATTTAAGGAAACTTATAAGCCTTTTCTAAAACTTGTACTACTGCTTCCTCTGCAATGCAGTGGTTATGAATACAGTTAGATTTTATTGCTATAATAATGCTTATAGTTATATCCTTCAGTTTGAGAGTACCTCTTTTTAAAATAATTCCTCTAGTTAGCATAAGTATATATCTCAAGGCGAATAAAGGCTTCCGAAAATATTCATAGAAAGTATTTCCAGACAATAAAGTAAGATCGAGATTCAACGACACTTATTGTCTACATCCTGTCCATTATGCATATATACATTTTTCAATCCCTTCAGCATCAACAACAGTGAAAGACAACCATTATGGCTCTGACACTTATTTATGTTATGTTATCTACTTCCTAAAAGTGGTTTCCGAATGGTGTTGATAAGCACTCTACTCTCTCAACAAATGCTGTGATATGCCTAGAAATTCATGTAGGCACACGGCTCGATTTAAAAAAATTCCATATTCTTCGATCGCGGGTGAGATCACTTCATTTTTTTAGTCAAGAAAACTTATCAAAACGATTTCTAAGACGAAGGTAGGACTTGCATTTTTTTAATAAATTTTGTGGGAAAGACTATTTTGATTGTAATGTTTTATTCCTTTCATTCGATTGAACGGAGTAAACGTCGTTAGTATTTTTGACAATAACTACGTCATTATACAGCTCAAATATTTCTCGGTAAAGTCCGAAAGCATGCATCGAGCAACTGAGGTGAATGATTGTACATTGCATATTTTCAAGCGCGGGGTAACTGAAATAATTTTGGAGAGATCACAAACTCCGCCATAGCCCCATGTACATAAGTCCATTTAGATAACAGTGTTGTCTGTCCTTGTTACCAGCTAAAGACGGTTGCAGAAAAGTGCCGAGTAATAATTAAATTATTAAAAAGATTTTTTCTGGGCAACAATCAATTAAGCCTGGTCATATGACTGACACTAATGTATCGTCATTATGAAAAGATGTATCATACGTACAAAACAGTTGGCAACTTTTTTCTGACGTAAATCAATGCCCGATTCATAGGAAACGAGAAATTCACAAAGAAACAATTTTTAACCGGTATCGTTGTAATAAAAAAACTTTTAAAAAATGTATCTTAAAATAAGAATATTTCCTAAATGATGGAACAACTTTGTGCCGAAAGATCATCAATATGCAATCACATGGACATAGCCTGAGCAGTGTCATATCGGAAATCAGGAAATGAATGGAATAAGGAATGAGCTTTTAGTAATTTTGCATTTTGGCGGAAAAAAACTTCTACAGCTACTAAAATCATTTCAATCACTATCAACATACACAACCCTTAATTTTTTTTTTTGAATTTAAAGTGCAAAACAAATTCAACTGACAACTGATCAAAACATTTCAGCCAAAAATAAGTCAATCGCAACACTATACTGCACTATAATCTGCCGGTAGAATCAGCAGCAGACAATGAACTGGCATCCAGCAAACATTAACAACAGCAGCAACAACAAGAACATGCATCGGTGACTGAGGCAACAATTGCTATAATTCATCAACGATGTAATTTTGTCATCAGCGCATCATTTGCTGCGTGCAAATGTTAATGCAGTTGCAACGTTGCACTGCTGCAAGTTGCATTTGATTTGCATAAATTTCTTCATTGCATTGCATTTCATTTCATTTCGTTTCGTTTAATTTTCATACATATTACATATAAAATTTTATGATATTTTGACGCTTAAGTGGAAGCGAAATATTATGTGATAAGCATCAATGCAAGTACGAAAAAAATAAATTCAACCAAAAAATATTGCGCAGTTTACAGTGATCAACAGAAAAATAAAAACAAAAAAGCATTTGCAGAACTCTTATTTATTTTAAGTTGATTTTCATGTGCGCAAACAGACGAAATTGTTAAATAAAACCAAAGAAATTTAGAAAATTAAATGGATTCTTAAATAAAAAACCATTAAAATTTCCAATATTCAGCTGAAAGTGATAAAAATACCATGGTCTGTATTCTGCTTTTGTGGAGGAATGGCAAAGCATGCAATCCAAAAGCTTTGAAATCAATTCCTGCCTTACATTTAGCTTTGTGTTCTTAACTGAATTACGGTTTAAATGACATTAAATTTTTTTTTATTAATTTCAATTAAATATCTTCATCAATATTGATTTCAAAATATAAAGATTTAACTTGAATTTTCAAACCCATTTTTCATTTCGATGATGCAACCGATGATCAAATTATAAATTTTCGTACTTTGTATTTTATTATAAAAATATTATTTAATATTTATGTATCATAAAATGACAGATGGTCTCAGATTTCAAATTTTTTGCTTCTAGGCCTAACAATTTGGTATAGATGTCAATTCTTATTCAGGCTTTTTATGTAGAGATTTAGGAACTTGTAACTTGTTTTAACACTTCTGGTAATTTTTTTTTTTAAAGTGAAATCAAAGCTATCTACTTAATTAATTAGAAATTTTATATAATAATATAAAGTAGTAATTTTAATGAAATATGGTAAACGAAAAAACTACCAATCAAAGATGGACATACAGTTAAGCTGTTTCTCTGAGTAATGTGCAATGATTTTCCATGACCAAACTCAATTTTGTCACAATCACATTGGCATTTACTATATTTCTTCATTGTACAGAAAACAAAATGAAGTGACTTTTATTTAATATCAAGGGCAACAAGGATTTGCTTTGTCTCACCATTTTTACATTTAATTCACTATCAACAACTACTGTTTTAGAGTAATTATGTTGCACTTTTTTGATGTTTTTTTTCTGTTTACTTACAGTGCTCTTAAGACTTTGCTTGTGATAAAAGTATAACATCCCATCCTGCCCACATATGTCTGGATATCTAATTCTCGTTGGGCATCATTCAATGCCCATCTACATGCATTCTTATACCAACTCACACGTCTTCAAAAACTGGTTTGTGGCGGTAGTGTGCAGTCGTAGAATATTTGGAATTTTTATGTTCAGGTTACTTGTTCGTCATTTTGATGAATGGTTAGCTTCTGTGTATGTTTTTTTTTTTATTTGTATATTCAAAGGTTCTTTCTATTTAATTTTAGTGTTTATTATCTAAATTTAAGAAAATGTAAGAATATATCAAATAAACAAACAAAAATTTTTAAGCTATTGCTCAGATGTGAGCTAAAAATTATTCACAAACTTTCTAACAGATATCCAACTTTAGAGCTACATGAAAATTATGGACATATGCCAATTAGTACGATAATGAGAAATATGACTCTGTTATTCAACAATAGATGCAGATTGTGTTACATAGATTGCATAAGGAATTTACTTGAATACTAACACACATGACTTTACAAAAGATATTCAGTGTGTTTGTCGATATTGTTCCTTATAAAATTTCTATAAGGTTTCTTCATACTCTAATTTTCCTTAAATAATTAGATAATTTTTATTGAATTTTTATATAATTTATTGTAACTGATTTCAATTGCTGTAATACACCTAAGTGTAAGATCTCATACCATGATCTTTGTAACACGATAACTATGATTTTGAAGACTAATAAATAATTTTTTTTTTTTTTTTTAACTTTAAACCAACGCTCAGGGGATGCCCCTTTAAATGCAAAGCACCGTGATGGTGATAAATAATAAGCTTATCTAAATACAATAAAAAGTTATATTCTAGCACTTTAAATAAATGTTGTAATTAATTTATATGAAATAATATATTAGTAGCTAGTAATTTTAAACAAGACAAAATTAATGTGTTCGTCAAAATGACGAATGGTTAGCCTTTAAGGAGTAGTAAATAAGATTAGCCGTATAGATTTAAGTTTTCGCTTGTATATGAACTTCGATGATATTTTAGTCAATTATGTGCTTAAAAAAGATTTACTTGGTCTCCCGATAGCAGTGAGAGTCTTACTCCAATGCTAAAGTTCTGTTGCTTAGTGTAGTAGACAACATTTCTTCATTTTTCTCAATTTTCAAATACACTGCTTTGCAAGAGAAGATTGTAAACTTCAATTTGACAAATTTTTGATCAACTTTAACACAGGAACATGAGAAACGTTCACATTTAGTGAAGCGATCGAACATTAATTTGTGATATTAATTGCAAAGTGGCGACAATTTTTGCTGTTACAACAAGAACAACAGCACTGCAATGACAACAACGTGTCAGCATTCAGCACAGCAAAAAAAAAAGACAAAATATTAAACAAAAAAAAATATTTCTTGCACCCAATTCATTGCTGTTTGGTTTGTTGTTGGAGAGCGGAGCGAGCGCAATAAATAACGAGTGGCAAACAAATGGAAAATATTAAAAAGTGACGGATGGATGCGTCTGTTGGCCCCAGCAGCGACGACAACGTTGCTCGATCGTTTTCTCGAGAAATGGCAAACGATGATGTCTGGTTATGGCGGGGGGAACTACTGCTTGGTTGAAAAGTAATGAAACAAATGAACATAGAAGAGCCAGAGAGAATTTAATTCAGCGAGAACAGTGGTATCAATAGATTATACCCAGATTATTGGTGGGTATGGTAAAAAAAAAACTAAGTTAAAGCGGCCATGTTAATAGATCACGGGCAGGGCCTCAATTCGAATTAACTGAAGTTGAGGACGTGCCGACCAGTACAACATTCAGACTTTTCGGCGACCAACGCAAAAAATTTAATACACTATAATTAAATAAAACATTTGATGGTTATGAAATTATATTGATGACAATGACAATGTTAACGAAGCGCCCATAAACCTTTTGTCATGTATACTCAAAGTGTGACTAAAAACACAAAAAAATAAACTGCCTGTGCCATTTCCAACACAACAGCATAGCACACAGTTGGAGCCCCCTTCAGCAAAGAGCCCAGAGCTATAGCTACCTCTAGCCCTACCCGTACTCAACACTGGTCCACACGAAGAGGTAAACTCAGTTAGGGCAGATCATGGCAGTTTCAGAAGTCTACTTCAGAGAAGGAAACATGGATCCTCTACTATGCACGTTACGGGCACACATTAATGTAAGTGTTCGCATGGAATCATGGAATGGGATGGAAAATGTAGAATTAATTGGAGAAAGTATCGTTCCTTCAAAATGACGTGATATCGTTTCCACGGGAATTCTTACAACGGTAGAATATAGCAGTAATAATATTGATCATCCACGGCCGATACGTGATCCGGTTGAAGGGTCGAGAGTAGCCGATGAGAGGAACGCAAGCACAGCCCAAGAGCCGCAAGGAAACCGCAAAGATTCCACCAAAACACCAAGCACAAGTTTGAACAAACCAACAAAAGACGGACTTAAAAACAGAGGGGTTCAAGTGCACCCAAAGTACTTCTCTTTCATTTAACTAAAATTTTTAGTCAAACTGCCGACGAGCACCCTGTAATAGTGCTAGATATAGGTGGATAGTTTTTGTTCAGATATAGCAGCAATAGTACACTCGATTGGTCAAGTGTCATGTTAACTTGTTAGTGGCTTTATAAATTCACAATTTAATCAGTTTTTAGTAAAAATTGGACTTCCTCGTTTATGTGTTTATTTATAAGATTTATTAATTAGAAAGCAAAATATATATTTTTAACTTTCCACCACAATGAGATACAGCTTTACCAAGATAAATGTCGCACAAACAGCTAGAAGGAATTCGACAAATATAATAGGTAAAGTTTCGAAGTTTTACATGCTATACACTCCTCCAGATGCAACATGGAATCAACATCGAAACTTGAAAATGCAGTTGGACATGCATTAGGAATGCACAGGGCAGTAGCGACCCAAGCCATAACTGGAGAGGGCAATCGAGCTCTGTCATAGAAACTAAACTTAATTGCTTCTTTCCTTAGCCAGCTTAAGTCGACTTTAAAAATGAATGCGGATTTAAATTCTAAACAGAACAATTAATCTCTAATTATCCCAGAGTAGCTGTCAAGTTTAATAATTATAAAGTAGTAGAGGCGCACAATCACGTTGCTCTTTCTCGATCTTCTTAAAAGCTGTTTTTCTGTCGATCTACTACTCATCATTGTCGTTTTTTAATTTTACATTTTGCTGATCAGATTATGACAAGCAACATTAGAAATTTTTCAGCTAAGACGAACAAACATTGGCTGACGCATACGCGTTTGCGGCGAAAAATCAGACGACAGGCGCAATATCTTGTGTCATATTGTGAATGTAAGTGACTGGATTCCTTAGTATGTGGCGATAATGAGCGTGAAATACTGTTGGACACATGTACAAGCACAATTAATGCAAGAACGCATAAATGTTGCATACCCAGATTGTGAGACTTTTGAATGATCAGGATTATAATAAACTTGCTAATGAAGTCATTGGGAACTTAATGAGTAATCCTTAGGGAATTGATATGATCAATTCGTTTTGATTCAATCCTGCTTTTTAGAAATGTTTTTTACAAATGTTCAAATAGACCTCCCTATAGTATCAGTCGTTAATTTACGGGTAAACATCACAACCGAGTTAATTGTCTACTATTTTCAGGAATAACTACTACAACAACAACAGCAGCTATAACAAGGAATGCTGCAACAACAATAAACATTCATAAGCAAATTTATTGCAAACAAGAAAAATGTCCACCATAAGAATTAAATAGCAAACGCGATAGGACAACAAACAAGACGAAAATGACAACGAGAAAACAGTACCACCAACAACAATAGTGACAACAGCAATGACACCAAAAACTACAATCCTTGTAAAACCCGATGGGCGATGATGGTGGGGCTTAAATCAACACTAAAAGCGAAAAAAAAACAGTGCAATGGATAGAAACAAAGCGACTAAGAACAAAAAAAACTCAAAAAATCATAAAAAATGATGAAAGACAAACATGCGCCACAAAAGCAGCGAAAAGCATACACAAACAAACAGACAGACATGCAGAAGGACGAACCGCAACAGCAGCACATCAAGCGGTCAACCTGGCGGCAGAAGGGGGCAGAAGACACCCGCCCGGCACAAAGTTATTTTTTAACATTTTCGAATTTGATCTTTAACGAATTCTGTAAAAGCTTTTTCATTGTTTTTCACTCAAAAAGATTTTATTTGAAAATTTTTATTAAATGCTTCGTCTGAATGCAATTTTTATGGGTAGAATTTGAAAAAGCTGTGCCTTCGTTTTTAAGAACTTTGTGCCGGGTGGACTCCTTGAAATTTCACTGCCACTACTCAAGTAAATGAATAGGTTGAAATAGAGTTGCCAGCGACAATGGAAGATACTTAGATCATAAGAATCGTTAGAAAGCTGGATTATTCGATTGTCGGGACGATGCATCAAATTAAAGATTTTATTTAAATACCCGGCAGATGTTGTTTTACTCTGTTCGGTAAGTTAAAGTCCTTGTTTAAGATAGTATGAATAGAAGCCGTCGTTGACGCGATTGGATTATAAAATGGGACCAAAAATTGGCAAACAAGGGGAAACATTTTCACCACACATATTATATAATTTTAGTGCAACTTAAATCTTTAAAAGAATAGGCGAAAGAAGAGAATACGGATAAAGTTTTAAAAAAATAAACGTACAATATACACAATTATGTTACAAAGATATACAAACTCCAAATAATTAATTCAATCCTAATATGTAAAATCCAATTTTTTTTTTTTTTTAATTCAAATTTATTTTTAAATCACTTAAGCTGTACAATTTTAATTTAATTTTATTGTACTTAAAATACTGAACTACATGTAAATAAAATTATGTAACGCCATTTAAACCAAACCTAAGGAACTGAGTTGGAACAATTTTGCAGAAGAATCATTTATCCATTCGAAACTGAAATTTACAGAAAAGACTATGTTTCAATTTCAATTGCATTTGACACAACAAAATTAAATTCTAAAACTGAACATTCTCCACGATAAACACGATATTTTGAATACGTTGCTTAATTTACAAATGATATCCAATATATTTCAGATAATAATGAGATCGTGGCTGATAGCTAATCTGGTCTATCTAAAATTGTTAAAATAAATGAGTTCAACATTAATTTGGAAGCATATGAATATATATAATCTATACCTATGCTATTGTATAAAGAGGTAAAGTCTGTTTTTATTTTGGTAAGTAGAAGGTAAATCTGAAATATGGACGGGAATACGCAACGAGGCGTGTCACTTTTTATACGAGAAAACACTTAAAACGCTATATATACGCTCCTATGATAGCAAGTGAAGAATTTGGTGTTAAGATTAGGATCAGACAACGGGGCATGGCATTCATCATACCATATTAGCACTTAAAACGCTTCGCTCCTTTGATACCAAGAGTCCTAAAATTTCGTTTTTAAATGCATATGGTCCATGCTAAGCAGCTCGCGAAATTTGAACGGGGTTTGGTGACGGGGCCTTGCACCTTCCATGCGATAAAAACATTTAAATCGCTTTACATGGTAGCCTATGGTAGCAAGCGTCTTACGATTTGGAACAAGGGTAAATATTGTCTTTTTTAAGGACCTCATGTAATGTGGACGCGAAAAAACAACGGGGTGTGAAACCTATATCTATATATATCAGATAAAAAACTCAGATCTGTTAAGCGTGTACAGCACACACACCCAATTTTCGGGGGTTATCACTACTAATACACTCGGTGGCCAATAACATTTTTTTTGCAGATTTAGTGTCTCATAAAAAATCACAGTAGACCAAGGAAAACATTTAAATTCTATGTACTTTCCAAGTTCACTAAGCTATTGAGTTTTCATAAAATCTATGCAATTCCTTATCATCCTCATGTTAATGGAATGATTGAAAGATATCACACGCAACTTTATAACTCACTGACAGCTTGCAAAGATGCAATTAACTGCACAGATAAATTATCAAGCGTTTCAGTTGGAATTCGAACGGCTGACAATGAAGATTGACAGAGCAGCCCTACATAACTCGTCCATAATCAATAACTTCCAGTTCCAGATGAAGTTATAGTATTAAGTAGCTTTGCTACAGATGCAGATGAAAATCTTCGGCCAGTCAAAAAGTTTTTGAGATATTTCGTGTAAGTGTGCAGTCATTCGTGTAAGTGTGCAGTCATTAGCTTTGTTAGCCAACTTTTAATAATCTGCAGCCATACTGTATTCTACTTTTCGCATTGACCAGTTAAGAATCATAGCAAAAATATAATAATAAAATATACAATTTAACATTTTTTCCTGCCATTGTTTTAGTAACTCTTTTGATATTACGCATTCCTTGACGAGAATTTTCATATTGAAAATTGACAATCTCTGCCTGACCATAACATTTTCTAGATCGAAACTGCAAAGTTTTGAGTGGTTTTTGTTTTAAGCTTAAGTTTTTGTCTTTGTTGTGTTGAATAAGAAATTTGCTACAATATTACGCATTGCTAAATTTGTAACTACATTGATAGATTTTTTCATAATGTTTGACTCAATCCATTTGATGACTCATCAAATTACAGCCCCAAAAAAGTCGTTGCACACGAATTGGTCTTGGATTTCATAAGAAATCTTGGATTTATAGCTGTTGCGAAAGTGAGCTTTTTCCTTTTCAGCGAATTAAAAAGTTTAAGTTCGGATATGAATATGTTGTATAAGAATTTTTGCCATGCCTGGTTTTGTATAATATTTACCATCTTTAGCTATCTTATGTCTATATCCTTTTCCAGACATATACTAAGTTTTCAATGGCTTTTCTCTCCTCTCTCGCTGATTCTAAGTTTTCGTCACAATTTTCGTGAGTCTTCAAATGTGTTGAGACGAGATGTTAGACGTTTAAATGGGGCTTTTCTTTCATAATAATAAATAACAATATGCGAATTGACTAGGTCTGCTTCTACGTTATTTTGACAAAAACTCATCTTGATGGCAGCTCCAAAAATAGTAGGTACCCACTTCACGTAAATATCTGGCACTTCTATACTGAGGGGTAAATTAGGGCGACCAATGGTCGTCACAAAATAGAGAAGTAGCAACAAATAAACCATATTTTTGTTGCTTTCGGATTTTTTTTTTTGTTTTTTTCTTATATAAAGTTGGAATTTGTTTTGGCTTGGCAGGGTTTGGTTTGGTTTCGTTTGCTTTCATTTGAGGTCCGTCGAATTTATTGTAGTTTCCTTAAATTGACGAAGTGTCCTTGTTTCACATGTTATTTTGTTGTTGTTGTTGTCGTTGTCAGTGTAGTACTGTAAAAGTTGATGTCTCTTCGTTTAAGTTTGACATTCCGCAGTACCGGATAGGATGATAGGACAGGACATTACTGTATAGGACACATTCCAGGCTAAAGTCTAGGAGCATATTTTATTTCACTTAATGACAACTGAAGTAAAAGCGCACATAAAATACCAAATTTATGTTTGTTGTTATTTGCTTTTGTTGTTGTTGTTGCTGTGTCCAACTGAAATCGTAGATTAAACAAGAAAGTTGAAAAACAAAAGAGGATTGGAAATGTATGGGTTATATAAATTATCACAATTTATAGGCATATCATGGTCAAACTGACCAAAAAAGAAAAGATGAAAATATTTTATTATTGGTTGAGTATTGAATGGTTTGTACCGAGAAGAGCAAAGTGAATTGAAACGAATGTAAAAAGTTGATTTGGCACTAAAACACTTTTTCTATAAGATAATAATAATATAAATATCTACAATAAAATTAAATCAAATCAAATTAATTCCTAAAATGATTCCATCGTTCTGATATGGGGATACAGGATTTTGTGCTATAGAAAATGATATATGCATTTTATTGATATTTTTTATAGTTATGAAAGCAATCAGGCATAAAATTTTAAAATGTGATAAGTGCATGTGAAGTTAGGCCAAACTTTTTCATTTAAAAAAAAAATAAAGCTTTAATATGCCACAAAATATAATACTTTTTTTAATCAAAAAAATTCAAATAACTTGAAATTTATTTTCAAATTTATTATTAATATTTATTAAATGCATATAAGGACTGTCCCAGAAGAATCTTCCGCGTTGTTTTGTAGTTATAAAGAAATACCCAGTGATTTTTTTGTTCTCTTTTCGTTTTTTATTAATAATGGCTAGTGTTCAGAATACAAATAACTAAAAACTAAGTAACAATTTTTTTTTTTTATAAAAATTTCTTACTTTTTTCGTAAGGCCCTTCATTATATTTTGTCCAGTCGTTTCATCGACAGTATGGTAAGATTATTTCCACTTAAGTCTGAAGTCTTGTAGATTTTTTGCAGTCTTACCACTCCTTCGAAAATCTTATTTCATTAGAGCTCAATATCTGATTTGGGCGGATTTGCTATTTTTGGTACGAAATTTATCTTTTTACTTGCATACCATTCCATCGTAGCTTTAGAGTACTGAGAGGTTGCTAAATCTGGCCAGAACATCACGGTACCCTCATGTACACGAATAAATGGTAGAAGACGTTTTTTGAGGCACTCGTCTATATAAACTTTGGAATTGATTGTGCCTTGCGTAACAAAAAATCTGCTTCTGAGACCACACATGGCCGGCCAAACCCTATATTGGTTCGGAAATTTTGAAATTTTTTTTCTTTAAATATACTAGACACATGCCCCTTTTTTGGTGATGCATAATATTCGTTCCCAGGTAGCTGCTTAAAATCTGCTTTGAAGTAAGTTTCGTCGTCCAGAGTACAGCAATCTAATTTAGTCAGGTACCTTACATTCAATTTTCGGGCTTGCATCGGAGCCATTAACTGCTTTTCATCATAAAGGACTGGTACTTTTTGAACTCTGTATGTCTTTAGCTTACTTTTCTCCTTTATAGTTTGCACAGTAGATTTTGATGTATCTGCTCTAGCCGCCATATCTCGCACTGAGGTGTTGGGATTTTGCTTAAAAAGGCCCTTCACCTTCGTCGCTACCTTTTTGTTGCTTGTTAGACATCTTTGTCGTCAAAAGTGCTATCTTCAAACGGTATACATCATATTAAACGTCACTTTATATAGAACAAATATTATGTCTTTTTAGACCTATAAGATTATAAGATTAAGGTGGAGTATAATACAAAATTTAAAAAGCGCAAGTTTTTTCTGGGACAGTCCTTATATTTATTAGTAATAAAATTATTTATTTTTCCCATTCTCTGCTAAATAATTTATTGTGTTGGCGACAATGAATCAGACGAAGGATACATGAACGAAGACTCTGATTAAATTAAAATAATATAAAATAATTATTCATACACAACAATTACTACCCATTCTGCTTAAAAAAAAAAAAAATTGAATCCTATTATCAATCCAGTTTTAGGAAAATTAAATCCTGTAAAATGACAATTTTTCTCGATTTTATATTGTATTTCCTTGAAAAATTTATGGCATGGTTAAGTGTATCAGATGTGCCGTCTCCACCTGCACAAAGCCCCTCGTATTTTCTGGATCACATTTTTGTTTATGAGTCACATGGAATCACCTGACTTCCCTAAACCAAGTCAAATGGGTTTCTCAATCATAAATTTCTCTATCGCTCATTTCAATTTTTCCAGTCATTATTGGTATACTACATGGCCATATGTGTACTCAGCACTCCCACAAAAAAAAAATTCAATTTCTTAGACATTTTTAACAACTTTAATTTTTTGATTTCTGGAAAGCTATGATCTCCTAAGACAGTACATTTTGTCCTAAATTAAGAGATTCTAAATACGAAAACGCATATAGAGAAAAACGTAGGAGGTAAGCTTTGATCTCTATGCGCAACCTGCGTTATGATACCTGTAACGTTAAGAAAGTCGCATGACTATTGCCGGAAAATAATTCTTAGATTCAAGCAAAAATATTACACAAAGTGGTGCGGGCAAATCTACTCGGCAAAAAATATTGCAAATGGTAACATTTTAAAACTGGTCTTTTGGGAATTTGACTAAATTTCAGCCCAATTCAGATGTCAGCTTAAGCCAGTGGGTGATCAATACTTCTAAAATTGACTACTGTATGTCCAACTTGGGCTTTAATTAAAACTTTCATTCCAATTTCCGGACTGTCAGGAATGGTATCAGTGCCTCTCATTATAAGTGGAAGTTTTTTTGATATCCACAGTTAGTTACGGACGGTATTTTCACTCATGAGCTCAATTCTCAGTGCTGCTTCTTTTTTTATTGTGTCCTTAATCTCCTCACGGATCATAGAGCCTCCACAACGCTCTTCCAGCTTGTGCGATCAGAAGCGAGAGCCTTCAATACTCTCCAAAATTTCCGCGATTCATATATCCTCTACTCTAGCGAAGGCTGTTCCTTAGAATCCGATGCCGATAATCTTTAAATGAAATTGCCAGTAGCATTAAACTTACTCTTTTCTGAGTACGAGAGCATAATATCAATGAGGGAAACGAGAAACTGATGAGCATTGGTGCTCCTACCGAACGAAATTTTCCTGTTTTTTAACAAAACTTTCATTTACCTCACCGAGAAAACAAAAAAAAAGGTCCTCAGTTTTGACATTCAACTACTGTGGCACAGTGAGATATATTTCGCGAGCATTTTGCCGCCCCCAAGCCTTCCGCCCCACACTATGGATTCGATGTGGCCACCACCCAAACCTAAGCCTTGCGTACCCCATATTACTTAGCACTTCCAAAATCATTACTGAAAATAAAACCAAGGATCTAGTAATCTCTTAATGGATGAGCAACGCGTCATGCATAATCATGTATCAAATATGGGCGATGCTGGCTATCAATGAATCTCACAGCTGTAGCGAGGCTTAAATTAGATGTCTTCAATAGCTATTGCCCTGTTAGCAAACAATGACTTCTGTAATGAACTAAATGACTAAATTTTAACTCCCCCAATAATAATGCAAATGGATGTGGGAGTAACAAGCTGTACGTAAATAGGTTTATTAATACATTTTTTGTTTTTTTCACTGATATTCAAAGACGTAATTCCCTGCAGCATGAAATAATTAAGCTTTCACTGATATAATGGAAAGTCAAAAGATTTACGAATTTCTTCACCAGCTCGTTAAAGCCGATAGCGGATTGGATTTAGCTTATCTTCTTATGCCAAATGACATAATATATTTTTTCGTACACCAATATTTTTATACATAGTTTTTGACTAAGAAAATCTTAAAACCGAAATTTTAAAACCGAAAAACCATGATCCACTTAATTTTCATGGTACCACTCAAGTCTCTTTATCACCCACCACAATGCAAGCAAATCCATCACAGTGATTAATGTACTCACAGCAAAAGGAAGACATAAACTATCACCAAATAAACGAGAACATATTTTACAACGCATCATATGGATTGCCAGTTCCAAACAAAAAAAAACAACAATAAAACTACTCGCATGTTTCCGCATTTCATGATGCAATGTGCTACAACGCATATTCAAATGAAATTCATAGTGATGAAGCTAAAGCTTGAAAGTATCACTGAATCTGGTAACAGAGCCAATGCGAAAACCAAAAACAAAAAAGAAAACGCCCGCAGTATCAACAGCACAAAAAGCGCAAATGGCCAAACAAAGTGAAGAAGAGAAACGGCGACATTCCATCAGCAGAATGAGAACGTTTATCATTCGGTTAAATGGCCATTAAGTGTGTCCAACGAAGCCATCATCATCATCAGCAGTGTCCTTGTGACAATGTTCCATCTCCCACTCGCTTTCGGTGCGAAGTCATCATCCGCATTCATGATAGTGATGATGATGACTGCGCCCAAGTGTGTACGAAAGTGATGAGCTACCGAAAAAACAAAAGCAAATCCTTCTTCTGCTGATACTGCTGCTGCTGCATTCCAACTCGTTCTCATTTTCATTTTCGTATCTGCAAGGACATTCATCAAACGATAAATTGACTGAATGACTTTATGCATGTTCAGTCGCGTTGTGACGCCTTCCTGGTGATGCTGTCCATCCTTTCATTTGTTGTTTCATCATAACAATTGGCTGCAGTGCTTCAAGCGGCATCTGCAACATGTGCGCCCCAAGCAGCAGCAACAAAAACGTAACGGAAGCAAACTTTGCATAAGTCAACATCAACTGCTTTGAGCCCACACCACGCCTACTTGGATGATCCACTTGCTAGAAGTTTTTTTTTTTTGTTTTTTCAGTGGCTAGCACAGTGCTTCTGTGTATGCAAAGTATGGACAGCGTTCTGACAAATGATTCACATCTTCCGTCTCTCCTTTGTAACAATATGCAATAGTTTTTGTCCTTCTGTTTTTGGATTTCGAACACCGTAAGTTGTTATTCTGTCGCATTTTCGGTTGTTGCTTTATCGGTTTTTATTGCGGCTCGCATGTGAAATGTTGCTGTTGTTTCGACTGATGAAAAACAATTCGCATCACATGCCGTATGAGTGACTTAAATTGCCGTCATATCCTGTGTCCTTGCAGTCCATTTATTTTCGCACTGCGTACATCCGTCTGTCTGTCCGCCTACTTTTTACATTCATCTCATTCATCTCATTCAATGGTGCTGATGATGACTCTGATCCTGTTCGCCCATTGCCATGTCCATTGCTGTTTTGTTGCTGCTGTTGCGTTGCTCGTATTGCACTTTTTTGAAGGGTTTTCAGTACAAAAGTGCGCGAATATTTATGTATGTTTCTACAACAGAGTTATCACTCAGTCAGTCAGTAAGTCTGACTCACTGGGTGCTGGGCATCGGTCATCGGAAAAGTGCTAGTTTTGCATGTCTTTTTGTCATTCGTGTGTTGTTCGCCAGTGATGAATGCAGCTGTGGTCTCGTCGTCATCATCATCATCGTCGAGAATCGGTGTGGAATTGTTTTCTTTTGGATTTTGTTTGAATGAAATTCATCATTTCAGGATTTCATGTTGCTACACACAGTTTTAATGGACTTCACTTGTTGTTAAGTCCTTCTCTACGTCGTAGCTCTTCTCGAATAAAAACTCATTTATGATGATGCTGTTTAAGTGTTTGCTTTCTTGTAAACATTTCAATTCATAGTTTTAGAGACTTTTAGGTTTTAGTGCTTGCACTTGTTTTTGAAATGTTTCTCTATTATTGTTGTACGTATGTATGTTAGACATAGTGATGAAAATGGAGTTATACAATCGCACGTTCGACTATTCTTGAACATTGAACCAATCATAAAATCCATACGTTTTAAAATATCTTAAAGTTATTATCTAAAAAATTACTCGAGCTTACTTATCACTGACGTATCAACTAACGATAATAAGCAGTTAAACGTACTATTACGTTTTGAACAAACCTTATATTCTAACCAATTTAAGTTATCCTCTGTTTTATATTACTAAGTGTTCAAGCATTTTTCAGTATGCCTTAGATTTTAAAGTACAGAACATACCTTCGTGATCTTGTCTCAGATCACAGTGACATTGCCGAAATGGATTGTAATGGAGCAATTAGTATACTGATCTGTCCATAAGACTGCTGGTAAGCACAATTTAAGCTCAGTGTATCTTCTGGTTAGAGTTGAACCCAATCGTCGACTTGCATTACAATTTGACCACTTTATGATGCTACATAAGAATGCATCGCAGTTTAAATAAATAAAAGAAAAATGCATTCTTAAAGAATCATTCTTAAGTTAAAGGAAAAGTTTCTATGCACCTCAGCTTTGCTCAAAATATGTTAGTTGTTTTCATATCGCAGTTAAGAGTTCATTCTTTGAAGAAGGCTGTTTTTTGCTAGTCCGGTAGTTGGAAGATTAAATTTTGCTCATTCGTCTGACAGTCAGATGACTAACTATTTTTTTTATGTAATTGAAAAAAGTAAAATAATCGTTTCGAGTAGATTTTGTAATTTAATGTGAAATATTTAATTTTGCTTGGATTTGTGAAATGGAAAAAGGGAGGACTTGTTTTAATAATGTGTTTGGAAAAATTGTATACGTTTAAATAAAATTGGGTGTTCACGGCCTCTAAAAAGTACATGTCAAGTCTCGATTTAGTTTATTTTCATTGATGATTTTTCTCCAATCTGCTCATACTTGAGTCTATTATCCGCAGTTGTACTGATTGGATAATTGCCATTTTTTTTTATTCAACACTTTATAATGACAGCTCGAATGTATTAAAAAATATTTATTTTCTGTGTTCAAGAAATGAAATATATTAACAATTTAACTGTTTTGAAGTTTTAGTATGTTGTTCCCGCAACTAGAATTAATTTGAAAAATTAGCATATTTTCTTTATCCTTTTTTAAAAAAAAAAAACTACCTTCGGATGTATATTGTTCGCATTTTCAGCAATACGAAAAATGTGGTTGTTGTTTGACACCAAGGGGTGACACCTATTATACAACTACAATACCTAAAACGTTATATCTTGCCACCAAAGGTAGACTTTTTCAACGTGTTAGTAAGTCGGATTATTCGTAAAATTTCAAGGAAATGGAACACAAACTTTGTCTCCGTTGCTCACAGGTTTGAGCTAGGAAGCTCAAATTTTGTGACAATTATTTTTAAGCCACATGCTTAAACACAGCCAAAAAAAAAAATGAAAGCAATCTAGAAACTCTTTAATACAAACACCCTAACATACACACAGTAAATACTGCATATATCTATTTTAAATAAAATTGTATTACAAAATTCGAAATAGAAGCCCAAGCCTATGCAGGTAAAATTATCAGCATTAGATGTCGAATCAAAAAAAAATATTTTGAATAAACGCGAATAATGTTCAGTCCACCGATATATTTTTCTAAGGTAGATTGATTATATTCTCGTAAAAGCACAAGCAAGATAGAGCTTGCATCCTATAAGTTTTCGCTTCAGTTGATATTGACTTTTGAAATTATTTTATCTTAGCAAAACTTTTAATTGTTTTTTTATCTTAACGCTGATATCAACTTATAAACCACTTGATTTGAGCAATAAAATTCTTACATAAACCTTAAACATTTTTTTTTTTTAAAGTGTCAACCATATATTCACGCTGTTAGCAATAAAATAATCTGTTTCAAATTGATTTCTAAGCGTTTTAAGACTGAAAAAGAAAATAAAAAAAACAACGCTTGATCGTAAAAATGTAAATTATATTGATATAAAACTTGCCATCTAGCGATGATGTAGCAAGTTCAAAACAATAAAAACAACTGCAATAAAACACTACACAGGGCCGAAAAAGCCAAACGACTCATTTTGACTGAAGCAAACGTGTGCTGATTAAATCAAGTGATGGCTTAAATATTTTACAAAAATATATAAATAGTGGACATATATAAGTTTCTGAAATATGGAAATGAAAGAGTTTTCAAATTATGTCGGCACAGTGATAATTTTGCCAAATATTCAAAAGAAAAATAAAAGTTTTTTAAATATTTTTTAATTACTTGCGCCGATAGTAATATAGAAAATATAGGAGTACGAAACTTAAGATAGAAAATATCGAAGATTTTCAAAGCAACCAGATGAACATCAAAAACAAGAACTTTTAGAAAAAAGAGTTTCAAGAAGCTCTGCTTTGCAACTCTCCTCAAAAAAATTTGTTTGATTCTTAATGCGGATTAAAAAACTACGCTTCACCAATACATTTAAAATAAAATAAACTATTATCAGAAGAGAGATATTGATAGTAATAATTTTAATTACTTGACATTTTTAGAATTCCTTAAGTGTTCGACCTTGTAAATCATTCTGTACTGTACAATAAATTAGGAAGAAATTTTTAATTCCAGCAATCGGCAACAAGCGTTATGGCTTCCTATCTTAGGAACAGAAAGTAGCGCGGCGTTACTTAAAACTTTTCTTGAGGTTTTCTTCCAGTGGAAGCGGTATCTCCCAGATTTCTATTTTGAGGATGTTGCTATACTTTATGTTTATGAACTACCACGCATCGTCGATCACTAAAAAGAATAGCTGATCACGTGCAACTGATTATCACAGGTTTGGCCGATATATGTTATTAGCCCCAAGACTACCGTTTTTAGTATTTTTCCTACTATTTGTCTAAATAACGCCCCAATAAAATACGTGGAGTCTGCTAAAAATGTTTGTCTAACTTTTAGTAGAGCACTTACATGGTCAATGCAAATTTATTTTCCAAGCCTAATTGCAACAATACGAGAAGATTAAAAGTTTTATTCAATAATATTTCCCGTTTTGTATTTACTCGTAACATATGTGAGTGCTCGTGATTAAATTTCATATCACTCTAAAAATAAATAAATATTTTTGGGTGTTCATTTAACAATTTCCTTAAATTCCAATTTATTCTAGAACGTGAGCCAAATTATTCAATCTCAATATCCATTTTTCTTCAATACAGAAGATATATCTTTTTGGAAAAGCCAAAATTTTCATGTTCAAACCTCCGATTAGCGGTAACACAAAAGGCGGTAAAAGGCATTATAGATTTGGCAGGTGTGACCGATTCCAAGTGTGGCTTTATGTGCTGAAACGATGACTAGTATAGTTCAAGTATATGTATGAATGTGTACATTCTTAACTTTATTGAATAGAAAAGTAGACACCAAGTGTTAGAAGACGGGTTTTGTTCCATACTGGTAGAATTTATTTAATTTTATTTCATTATTTTTTATGTTAAATAGAAATATCTAGCATGCTGAAGAAAAAGCCAAAGACCAGCGAATAGTAACGCGTTTGCACGAGAAAAATAAAACCAATCCAATAGATGCATAGAGCTTAGATTCCTTCAATGGTACAAATTATCTGATAGAATGACCAGAATTTCTGGAGATATAAATTTGTTTGCAGATTGAGATTGAATAGAATGGTCGGCCATTTCTAGCGATTTATATATGGTTGCACACTCTAGTGTGACCAGTTAAAACCGGTGTAGTGGTAAGCCCAACTTTTCCATATTTGGAACGAGAACATTCGCCAACTGCAACATCGGGCATAGCTTGACCATCAATGGTTCCATTTCTGCAACGATTGCATCACGAGCCTCATCAACTTGTTACTCATTGTCGCTTTCTTCCTCAATATAAACTTCGAGTGCAGCTGTTCTTTAGCATCTGAAGCATCGCCACCACCATGAATTGGCACAAAGTCAGGGTCAGTGCTTCTCTTCCGTTCCAAATGATTCCTGCTCATAATTTTCAGCATTCTCGATGGTATGCATAGCGTCAAGTCCGCGCTACATATATCCTTTTTATTAGCAGAATCATTACGAAAGGGAGTGTTACTGCGACCCTCCTTCAACCATATATTGCTTGCAGTTTCATTCAAATTCATATTCGAAATTGTACTAACGCTTGAAACCTAAAACTGTAAATTCTGTACCCGAGTAAGGAGATGTTTGTAAATCGAGAGCACATGCGATAGTGCTAGTAGTGTCATTATAAACACCAACTGCTTCTCTTGATTCAGAAATTGTTTTGACTGCTGTGGTCTGATAGACCACAACGCGAAACTAAGTTAAAATTTTAGTCGAACTGTATTTTTGTTCGAGAGAACTTGGCCCACAATTTGAAATAACATTGGCCTGATTAAAAATTAAGGTATTTAATTTTTGACGGAGCCTCAAAAGTTTTTGTTTACTTCAGGGTGATAATAACTTTGAAAAGTGGGAAAAATTGATCTAATCGATGTTGGTACCGTTCGCCAGATAACTAATTAGGCTATAACTTTTGTTGGAGGAGGGAGCACTTATTTTACACGAATTTCATTGTTCTCGAAATTTTTTGAAATAAGTTTCTAATTGAAATATCCAGATACGAGCTTTAGTCATATATATTCCCTAATATATACATCCTGTATTAAAATATTGTGAAATTTTTACATTCCAATTAAGTCAAAAGCTCTACTGTATCATGGCATTGGCAACAGACACACAAGCGCACGATATAATGCACCGCTGCAGATGGTTGCAGCACGCTAGCGGGTACGCTATCAAATCCGTTTGTGCAGCAACCGCTCAGCTTTGATTTTGTCAATAATTCGCTTTTATTGAGTGTTTTAGTAATAAAAATATTTTTAGTGTTTATGAAAAATGCTCATAAGAAAACCATGGTGCTAGGGAGTGAGCGTTGTTTCTCCACAACCCACTACAAGAAGGATTGAATTCGAGCGAACAGACCATAATCTTTTGTTGTTGACAATTGTTTGTGGCAACAGTTAAGAGAGTGATTAATTCCATTTCTATTTTTTTTTTATAGCATTCTAATTTTTTCTCTCTGTCTCTATTTTTATTTTACAATTTTATTTTATAGAACTCTTGTTGTTGTTTTATTTATAGTTCCCACATACCTTATGATTTAACTTCTTGTTTTAATTTTTTTATTGTTCGTTCATCACACGCAACCGATTTTAAGGGGACCAACAAATTCCAGGAGTGGATGAATAAATATATTTGGCGTCTAAGGCTTGGTAAGAAAATGAGGTGAGTATTTTTAGTTATATGTAGTGAGGAAAAATTTATTTTAAGTAAAATTAAAGTTTGTTATTTGCAAGAAACAGCCCCTCCAAAAGCGGAGGGGCGGAGAACAATCGTTAATTTTTTTACTTCCCATTTACTTAAAACCGAAATCTATCTAAGCTTAAGCAAAACTAAATCTGTCTAAATTTTCCAAAAATAAAATAAAATGGCTCATTCTTATTTTCTTAAAGCAAATGTGTTCACAGTTTGAAATACCTTAGCGAAAAAATATACTTGTAGTTCATAAAGTAACCCACTTGTTGCAGTTATTTTACCTAGTGTCCGTCCTAAGTTAAAGCAATCTTGAAGAACATTAACATATCATATTATCTATAAATGTCTTCATGAAAATCTAAAAAACACCAGTGTCTTTCAGACTGAGGTCCTTGCAATTTACGAAGTGAGAAATGTGAAAATTTTCTTTAGCAGCGAAGCTCATTTTTAGCTCAATGGGTACGTCGACAAACAGAATTGCCCGATTTGGTCTGAAAAGCAGCCAGAGGCAGTTCAAGAACTGTCAATGCACCCTGTGAAATGCGCTGTTTGGAGCGGTTTGTGAGAAGGCGGCATCATTGGACCCTACTTTTTCAAAAATAATGAAAATTGCAACGTTACAGTCAATAGAGCTGGGTACCGTGCGATGATTAATGACTTTTGATTTTGCTCAAAATGGAAGAATTGCACTTGGTTGTGAGGTGACACCATGGACCTATTGAGAGGCGAGTGTGGTGAGCAATAAATCTCACGTTTTGTAGCAGTCTATTGGCCGCCAAGATAATGCGATTTGTCCCACTAGAATTTTTTTTGTGGGGCTACGTGAAGTCTGTTGTGTAGAGGCATAATTGAGCCACAATTGCAGTCCTAGAAGACAACATTACAGCTCGCCAATGGTGAGATACTGGCCGAAATGCTGACAAAAATATGTCAAAATTGGAGCTTATTGATGAACCACCTCAGGCGTAGCCGCGACTAACACATACATTAAATAATCCTTAAAAAGTAAATGAAAAAAATTTATGTATCGCTTTAAATAAACATTTTATTCAGTATTGAAATTTTTTTTTTTTTAATTTTCAAAAAACCAACCGCTTAAAAAATCACCTTTTATATACAGATATGTATGCTCTATCAAAAGTCCCCAATCACCATCGGATATGTTCTCAACCTTTGGTGTTTGACTTACTGAGTCAATAGACATTCCACATATGTAGAAGAAGAAATCTATATCCACATTCTAATTCTAAAACAATACGGAAATGTAACAACTTAGCAGATTGGTGCTTATCAAGAACGAAATGACCCACTTACGGTCAAACAAAATGGATATTTTTCATAAATAGTTGTTCTACCGTAATATTCAGACACGTTTTGGTAATAATCCGCCACTAGTTAATCCATCGGCACGTCATGCCTCTTACAAGAACTTTCACATCTGTGGCATTGTAGAGCTAGTGTTGACAGTCAGATTCAAGTCCTTAGGCTCACCCATAATAAATATTTCGCACGGTGTAAGTTTTGTGAGCAAATAGCAAACTGAAATGTTGTTTCAAAAGAACATTATTTTATCCAAAACTTGGAATTGCCCACGGCATCTACGCAAATAAGGCTGGGATCTTTCAGCAGTACGGTAAGTCTGACACGGATAACAACA
Source organism: Meiosimyza decipiens (assembly GCA_963680825.1). NCBI lineage: Eukaryota > Metazoa > Arthropoda > Insecta > Diptera > Lauxaniidae > Meiosimyza > Meiosimyza decipiens. The sequence continues at coordinate 1,484,775 of OY804260.1, forward strand.
ATTCTAAACAAATTTTTGTTTAAAAATTTACACCCTATTGATATACAAAAGATATGTTTCTTCAACGAAATCATGTGCTTTCATAGAGAAAGTCGGCAAAAAACTACGTTGTGCTACGTGGGAGAGGATGGGGCCCAACCGTTTCACAGAAATTATTGTTGTATGGACTTTTTTATTTTTAGGACCTTTTATTGGGGTTTTTGATTTTGAGTGCAGTTTTTTTATTAAAGTTTTTAAAATGGGCGAAGCAACAAGTTAATTCAACCATTGAAAAATCCCGGAAGAAAAGTCTTTGAAGGACTGTCACTGAAAGAAAGGAAATGTTAGATGAGCATGGTTGTGACGCATTTTCGTCTAAATATCGTTTTGCAACGAACGAGTGCTAGGACAGAAAAAGTACAAACGCACTTCGGAGCTGATTGAAAAATTAATTTTTAACAGTCACCCTTGTCGCAAACTGCCTTAAAAAGTAGTGCCAGTCTAATACATTCTTGCGATGCTTTGGTTTAAGCCAACATTCCACTTAACAAAACTAATAGTCAGAAATTTAAAAACTGTTTTGTAAGCAACCGTTAAGTTTTGAGGATGTATTGGAAAACATAAGAAAATGTCTATTTGGGAAAAACATTTTGTATCCGTCGTTGTAACTTGTGACATTAAGGGACGTTATGTAGCTAACGTCATAATGAGTACAATAGAACATATACAATTTCAATGATCCTATCACGCCGATTTTTTTTAAACGCAAGATATCTCCTATAGAAATAATCATACAAAATTGCACTCACAGTCGCTTATGTGGTTTCAAAGATATGACAAATCTCTGCTTAATTTACGTGATCAATGAACTAAACTTTTTTTGTGTCAAAACTTTTAGTCCATAACTTTATTTAAAGCAAAGTTTCTGTGCAGCCGATTGGTAGTCAGATATTAAAAAAAAAAACTTCGATATGCTACCTTGTACGAGTATATCTCGCATCGAGACACGCGACTTTCCTTTTACTGAAACTCAACTTTCCTTAAATCAAAAGTTAATGCGCTCCTGGTCACATAAAAAGAAACTAAGACAAATAATGAAAGGGGAAGATGAGTACAAATGTGAATCTAAATACAAGACCTATTAAAAAATTTAACGATCCAACAAATTGCTACACGTCATAAAATCGCATAACGTTCAAGAATTTGAAAGTGAAGAGAAAGAAAACATGAAACTAAAAATAAACTGTGTGATTATTAAATTGATTTAATAGGCGCGCAGTGCGTATGGCATCAGCAGCAGCAACAAAATGTTGACAATAACAACGACCGTTGTTGCTAATTTCGACGAGTCAAAGAGAATGTTTCCTAAAATGTGCTGGAAAAACTAGCCACGGACAAGGCCGTACACTCGAGGAAGTTCCAGGGGCTCCGTACCCACTCCGAAAAATTTTCACTTTTGCTAGAAATAAGCTGTTCCTTCATATCGTTTGACATTATTCCTTGTGTTGTTCGATGGAGATATTTCTAGTTAGTAGGTTTTTTTCTTTTTGACTTTCATATCTTTGACTTAAAGCATGGTTTCACAAGTGTTTCACGAATTGTTCAAAAATTTTCATTTAACTTTTTATCTTTAATATGTTTCATTTAAGAATTTTTAGTCTTCTGTTTCAATAAAGCCCTCATAGGCGGAAAGGGCGTATCTCAAAAAAATGCCTTTCAAGATAATAGGTGTTTTGTTTATGTCAATTTGTTGAAATACATGTAAAATTGAGATAGAGGAAATCCTCTATAGAGATTTTGTATAGATTTGAGCTGAGATTAAGCTATCCGGTTCCATAAGAATTACTCATATGCATTTTTTTGAGATACGCTCTTCCCACTTCTGAGGGCAGAATAGCTGGTGAAATGTTTTGCAGACCACCATGTGACCTACACTTTATTTCAAGAAAAAAGTCCAAACATCGAAGAGCTTTTAATATCGGCTGATTTTATGGAACTTTTAAGCATTATAAAATTTATATTTCTACAGAGTCTTCTTTTCTAAGAATCCTCGAATCCTCTTATTAGCGATTTTTATTTCATATCCATCTAAATATGTATTTAAATATTTTTATTTTAATTTTTAGCAATAAAAAATTTTATTCCATTTCAGCATTACGCTCAAAGAGTGTGGTGCGATCTTGTTGACATTGAAAATATATAAAAATTTAATTGGATTACAAAATCAAATCAGTTGCATTAATGTGGCCATTAAATTTTTTTACTCCTCTCACATCTTTGGGTTATTAAATCTTTTTATTTATTTAGCATTTTAACAAATTAACTCATGATTTATTGTGTCATTGTACACGAAACGTTGAGTTAAATGAACAAATGTTTAATTTCAGCGATTGTGTCTGATGTGTCTGTTTGTCTGTCTGTCTTCAATTCTTGTGAATCGCATTATCAAGTGACAAAATTTAATGTTACATACCTTTTCATTTTCAGCCACGGCTGTTGTCTCATTTTCGGGTTGATTGTCAAATTTTGGACAATTGCAATCAAATGCAAAATGTAGATTCTTTGCGGTTGAAAAACTTGGAAAGCATATAAGCAGTGTTACCCAAATCATTTTAGACTGATGCTAAAATATTATAAGATTCTTGATTTAGAATCGCTTTAGATAATTTTAAATTGTTTTAATAGGAATGTAAATGTGAGGAAAATAACATTTCTCTTTCGTTGAGAAAAAATAGTCCCAACGAAATTTAAGAACATAATTCTTTTCGTTTTAGTACAAAAATAATCTTATCACTTGTATGCACATTTTTCTTTTATCGGAGACTATAAGTCTAAATCAAAATGTTCGTTCCGTGGAAATATTAGGTTAGGTTAGGTGGGAGTGGCAGTCATTTTAAGAACCAACTCACTTTGACCAAATGATGGTCCATTGCGCTGCCAAGGTATATTTAAAACTTCTAGTTGATGGTTCTGACTTATACCAACATGTCTAAGGTCATTCAACCCATCACCAAGTATTTTATTGTCGTATTCTAGCGAATGTGGGACAAGAGAAAACAAATTTTGTTGCTTTCCTCCTCCTCCACACCTCCACAACTTCTACAGGAATCAAAACAGGGACTTCCCAATCGTTTCGAATCTACCGTTCAGAAGTAGCCAGTTGGCGATTAAATAAATTTTGATGAACAAATGATTTTGTTTCGTTTTAATGTACACATACACATAACAACTCCGGACACATTTTACATAGTATCTGAATATTTCATTCATATGAACATAAGTACTATAGCATTGTCTGTTAAATTAAGTCTTAGAAATATCAACAGGCTGTGTGTTTATTATATACACCCAAGTGGATCCATCTTGTTCAACAATCAGACAGATTCAGATGTCTGTTCAGACAGAGACAGGAAGATGCTTGAATCAATCATTGATTATTTAAGACATTGTTTGAGATTGGGTCAGTTGATAGAAATTTTGATTGAAAGTGCGACCGAACATTTTCTACATCGGTCTGATTGTCAAAAAGACGTCTCGTCTAGGAGGTGTTTCACGACAATAATTCCAGTTTCGCATGTGGTCTTCTCCTTCCTCAGTTACAGAATTTGCAATTTTACGTTTCAAGTGTTATTAGAATTTCGGAAATGAATTTAAATGCAGAGATATCGATATGTTGTTAAAAGAGGGTCGCAGAATCACTCGTTTTGGTAATCTTACTGCTAAACAACAAGAGGAAATAATGCATGACTTTCTGCTATTCTTGCTCTGCAGAGTGCTGAAGATAATGGACAGAAACCATTTGGAACGAGAGAGTAGGAGACTGACTGTGCCAATTGATGGTGGTGGCGGTACTACAGATGGTGAAGAAAATGTTGTGCTTGAAGTTTATATGGAAGAAGAAAGCGACAGCGAACAGCAAGCTGACGACGAGGTTCGTGGTATAATCATTGCAGAAGTGGAACCATTGCCTGGTGTAGCTGTACCCGTTTTCGTTTCAGATATGGTAAAATTTTTTTACCACTCCACCGATAGTAACTGGTCGCGATAGAGCGCACAATCGACAAATAGACATTATTCACATTACCGAATCCAATCCCAATTTTCAAACTAGTTATAGCCAGAAATTTTAGATATAATTATGCGTGAAAACAATTTTAAAGCCATTCTGGTCACCGAAAAAATTAAATGTACTAAGATTACCCGGACAAAATTTGAAAATGGGAACCATTGAAGAAAGCTGAATGGATCTTTTCATGTCACAACGCAGCTGTTGAAGGCGCTTTGAGTCACATACTAAAATCCGATATATGTGCAAATGTAGTTATAAAGCAACGATGTCACTTAATCGTGTTTAGCAAGTAATACAATTTTGACACTCAGACGAAAATGTTCTTACATGCATCAAGTTACATTCTTACATTGCGTTGCGCTGACATTTTTCATCGCTACGCCTTCCCACATTCCACATCATAATGCTGTATTTTTCTTTCAGCTTGAAAACCGAATATGTCATATATGAGAATATCTTACAATTCATCAATACATGTACAAAATTATAATTGGTAAATAATATAAATTTGACACCCGCAAAATAGATTCTGTGGTATGGCAGACTCCAAAGTATGACTTACCGCATTTGGATCACCGCTAATCGGAGGGTTCACAATGCGATTTTAAACTGACTTAAAACTTCAAGCTAAGAAGGGTATCAGCTGTAGTAGCAAAACTCTGTCATTTTGTCTGATATCATTCAGGCTCGGCGGTAGATCTGTACAGAGTACTCAAAGCCTTTGGGTGTTGAATTACCAACCCGAACTTTATCAATATTTCTGTATGCCATTTAGTTTGTTTGAAAACATAAAACTCTTAATTTCTTTTGAAAATCTAAAGAATGTTCCGAAAGTTGCTATCTGATCTGTTTTGCTTCTAACTTCTAAACGAACCATTTTTCTGCATTTTATTTTCAGTTTTTTGAAGATAAACTCAAAAAATTTTTAAATGTATAGTTAGATGAAGTCCTCAACGCCTCAAGGTGTTCTTTAGAAATAAAAGACGTGTAGTCGAAATCAGGGCCGTATCTAGGAGGGGGGATGCTAGGGGATAGAACCCCCCCGAAATTTTTTGACAGACACTATATAGAAACGATTTTGCAAGGAATAGACACTACCTTAAACCCCGAAATAAAATCCTGGATACGTCCTTGGTCGAAATTAAGAAAGAAGATTCTGAAACATCAATAAGAAGAGCGCAGCAGTTAGGGCTTTCAAGATCATCAATGCACCGAATCTTGCTATCAGACCAACACTTATTTTCGTACAAGATACAGTTAATTCAAGAACTGCTGTTAAATGAACATTAAAAACGTCTGGAATACTCTCAAGCGGTACTAACTATGCATAATGAAATCCCAGACTTTGTTTCAAAACTGTAAATGTCAGACGAAGCTCATTTGGAGCTGAATGAAACAGTAAATAAACAAAATTGTAGATTATGTCACTCAATGCCTTTCCATCCGCGTAAGATTACTATGTGGTGAGGAGTACCGGCCTAGTCCCTAGATGTGCCATATTTTTAGAAGATGACAGAGCCAACGCAGTTAAAGTCAACGGCGCATGCTAAACACAAATGAATGAACCATTTTTGGTGCTCGAAATAAATCGATTAAGACCGTGGAATACATGGTACCTACAAGAGGATGCTACGGCCTATACTGCTCGAGAAACTAGGGATGCTTTGCGACAGATTTTTCCTGACCACATCATCTCCAAATTCGGTGATTTTAATTGGCATGCGCGATCACCGGATTTAACAGCTCCGGACTATTTTCTGTGCTATCTGAAGTCTAGGCATACATACATGAACAAGCCAGCAACATTAGATTGGCTCTGGATCATTCTTGAAGTCTTTGTGTCTCTACATTTTTATGCAATAAAAGGAACAGACACGTTCTGAAACGCTATAAGTTTTTCACATTGAATCGTGCACACCCCCATCAACTCGAGTTTTATGTAATTCCGGCCCTGCTATCATGGCCTTCTATGTGAAAGAAAGGTAAGTCAAAGTTATTCCTTATAGAACTCACCGCGAAATGCGAAACAAAGAATATGCTGCAGTAAAATTTATGTTTCAGCACCGTCGGAGTCTAGTTTGTGGGAATAATTCGAACTTGGACTTGTGCTACTTCTGTTCGACGTATCAAACAACAAGCAGTAAATTCAAATTATATGATAAAAGCTCCGGAAAATATAAATTACTTAAGTTTGAATTTTATTCACTAATGTTTATGCCAAAAATGTTTATACCTGCATTTTAAATAAATTTAGAAACATTAAAGTTTGCAATAACAAATTAAACGCGTGAACAACAACAAATTAAACAAAATATTTAAATCCAATCAGCGGCGTTGCCTCTTTTCAGCTTCTTTTCATTAGCAAATTTATGACAAGACTGCTGACGACTCAGCGAAACCCAACCCAAACTGAGTGAAAAGCGAATTAAAAAAATCTAACAGCAACAAAAAATAGCAAAAATCAAAAGCAGTAAAAACGCTACAGCAACAACAAATAAACGAAATAGGGAGCTCATACCACACGATTGATTTATTATGAATGAAAATTCAAAAATGAGCGGCAGTGACGTTAGAGACGAACACGAAAGTGGACGCAGTAGCGCCAACTTTTTTTCCACTGTTGCAATGCGGTCGCAGCAGCCTACAGCTGCAAAAAACAGCGATTTCAAAGTGCATAACAGAATACAGTAGGTTGATGCAAAAGAGAAAATGAAATAGCGTTATTGCAGAGGGTGTGAGCGAGAGAATTGCAATAGCGAAATTTTAAAAGTGAGAAGAACACAAGCAAATACATGAGAGACAATAAAAATTAATATGACAAAAGAGAAAAATCAGGGAGAGACAAAGTAATATAAAAACCATTTCTTTTTAAAGAGCATAATTAAAGAGCAAATTTCAATGCCGATTCGTACCATGGCTACAGGTGGGTTTTCCCACCAAATACATAGAAAGAGTCAATAGAGCGTTGAGCAAGTTTGCAGAGAATTTACAAATTAGAGAGCTATATTTTCAAAAAGTAAAAACAGATCTGTATAATTTTAAGAGAACACAAATTACCACTACAGTGAATGCAGCGGAAATGAAACGTTTCTGTTATAACAAAGAGTACATTGATAATTTTACCGGGCAGAGAGAGCGTTCAAAAGAGCAAAATTTTTTGCTGCAATAGTGTGAGTTTTCTAAGAAGCCGGCGTCATTGTCATCTGGTTCCTCCACCTTCTCTGCAAAAACAGAACAAGTAGTTTTGGAGAGCAATTTTTTTAGCCACCCAGCAAGGGTGCTAAGAAATTTTACTATTCAATAGACTTACACCAAACAGTTTGTTGAGTCGGTGGTAGTCCATCGTGAAATGATTTAATTAAGCAGTTGGGTATCCACAGAATTGTATCCGCTTTTGAGCTTTTATCAAGCTCGATAGCTTTATTATTTTGTTTTAATTCAACTTTCACGAATTCAAATCAATTATCTTGAACCTGGCTAATTTATTACAGACGGCCGCCTCCTGTAAAATTATGTCGTTTGGAGTGTACAAATTTCTGAAATTTAGTGAAAGTTTTTTAACATGTTAGGTCTCACGATAGTTTAAAAACAATGCATACCAGGTTTGAACAAAATCGTTGCAATAGCTCAGCTAGTTCCTAAAACATTGGAATTTACTATTTCATTCACTAAAAAAAAAGTTCACAAGTTAGACCCTTGGCTCCCCCCTTTGTACGCTCCTCGATCAAATGAAAACTAGTTTTTTAAAATCGTATCGTTATCGTTTTTGGGCCCGAAAATGATAACAATATGTATCGGTTCTCGGTGAGGCACTAAAATCAGCCCTCAGTATACTCTTTCCGTATTAACATTCAAGAAGAAACGTTGAACTTAACAATTCAAAAAACAACAATCTACCCTGACAGAAGAATCAATAAGGAACCTTTCATTCATACTCAACCTTATTGTTTCATTTCTGAAAAGCTTCACAAGAAACAATTTCAATGTATCATTTCCGGAGGTATACATTTGGGGACATTTATACTTACTTCAAAATTCCATGGAAATTTTACTAGATAACGTCTGTATGAGAAGCTACAACTTTACACCTATAAAAACTATCTTCAAACTTTGGCTGGAATGAAAACAATAACCACGATGAATGAAAAACCATATGACAATAATCATTTATGTCATAGTTTAAAGTCTAGCCTTATCGCACATCTACCAAAATGTTTAAATCATTGTTGAAGTCAACGGCTAAGCTTATGCACCCTATATGACCTTAGGAAGAAGATCACATACTGGAGGAGCGGGTTATATTGACCAAATAAATATTCTTCGCATTATTGCAGACCACGAAAATTAATCCCAGGTCTCGTCATATTGAACCTATGTTGATACAGCTTTTGGTATGCAATGAGATGACGTGATGCAAACTCCAAATTGTTAAAATCATTAATCGCATCTTTAGCCGAAAGTGTTAATCATTACACACCTTATGAGTTGAGTTCTTTGTTGAAAGCTGTTTTTGTTTAATATTAATATTATGGACAGATATCTAGTTAATATATTTATTGAATTATAATCACTGTGGTATTATGTTTACTACTTACATATGTATGCATGTGGCAAACATTATTAAGTCAAGTGGTTATGGTACAAACATAATTGGAATATATTTAAGAGTTTTCTGACATACATTTGCAGTCAACAGTTTATGATCAGCCCTAACTTGTTTTCTCAAACAGGGCAGTCGAGCAGAATCAACTTCATTGAGTTCTAAAGTCATCTTTCCATCTCAATCAAGAAATCTTTTGAAGTTCTTTCTCACCATAGTCGATACCTTTCAAATATATACAGATATATACTACAATAATATTACAACACTTGGTGACATATTTGGTAGCTTTCGCAGTGTGATATTTTCGGCACAAGAGTATTAATTTGGATTGGTTCGATCTATTTAATTTGGGACACACTCTTATCTTGTTCTTTGAGTCGAATAAGATTGCTTGTAACTAACTTCAGCTTCTAAGAGAACTCTAGTCGCTTATAAGTTTCTGCACATAAAATAAATAGAAATTTTTATATCTTAATCTAAATTGCCCCATTTTTTGACAATTTCTACAAGTTGAAATAAGTTTCAGATCATTTGTATAATATATACTTTAAATTGTCATTGAGTTACTTGGTTTGAAAAAACGACTGCATGTATTTGCTTTTTTCCATTATTCAAGTCAAATATTGCTTGGAATTTACATATTCTGCATGCACTGGGAAAACGGATTTAATTATGTATCTACCAATTATGATAAGGCACAAAAATATTAAATTTAAAGTAATTTTAGATGGGAAGGAACAAAATCGATAAATGACCTCTAACGAATAAATTTGAAAACTAAAATTGGCTATTATCAATTTTATTTAATTTATGTATGTAGTGTGTTCCGCAAAATACGTACATACACACTTTTAAATCGAATCAGCTTAGTATTACAGAATGTTGCTAACAGTATATTTGTATTTCGTCACTGTTAAAACAACATAACTCCTTGTTGGTTGATGGGTACACTACCCTAAAGAAAACACAAAGAGTCAACGAGAGCTCATCATCGTCGTTCACTTACGATAAAGACGAATGTGAAAGAGCAACGACGACGACGATATGATGAGCGATTTTCAATATTTGCGCCTTTTAAAATTTTCCTTTCGTCGTTGCCGTCCCCATTCGGGACTCACTACTTCTTCATATTCCTTTATTGCTCTTGATGTTGTTATTGTTGCAGTTGTTATTGTGCTTCATCCATTTGGCATTTTATTGCATTTCGTTGTAGTTTATTAGCAGCAATTTTGCAATAGTTGTGGCGCCGTAACTTGGGGCTGTACGCTGTGCTCCATAATTCAGTTGCAAGTGCACGCAGCCAGCAGCTGAATCACGTGACGAAAACGACGCGCATTTCTAGTGCCTACGTAAATAAAGTTTTAAATAAGAAATCGAAAAATAGACGCGTAACTTGAAATTTACGAAAGAAAAAGAATGAAGAATCGGTGGTTATATTTGTGCGGAAAAAAGTGAATCAAACAAATCGTGAGTGCGACAGTGTAATGTGTGTGTGTGTGCCTGTTGAGTTTTTGAGAAAGAGTAGCGTGGCACATGTGACGCTTTTTACTAGTGGGGTTTTAACGATTAATACTCGTACTGACCGTAAGGTGGGGACTACGTTGGCGTAGAATCCTTTCCAATTGCTTCCGCTACTATGCGTCATTTGTCAAAATCAACTGTGAGCGGGTTTCACTAAGCGAATGACAGCAGCTGTCAATCAAATGTCCGTCAAATGTCATTTCGTGCGCGTTGTTAACGTCGCCACAACTGACCACACACACGCGCTTACAGTTCATATACAGAAACACGCAGCATGTTTCCTCGTTTTCCACATCGCATCGATAGACGGCCGCATTTCGCTTCTGACAATTAAAGCTTTTACAGCGTTGCGTTACCCACTCTGCCCTCCCTTCAAGCAGACAGTTCTAAAAGGTCTTTCGTTTGAGCCAAAAGCACTCGCACAATAGAGAGAGAAGCTTCTGTTAGTAGTCTTTCATTTATAATGCTATTGAAACTGTTAACATACCACTGTTAAGTTACTTTTGTGAATCTAGCGTGCTGTTAACTTGCTGGAATTCGAAGAAAATTTAGGAAATGTAAATTATTTTAAAAATTTATCAGCGTGCGTTATTTTTAAGTGAAAAAAAGTTTGTTGTCAATGAAACAACCAATAGTGAGTGATTACCAAAAAATCTCTAACAGAATAAATGGAATTCATGTCGCGTTCACATATGAATGTACACACATATCTGTGGACATTTGACAAAACAACCACAGATAGATAGATGTGTATATTTTGACTGAATGCGTCGCACTGAGCATTTCTTGTGGCATGAACGGACAGATGCATCAGAAACTGTTCGTACTAAGCGAAGTTCATCGTTAAGCGTAGCAAAGTGAAAGGAAAGGTGAGTACAATTCATTTCAATATGTACTAACATTAATGAGCTCTTGGAATGTGGAATGGGAGGAGTACCATTCAGTATTGAATATAACGAAGTGTCCTTGAATGCATTTTTGTCCTCAAAAACATAAGAATGACCTCGATTTGAGGTTATGTCATCGATTAAGATGATGAAAAGTAAAGACATTAAATTTTTTTTTTTTTTTGGTTTCGTCAATTTTGGTCACACCGACTATTAACCATTTAATTGAATAAGGAACTAATTCGTTAAATGTAGTTTATTGTCTTATACATATGTTCAATTGTACTCTAAAAGTGATAAGCCCACAAAGTACTTTAAATTTAGGCTTGGATTTTTGAAAACGGTGTAAATTTCTTCGTTTTTGAACTATAACTCAAGGACTATACATTTTTAATAGGTACACATGGCACAATTTTTTGTAGAGCATAAAATTTCCTATCTGAATTGGCGCTTTAAGAAGTCAAAAACTTTTTATTTAACAAAATTAGTCAAAATAGTTATTTAAAAAATCCGAAAAATTTCGAATTTTTTTTATATATTTATTTGAAGTTATATTTTTTTTTTGGGTAGAGGCTTTGGAAAGCGGGCTGACCCAATAAAAATATTTTTACTACAAATTGGTTGAGATACAGTAGTTCAAAGTTGTCTACTTTTGTGCTATTATACCGATTATTTAAATACGATTTTAGCATTTACCTCAATGACCAAATATTTTTATTGATGACGGCCGATCAGCGTTGATTTATATATGTATGCATTGAAAGTTGCGGTTATATCTTTCCAAAAGATTGGGAGCCCCTAAATGACTTTAACAAGATGTATATCATTTGAGAAGTAGTTAAATAAGCTATTAAAATATCATACATTTTATGTCGGTATTTTTCTAATTACAAAGCATTTTCTGGTACATATAATAATTAACTAAAAGAATTTCGTTAACATTTTAAAATATTAGTTATGACTTTGGAATTGGAAGACCTATTTTAAATATGCTTCTGACAATTTTTTAGCTTAACAACTTTTCTCTCAAACTAACTATAACTGTTTTGTTGAAAGCAGGTAAGGGTTCCGAACATTTAACTTCCAATGTCTAAATCTCTGTAGATGATGCGGACGCGCAGTAATCACACACGAAAAACTAAACAGAGCGCTGAGCCCATTAGCGTCGAACAGGAGAGCTAGCGTAAACTAAGCCTTTCCTAAAAAAGTACAGGCCGTTTTAAAGTTCTTAACTGTACATACTGATTGGAGGCAGTTGTGTTACTATAATTAATAAATTCAGAGCGTTTTTTGCCGCCTCTTGATAAGAAAAAAAATTAAAATATAAAGAAGATTTGCACTCTCAATGAATTCCGTGGACTATTTTGTGCACCCAAGCCTTTGCGATCGAAGCGACGACCCCCTTCGTCCCATTATGCAATTATTCAAAATTACTTCAAGTACACTCATAAAAAAAGCTCGTTAAAACAAAAAATGGAAAACTCAGATTCCGTTTTGTATATGTATCTATCACTTGATATGTCAAGTAAATATAATCATATTACATATGTACTTTCAGGCAGCTAAAAATCACAATAAGCTGAGTTAAATTTTGGGACAGTCGCGCTCCCTCCATGATCGCTTAAAAAAAGTTCAGAATGACCGTATCTACGATTTTAAGGCCCAGCCAATTAATAAAAAAAATGTCGACCCAAGTCTCATTATTGCTTTTATGGTCAATTGAGAGCAAATGCGGCACCCATCGAAACCACAGTGCCATATGAAATGCCTATGGAATCAACAATCTCACGTATATTCACTCTCCGATCAGCCAACACCAACACGGGTGTATTGCTCTCAATTGGGCGTAGAGAACGTTCAGCTTCATTAGTGCTTATGCGACCGCAATGAAACTCAGTAATCCCTTTTGTTACAATTAAGGTTGATGGTGCAGAGTCCCCATAGTACTTACCAAGCCTTTCCTTGATTTGGGTGACGGTTTTTTTTCACAAAAAAAAAAACGTTTTAAGAGCACTCGAAAAACCCTTTTTTCATTTTTACAAAAATTCCACCAAGTTGTATGCTTTGGTCACGTGTTAAACAACAAGTTAGTGACGAAAGTGTCTCAAAAAATTACAGTACGACAGTTCCAGGCAAACGGGTGTCACACTTTAAGACTTATTTTCATTCATATCTTTTCAGACAAATGTAAGAACGCAATTTCATCTCTTTCAACAAGTACTACGGTACCTTCCGATATTTTTAAAAATATAAAATTGGACAACTATGAGTAATTAATTCAGAAAATGGTTCTGAAGTGCGTAACGGGTGTGACGTTGAAAAAACTCTTATATACTTATTTTGAGTTTGAGTTTAAATTGCCTTAAGTTTTGCAGGAATGAGTGATAAATTAGTACCATTTTAGAAATATCTTATATGTTCTTTAAGTTTTAAATAAAAGCTACAAAGTTACTCCAAAACTGTTTCGGGTGTGACATCCAAATGTAACGGTTGTGACAGTAAAATAATTTTTTTTAATTTAATTTTTGCAAAAAAAGCATGCATCGATTAATTTACAAAATTTTTATGTGTCTACAATTTTTATTTTTCGAAAAATGGTCAGTTAAGCTGGAAGTGTCGAGTAGTCTATTAAGAGATGGTACTTGACAAGAGCAGTGTTGTGTGTTAACTACGAAGGAAGTTTGAAATGTCTATAGCTTACAACCTTATTTCAGGCCTTATTGATCCACTTTCGTATGAACGTGAGCGTACACCCTTTTCAAGTTTTGCTGCAGTCACCCGTGGATTTTATATGGGTTGATTCAGTCGTGCTTTTGTTCATGTTTTGAGAAACAGTTCCGAGTCCTGTCCTGAGCCACATTTATCATTTTTCCTTTAATTTCAATATAATTTTATTAAACGTCAAATGACGTGCACCTGTGTACATAGAAATCAACAGACATGGGATAACTCCATTCAAATGCAACGGACTGACCGTGTTGGCTTATTATTAAAGGAGACTTATTTAAGGAAGTAGATACACGGGTAAAGTGCTTACTATGGTCAGCAACCTAAGTGATCGGGATTGAACCAGCCAAGCCCGGAATTTTATGTCAAAGCCGATAATCGGACGGTTTTTCTGACATGGACTTTAAAGTTTTGTTGAACGACGGTGTCTTGCAACACCAAAATTTATGAACTTTGACTTTTTACCAGAAAAAGGTCATCAATAATGGAATTACCAAAAAAATATTTCTCATTCTAAACTCTTTAATTTTATTGCTCTAGCTTTATTAAAAACCTTTGCTTGCGATAAATACTCTAAAGGAACTTTGTTAAACACCCTGTAACTAATAGGGTGCTTAAGAAGGAGCCCTCCCTTCCTTAAATTTTTTTTTTTCAAAATGAAGCTGGGAATTTAGTTTTTACCGAATGTACATTGTACATGGCATCCAGTATTTCAATAGCAATGCTGTCATTTAAAATAAAAACCGCAATATTCTTTGTCTTTTTTTTCCTAGCAGTGGTATTTTTGCACACTTCATTTAAATGTTTAGAAGATCGGTTATGTTTGTTGATGGGTTTTACAATTTGTTTATATACACAATACATACACGAGCTGTTTACTGATTGTTTTCTCTCACTTGATATCTTAACATTACGCATTTTGCAAAAATATTTTTGCTACTGAACCGGATATCCTGTTCAGTTTGGAATTGTTTTGATGTCTCGATTAAAACTATGGAATTTTTAGTGTTCTAACTGCTCTATAAGAAGTGAAACATCTGCTTGCCGTACTGAGAGGCTTTCAATTTGAATGTGCAACAATTAATGAATTGAAAATTAATATTGGTCATTACCAAATGCATATAAAATCATTTTACTTCTCACTATATTCTGGTAATAGAACTTGCTCTAGCAAGATATTATGAAACCAAAATTTCGTTATACGGTTGAAAATTTCAGTATAAAATTAATAACTTTTGGCTATTCATATAATTCCATAAGTAAATCGAATAGACTCTATAAGTGGCAGAGTTATAAAATTTTATTTCAATATTACATATATGTGACAGGGAAAGCTAAAATGGCCCTCGGGTCTAATAAATCGATTTTCACTTTTTTAACGATTCTTATAGAAGATGCTACGCTCTTTTCAGTGCAACAAACCGCAGCAATCTAGCTGCATTGGTTTTTTCACAAATTCACTTCAAACATGGACACATTGACAAAAAAAACTTACATAAAATTCCAATGCTCAAACTTTTCTGAAATTGATCAAATTCGCTTGAAACTTTTTATTCGGGGGTTTTCAGGATCGCTGATTCCGAATCAGGTATCAGATTCTAAAAATTCAAAATGGCAGATCCAATATGGCGGACGACTCCATTGAACCCACCATTTTGAATTTTGAAAATTTGACTTTAAATTCATAATCAGTGACCCCAAAAACCCCTAAGTAAGGAGTCTCAAGCGAATCCGCTCCATTTTCAAAAAAAAACGTCTACCATATTAGGTCCACCATTTTGAATTTAGAAAATCTGATACCAAATTCGTAATCAGCGACCCCAAAAACCCCCGAGTAAAGGGTTTGAAGCCATAAAAACGTTCAGGCGTATCAAAATCCACTTTTTTTCTTCAAAGTAGTTTTTCTCGAAAACTTATTTTCGGACCGTAGGTCCCTTTTAATATTCATGTCACATATCTTGTTTTATTCTAAAAGTGTAGAATAAGTCCAATAGTAGACGCAAAAATACCTTATGGCGAAAGGCAATGAATAGCTATCCAAAAATCGGTTCAAAACAACCCGTTAGGAGGGTAAGGCACCTCCCCTGTACCTTCCAAAATCCATTTTCGTACTTTTCCCATCGATTCGTGCAATAATATTTTGTTCGAAAAATGAGTTCAAAACATTTCTATTTAGGAGGTTTGGAGACCTCTCCTGATACTTTCAAAATCCATTTTCGGCGTTTTCCAATCGATGTTTTTTTAAGAATAAATATAAATTTGTTCATTGAATAAAATTTTTTTTTAACTATTTGAAATTCAAGTCAAAAAAACTTTATATTCTAATGAAAAGCTTTAAGGAGCCTTTAACTTTTACCTAAAAAAAACTCTTTTAAAGTTTTTTTCTAGCTCTGGTTTTGCCCTTACAATTTTAGCAAGGTTGTCTCTATCAATATCAATATGAAAAATATATTTTATTTGTTTTGTTTTGTGACATTTATATTAAAAATATATTTTATAGCCCACAAAAAAAAATATAGAAAATAGTTTTTATTCAGATAGAAATGTTATTTAAATGTTATTCCATGAAAACTAATTTTTATATATCTTTTTTGCAGGATTTTTCGTCAAAAGTATTTTTAAAGCTCACTAAACAAAAAAATAAGTAAAGGGATTTCTTTCTTTCCAAAAAAAGTAGTGAATAATCATAAATAAAAAGAAATTTTATTACCTTTAATTAATTTTAAAGTTTACAAAAAAAAAAAACAGACCCTGATATATGCTACGCACATTTTATATGAAATTATTAAAATTAAATTGTACCGCAAGTCCACCTCTTGCAAAAATATTGAAACGTACGTACTTTCATTTATGAAATATTTCGTATTTGAGAATTTAATGTAAAATTCAATGCGAGCACATTTTTCTCAAAAAATCAGAACAGTGTATATAAAAAAAAATTAACTGCTGTCAATATTTTCTTGAAATCGTCAATATTGAATTCTAATAAAAGATCAAACGTAACGTTATCTTATCCCATTCTTACATTTTTCTCTTGTTCTCTTCTCACCTTATGCAAGTGCTTAATTCAATTAATTTATGAAAATTTATTTGATATTTGAGAAAAAATTCTTATGAAGTTTTTTCTGATTCTTCTTGAAACACATTAAATCTTGTGCCTTTGGGTTGAGTTCAAAGCGTTTTTCATATCGAACAAATTAAATATTAAAAATTACACAAATAAATAATTTAAGAGGCGCCACCCAAGCAAAGCAAACGCCCACCTCTATCGCAACGATTGCTCCCTAAACTTGCTATCAACACTCCACCTACACCGTCGCCCCTTCAAATCGTGAACTGCATATAAAGATCAATACTTAATTTTCGGATTGAGGAAACGGCTGCCAATCAATGCTGAATTAATCGCTTAATAAACGCCTGAGATTAAAGAGACCGCCGTGATCAGCTTCCGCACGATTCTCATTGATCTTCAAAGTACCAAAATGCCGACTTCTATAGCGGTCCTAATAATGAAACAATTTTTCTTTTTTTTATCATTTTCCACTTTACCAAAGCAATTACTTGGTGTGTGTTAAAGATCATATTGTTCTTTGATTGGGTTCTAAGCGATTCGATTTGGTTTTATGTGATTACAGGTGTGAAGTGACGAACAAATCAGAAAGTAAAATTCTAT
Organism: Meiosimyza decipiens; assembly: GCA_963680825.1. NCBI lineage: Eukaryota > Metazoa > Arthropoda > Insecta > Diptera > Lauxaniidae > Meiosimyza > Meiosimyza decipiens. The sequence continues at coordinate 1,502,234 of OY804260.1, forward strand.
TTTCATTATCATTGGCAACATCATCATAATCACTTGATCTGCACTATTGTTTATGTTCTTAGTTCATGAATAAATCTTCAACAACCGAAGCTAAGACAAAAATATTTAGTAAAGGGTTTTTTTTCTGTTGCTATTAAGTATTGTATTTTAATGAATTTTTAAAAGTCGTGAAAATTTAAATAAAAATTTTACTAAAGAAAGAGTTTGCGGTAAAATTTTGTCAGTAGAAGGGCACTTTTTAGTCTTAAGCCCCGGGCACCGGTCTGAGGCCGCCTCTGTCTGATGATAAGGCATTCATCGAACTACGCATCTGAACAGTAAGCTAAAGGCAAATTGACATTCAATTAATTAAAAAAATTGTGTATCATTGATGTCGGAGCAGGAATTGGGAACTTGGTAAAACTCAATGAAAAAATGACAAAAGAAGCTTACCTAAACATTTTAGAAGAAAATTTGAATGCCAGAGCTGAAAATATGGGAGGGTTTTTCCAAGAAAACAATAACTCCACGCATAAATCATGTATTGCAAATCAATTTTTTGAAAGTAATTCAATTGAGAAATTAATTTGGACTGCATAATCACCCGATTTGAACCTGTTAGAACATTTGTGGTCGATCTTGTACAGAAAAATTTCATTAACTGTAACCTCCCAAACTTTTGGATTAATGTATCCGAACCAATCATTACTAATTTGGTACAAAGTTTTCGAGAAAGACTTTGGAGTTGTCCTTCAAGGCAAAGGTGGAACTGCAAATCATTAAAACAAAAATATTTATAAAGCTACTATTTCAATGAGCAAATTTATGTATGCATCTTTAAGAAAAATTCAGGCCCATGCGCAGAGGGGTTGGGGGCTCTAACCCACCCATTGGATTGCTTTTTACATAGACTTTTTTTAACAATATGTTCTCACTTACATGAAAAGCAAAAAGAATTGCGACTCTTACGAAAAAAAAAACAAAAATTCACTTTTTATGAAAAGAAAAATTTTATGAAAATAATAAATAAAAGGTATGAAAAGTATAACAAATTATACACTTTGAAGTTTACTTATGTATGTATATACCTTTCAAATGATACTCATTTTGTTGATATCAGTCAAAAAGTTCGCAGCTTATACTCGGAGTATTTTTTGGAAAATTTTGCGAAAATTGTCGTTTAAATATCCTATTTTTTCACTAAAAAAACCTTATTTTGAAAGAAGCATTAGAAATTAGAAGTGTTATTAAGAAAATTTTTCCCAACTAAATATCTCCTGAAAACTGTTGTGCCCTTGTTGGTAAAGTTTTATAAGCTTCTATATGTTTGTGAACAAATGATGTGACAACTTTTCCATGCGGCGTCGTCTAAGACTCTACGTTAGACCAATAATGTCTGAATATCAGCTAAGCGGATTCGGCTCAATTAATATATGTACATCGCGATGTCGAAAATAATGTACAAAGATTTTTGGACGATAACTAATTATCGAGTCAGAACTTATTAATATATAAGAAAAAATCGACTGTTTGAATTGTTAAGGTCTCCTAGTCAGGAACGGGTCCATATTCCGTTAAGTGGACTTCTGTGAAGCTTTAGCCAGTTTATTAGAGGTCGCGAGTTTTATCTGAAGTGTTCTTAAAAATGTTCATTGTCCCTTGATGCTGGTTAAATCCAAGGAAATGTAAGTTTCAGAATACCAGTTAGAGAATTTATGTCTTTCATGTATTTATATTGAGTCTCTGAACACGATAAGACCAGTAATTTGGCCAAAAAACTTTTGTTTGTAATATTCACTATTTTGCATGTAAAAGAAATTGAAAAAAAAGAAAATTTCTTATGTTGACCTGCAAACTAGTTAAAAATTCTTCAGTGGGACTTAAAAAATCTTTGAATACAAGGCCCATAAAGAAAATCAAAAATAGAAAATGTTATGTGTATGTTTTGGTACCAGAAAAATTTAAAAAAAAACTCTTTTGGGTATAAGAATTAGTGAAAAATAATTTTTATATATTTTTGTCTCATGGACCTTAAAAGGATATAATACGTATGTTTGTACTATATACACATGAGCATATATGTTTATATAATATATGGGTCATTCCATCTATAATGGGCCTATCATTACCCTCATGTTTTTTAAATAGGCTGAAACTTTTTTCAGTGATTGGTCTATCATGTATTAGATATAAAAAAGATCGATAAAATTTTTTTGACCAGTATTATTGCTTAAAAAAAAGTTTTAAATTGTGTTAAAAAAAACTCGCAAGTAAAACAAAAAAATTCATTGATGAATATAAACAAACCATCACAACCCAAATTAGCTTTTATATTATTTTTAGGTAGTTGTGTACTAGTAGTTGGCAAGAAAACTGCAAATCTGAATAAATGAAGGCCTGAACGGTTTCTATGTGGTAAAAGATAAAAATATTGACCTTCCTAGAAAACATCTCTTTCCCAAATACTCCATCATCGATTTCAGATTTTTTAAGCTCAAAATTTTTAGAACATATAGGAGTACCATCCCTGAAAATTTCATTCATATTTTTTCAACCTATTTGATTTTACAAGCATTTAAAGTTAAGATTTATGATTTGCAATGTAAATTGAAACATTGAGAATGAGACTGAGAGAATAAAATTTGAATTGATTTCAGCCTTTTTAGGCTCAAAATTTTTAGAACATTCAGGAGTATCATCTCTGAAAATTTCATTCATTTTGTTCACCTTATTTCATTTTACAGGCATCTTAAGTTAAGATTAAGGATTTGCAATGTAAATTGAAACATTGAGAAGTAGACCGAGAAAATTTGAATATTCCGTTATATTTCTTTCATAAATATTCCACTGTATACACGCAATTTAAATGCTTGTAAAATGAAATAAGGTGAACAAAAATGAATGAAATTTTCAGAGATGATACTCCTGAATGTTCTAAAAATTTTGAGCCTAAAAAGGCTGAAATCAATTCAAATTTTATTCTCTCAGTCTCATTCTCAATGTTTCAATTTACATTGCAAATCATAAATCTTAACTTTAAATGCTTGTAAAATCAAATAGTGTGAAAAAATATGGATAACATTTTCAGGGATGGTACTCCTATATGTTCTAAAAATTTTGAGCTTAAAAAATCTGAAATCGATGATGGAGTATTTGGGAAAGAGATGTTTTCTAGGAAGGTCAATATTTTTATCTTTTACCACATAGAAACCGTTCAGGCCTTCATTTATTCAGATTTGCAGTTTTCTTGCCAACTACTAGTACACAACTACCTAAAAATAATATAAAAGCTAATTTGGGTTGTGATGGTTTGTTTATATTCATCAATGAATTTTTTTGTTTTACTTGCGAGTTTTTTTTAACACAATTTAAAACTTTTTTTTAAGCAATAATACTGGTCAAAAAAATTTTATCGATCTTTTTTATATCTAATACATGATAGACCAATCACTGAAAAAAGTTTCAGCCTATTTAAAAAACATGAGAGTAATGATAGGCCCATTATAGATGGAATGACCCATATTTATAAGACAACTTCTGTATATTTGTATTTTTTGTATGCTTTGTAATCAAAAATACTTTTTGTTCGAACTTCATAGCCTGACATGAAATATCCGAGTTAAACCCCTCCCCCCCTTGGATGATTTCTGCGCACGAGCCAGGAAAAAATGAATTGTATACTTTCTTTGGCGTCGTACTTTATAGCAGACATTAGAAAAAATTTTGTTATTTGAAATATTATAAGATCATTATGAATTATATACATGAATCCAAAAATTTATATAAAATCATGAACACGAAATATAAACTTTCAACTGTCGCCTATGTAGTTGCCAATTGTAAATTCATATATGTATGTATGTAATATATTTTTAGATAGCTGAATAATAACAATAGCTTGGCTGACGTCATTAAATTGCCCATATAATAGCAAGAAATCCACAGGTGCAGAATAAAGTTTTTTTTAAAGTTAAATAGAATTCCAAATCCAATGCTTTCGAGGAAGTACTTCTGACCTGCTCTCCATAGAAGCGGCTTCCAGGTTTCCTCTGGGGTACCTATGTGGTATTTATGTATTTAAGGCAGTTTCAAACATTCTGCTTCCCGCGGGTAACTGCGCCAGAACTCAAGCAGAGATTGCGTGTATGTATCAGTGTTGGCTTTTGAGTTTTGCGGAAATGTACTGTTTTTGTCATGGACACCATAATGGATTTTTTAAAAAATAGATCATTCGATTTTATGACCCATATTTCAGCCAGTTAAAAAAATTTCTTAAATTTATTTAAAAGACCACATTGGAAAGGTAATTGTTGGAAATAGTCCAAATGTACCAAAAATAATCTGAAAATGCTACAAATGTACTGAAAATTCGTCCAATTTCAAATTTGTCGAATGTACTAACGCATATTGCTCGTAGTGTTTAGCGTACGATACGCAAAATAAATTAACGATACGTACGATAAACATTATACACATTATCGCCGATATCGAGATATCGGCCAGACCTTCGATAATACAAACAAGTACACTTAAATCGGAATTCTTACCACTTATGGCAGCACGCGTTTCGAAACTTGGAGCAAGAATGTATATGGTCACACTAAGCACCTCATGAAATCTGGAACTGATTAGACAGCGGGGCGTGGCACCTTTTATTCCATAAAAATGCTGCAATCGCTATATCTTGGCATCTATGGCAACTACAGGTGTGAAACCTTAAACGTAAATGTAAATTGCTTGCGCCAAGCAAATCGCTAAATGTAAACGGGGTTTGATAATGGATCTTGGCTCCTCCCATACAACAAAAACCTTCATATTGCTATTCTTGGTACTTGTACCAAGCTATAAAATTTGGTACATGGACCCAATTGCCTACAATAAAGACTGCGCTCCCTTATGTATGATAAAAACGGGAGAACAAGTTGAATATATAAATGTAATCCTCGTGTAGGATAAAAAAAGAACATCATGCATTGTGAAGACTTAATTTTCCATCAAACATTCGGCTCTGATAACAATTTATTTAAATTTGAATTGCAAGAAAAAAAAAACCGAGAAACACGGTGTGAAAAATGCAATTTATGTTAATCATTAAAAAAAAACGGAATGCACTTTAATTATTGAAATTTATATTAAATGTGAATTTCAGCTGCTGGTGCGGAGTGTTGTTGCATTGCGATGCGTTGACATTTGGAAAAATTGAAATTTGTGCGTGCAGTTCGCACGTGATCTGCCAACGAGTGACTCATTTTTTGCACATTTTCCTTGTTGTTTTTAACTTACTTTAAGCGCAAACATAAAATAAAATTTCCCATGAAAAAAAAAAAATTGAATTAAATCATTTACCGTGACCACGTATTTCATGTCCATCCGTCTGTGCGTCTGTCAACTGAAGTTGTCAAATGAAAATCCCAGTTCGATTCAAATTGAATTCATTTGAATGTCAAACCGATGCGACATACACAGTGAAGCAAATTATGAAAATAGCTAAGATATTTAAAAAAATTTAAGGCAAAATTTTCAGATTCAAAGACTTGAACAGAGGAAAGCATGAGCGGTTTCAGCGTTCCGCATTTGAGGGGAGTAAATTCTTGACTTATTTTTTTAATATTCTCAGTTGAGATAGAATTATGGTAAATAAATCCTCAAAATCCATTTCACGCGGGAATTCAAAAGTATTTGTCATCCTTGAGTCAGTGTGCTTTTGGGGGATAATTATTCCAAAGCAAAAAGCTTTAATTGAACTTTTAATTGGATTGTAGGTAGTTTGGTTTGTGCTTGATGGCCATTAGCTCTGAAAACGGGATGAAAGTAGCACTATGTTGCTCATATTGTTCCCATATATGTATGTTTTATTTCATATGAGGCATTCTAATTGATATTGCTTCAGTTTTCGCAGTGTTAGTACATAGTCCAATGGTAGTTTCTCGAACGATGAGTCATGTAGGGTTGGCAAGCATATTGAGTCGTGACGAAAACGGCAATACCATCGGCATACTCCAGATGAATTAAAAGTTTTCACCGAGTCAAATAGTACCCAGTAAATAGGCGATAAAACACATTTTGTCGCGGAATTACCAAACAAGCAATCTAACTTGATTCATGAATTCGGTTTAGTTGGTGATAAAAGATTGCCGTTGTGAGCAACATGGCACTTAAGGCTCTTGGAGTGCGCCTATATCAATTTAATGGGTTTTGTTGGTTTATTTCTTTAATCCAGTAAGTTTCGAAATTAGTTTCTATATATGATATCGATGGCAGCTGTGAAGTCAACGAAGTGTATGTCAATGGTATTTTGCCATTCGTATATTTGCTCTATGATAATATAGAGGGTGATTATATAATCCGTATGGTTTATACGGAATTCGGCATACTGTCTACGCAGTGACTTCTAACATATATTTTGAAAGCGTTTGAGGATGAGCTCAGGATTGTGATTCGTCTTAAAATTTTAGAAAGGGTTTGGTATTTTTTCAAGAACGTCAGGAAGTTTCTCCTCTTTCCATAAACTTCAAAAAGAGGAAGAAGTAAATTGCATCGTTTAATGTAATGCTCTAAATGGGTGGCCAGCATTATCTCTTAAGGGCAAGGGGGCAGACTAGAGGTAGATGAGTATGGTTCTGGGGTTGTAAAGTTTTCTGCTGTGGTATGCTCATTTTTGAATTCATTGTTATCAGGGTTCAGCGTGCTGGTGAAGGGCTAATTGTGTGGATTTGGATGTTAGTGTTATGCAGTTCTTAATTTTGAGTTGACGTGAAGTGTCGGTAAATTTTAACCTTATTTATGCAAGAGAGCTTACTGGAATTCTTATTACAAAACCGCTTGCTCGACTTATGCCGCAAGACTATTTGCCAAGATCTTTTATCGTCTATGCAGCTGTGGTCAAAATCTTCAGAGACCGGTTAATGCATTTCTGACTATTTTCAGGGCTATATTGCTTATCTGATAAGGTTTTCTGCAGCGCCGGAATTCGAAAGCATTTCTTTAGATTTGCTTTTATGTTTACAACTTTTGATTCTTGTTCTTTTTAGTGATATCAGGTTCTGGTTGTGTGCGTGCATCTAATCATCACTCAAGTTTGAGAGAGACGAATTCATATCAAACAACTAGAGTGAGTTCTACTTGCCTCATTTACGAAAAAGTCGTTGATACGTCATTAAAGACAAGGTACATCTCTGTCGAAAGAAGGATACAAAGTTTTGTCCAACATAATCTGGCTTCCGCACTAACAGAACGACAACAAACATTAAAATAGATCCTGGAAACAAAAATCATCAGCTTAAGTCCGATAATTAGAATATTTGTATCATTCAAAGCTGGATCCTACAGTGTCGACTGGTTGGAGTTTTTTTCCATCTTTTTCTTCGATATTTTTCGACTTTTTTAAATATTTTCAACACATTTCGACTTTTCAAAGAATATAATTCGATTTTTTCAATTTCCGACTTAAGCAACATTTTTCGACATTTTCAAAATACTTATATTGTATTTTTAATCAGATTTCTTTTTTGTCAGCAAAGATAACAGGGTTACGCCTACTTGAAAAGATGCAATTCCCGGCCTTCTCAAAATAATGAAAAAATAATTTTTCCCTCAAATGGTAATTGTCAAAATTTTTTTTATGACCTTGATTTTTTTTTAGGTCGGTAAACAAATATTTTAACTACATGCCACAAAACTCGTTCAATTCCCGAATTCAGATGTTATTGAATTCCAGGTCAACCCTGTTCACTTGACAGCCCTGAACGATACATTGGATTAGTGGAATTTCCACAAAAATATTAACCGTGCATTAAAATTTTCCCAGCAACTGTAGGGATTTACATCGTAAATTCATGAGATACCATATTTACTGAATAGGATACTATGAAAAGAGCAACTTCAATCGTAAGCGCTGTGGTTCCATTCTGTTGCAACTACAATTATGAATTCTGTCCCACAGCAGGTCTCAGAAAATTTTACAGCATCCTCCAATATTGCGCACCTTTGATGATAACTCTGGCACTGGCTTCATTTTCGAAGAAATATGGGCTAATTTTTCTATCAGACGATGTACTGCACCAAACAGTTTACTTAAGTGAGTGAAATTGTCGATGATGAACTTATTCTCCGTTGCCGATATCTTGCAGTTTTGCCATTTATAGAATCCATGTAATTTCGAAAGGCTTTATCGTTTATTATCAAAATGTAGATGAAATTTGGATTATGCTCTGCTATTTGCACACTGAGAAAAATATTTGTTTGAATATAACAAACGTATATTTAATTTCAGTAAACATATTATGTTTGGATTAAATAGTGCTGGTTGAAGCTTTTTATGTTTGACTCAATCAAATATTTAGTAGCTCTTTATTAAATATACGTTTGTTGTATTCAAACAAATCGTTTTCTCTGTGCAACAACGAAGTGCCATATTTTTTGTACGTTGTGCTGAACAATTCTTTTTTTTCAAAATTCTGAGCAAACAGTTTGTAAAATATTCATAAAAGTCAAGAAAATACTAAACGTGTGGACATTTTGAGGCATTTTGATTTTGATGATAGCCATTCTGCACCATTTGTCCTTATTTATTGCACGCTTTCTTTTTTTTTTGAATAGTAAAATATTTGAGTTCATTACAAGGAAACTCGATTATGATTTGATGGACCTCTGTAAATCCTTTGAACAACCCCTGCCTATGCCACATTGTCATTTCCAGTTCAATTCAATGTCAACTTTTTTTACCAATTGAAACTGCATTTTTTTCATCTGTGCAATTCGCAGTTTCACGCATTGAGTGACAAATTTATTATGAACATTTTTTCACTGATTCACTGAATATTTTTGGTGGTAGTGATGGCGGTGTCAGTGGCAATGCTGCTGCTGCATTTCACAGCATCAGTGCATCCAACTTGACACACAAATTTTCGAAAAGTGCGTTTGGTGGTGATGGTGGATACCAAATAATGAAGCGCATAAACATTTATTTAAATTTAAATTCGTTATAGCATTTTTAGTGTTTTTTTTCACTAAATAAAATCAAAAGCAAAAATCAATAAAATAGTGTCATGAGCTATAAAATTCAGAAAATTTCTAATATCATTCAATCAAATAAATTCAAAGTCATTAAAAGACGTCGACAAAAAAATGCTATCTTGACAGCAAAAATGGTAATCAAAAACAAAAGGGCTAAATTGAATTGTCTGCGTTTATCTGTTAATGCCCGTGACTATTTAAATTTTAACTGCTAAATTATGCTTGACAATCAGACAAAAATAAAAGTCATACATTAAAACCAACGAGTGTCAGAGAAAGGGATAGCCAGCGATGAATGCATGTTGAGTGACAGCAACAAAAACTCAATCACAGTAGATTAAATATTATGTCCTTTTTTGTTTGAGACGAAATGTTAACTAAAAATTAAAATAAACATACATTAATAGGTCTTGTTTCAAAAAACTTAAAAACAAAAACACGAACCGTAATATTAATCGACATTTATTTAGTTTTTAGCGATGACACGAAATATCATTTCGTTTAAAATAACCTCAGTTTAGGTTGAATAATAAAGACAAGATGACATGACTTAGGGCATATTGTTTTGTATAAGCGTACATCCTAAACCGTATCGTTCCGCTAATGGTCACAAAAGGAATGCTCTATTTTCATAAGTAATTAGTAAGTTGCGAAATTTAATACGGGAATGTTTGGTGAAACCTGTCAGCACATGCCATGGCGATGTTATCGGCGAAGCCAAAGATAATATCCTCCCTAGCTTTATCATTCCGTTCGTTACGGATGGAAGGGATCCTGACAGGTACAGACAAGTATATTTATTCTCGATCAGCATTTATAAGATGGTCTAACAAGGCGTCGAGGGCAATCCAGGTTTATTGTGATGTTTATAGAACGCGAAAAGTGACGAACAAATCTTCAGAATCTTTGTCGGTGTTAATACAGGAAACAATATGCTATTCGGTTTCCTTGTGGCGGCTTATTCCAGCAACGCTGGAACGCACATAAAAAAAATAAAATAAAGGAAACCAAAATTTATTAAAATTTACAAAAATTTCCGAAAAAACCGGTAATTATTAGAAAAAGTGCAAGCGTACCGAAAATGTACTCAAAATTAGTCCATTTTATCTTAATGTAATATTTTTCGCAACGCAAATGTACTTGAAAAAGTAAAAATGTAGCGAAAATGCCATCACTGAAGTATAACCTCATCATACCAGTTTTGGTTAATTTGTACTGATAGATAAGAATTTGTTTTGTTAAATCAGAAAAAAACAAAATTTATTAGTCCATAAAAACCCAACAGCATAACGATTTCGCTCAAAAATTTTGCATTTGTAAATGAAGACGACAAGTTTTGCACCATTCTTGAAAAACTGTATAGAAAATGGAAAAAAACATGGCAGGTTTTGCTACCAAGTGGGTATTAAAAGCTTTATTAAATTTGATCAATACCAAATTTCTAAACCAAATTTTTGTTAACTTCATAGTCTTAGGTGAGAAAAATCGCGAAATTTCAAAAGTCATATATTGATCTATGATCATGTTTTCTAACTTTGTAATTTGTTCCGTACTCTTAACTTTACAAAATACTTACAAAATTTTTGTAGCCACTAAATGTAAATATAAAGCGGATACCAGTGGTGTGTACTGAATCAACATTTAACATCTGCTCGATGGATCACGCCCATTCTTGTCTTCTTCTTACATTTATTTAAAACTCAATACCGAACTATATTTTACGGGGATCATGACTTCTGAAACTTAATCCTGTTTACGCGTGTCTTCGTTATACCATGTTTTGACTTCATTGGAAGTACAATAGGGTGTAATCACCAAATTTGTACTCACCTCGTGAAAATACTTAAAGAAACGTTTGGAAGGAACGTTAGGGCAGATAATTTCTTATAAATCTGTACAATTTTTGTTTTTACTCTTATTCACTCCAATGAAATTAATTAGATTAAGCCAAAATAATTAGACTTTTATAGCAGGATATCGACAGTTGTACTCAAACTTCAATTGTAGTTTTTGATAGATCAATTATTTTTTATTGTTTTGTTACCAATATATATTCCTCGTGTTTGCTGATTCTAGATAATAAGTAATAATTGAAATTATGATTGCCCCACGGTGCGTCTCCTTTAGTTTTTGATGTCTTACTTTATGATAATATCTGCTTACACTTCACAAGCGTCATTTTCATGAACATTTGATCAGTGACCAGTAGTGCTTCACCGAAAACCGATAAATATCATTATCGTTCTCGTTATCGGAACCGAGACAAGACTATGTCAAAAAAATTATTTCCGAGAGCGAAAACGGTCTGGCGGATATATCAGCCAGCTTATCGTACGATAAGCACTAAATTACCGCCTAGAACGAAATTCAGCCAGAACTTCCATAGCACAAAAACACTTAAAGCGCGATATCTTGGCAGCTATGGTTGGAGGCGTTTTCAAAATCGGTGCTAATATGTATATTGTCTATCTGTCTAAGTACCTCACGAAATCTGAACGAGATTAGACACAGGCACTTTTATAGAACAAAAAAACTTAAAACGCATTTATCTTGACATTTATCGCAGCTACAGTTCTGAATGAAAATTGTTTGTGCTTAGCAATTCGCTAAATGTAAACAGCGTTGTCTAATGGGTCATAGCTTCTCCCATTCCAGAAAAACCTTTACATTGCTGTTCTTGGAACTTATTCCAAGCTGTGAAATTTCGTTCATGGACCCAATTTACTGCGTAAAATTTAGTCGGGGTTGTATAACGGACAGTGCGCGGGAAAGCTGCTGATCCAGCTAGTTTTATATAGGTTAAAATGTGAAGAAGAATATCCGAGAAATATCGGCAATAACGAGACGAGAACGATAGAGATACTTGGCTTTGCGTCATTTCGAGCACGATACGATAATTTTTGAATTATCGTATCGTTCTCGCATCGGTGAAACAGAGTTAACAGACGAGCAAGGGACAAGTCGAGGACGTTCAGAAAAATTTCAAGGAGGATATTTGACGATTTTCCGAGGACTCTCATTGAATTCGAGGACACATGGTTATGGAATTAGTATGGTCATAACCATCAGCTGCATGACTACTCTATTTAAACTTCAGGATTAATTAATTGCATATGTCATTGGAATTTTCGACCATAACATAACATAAAAAAATCTTCATTCGATGTGGTCTGTCTAAATTGATTTAATGTAACTTTATTAAGACCGAGGAAAAGGTTTTGAAATTCATTAGGTGTTTACATACTAATTTGTTCCGTATTACCAGCATGGTGTTTTGTACTTATACTACACGTTGTATTCTGTGGTCATTGCATAATGTCGTCATCGAGAAGTCTGTCTGTTCGTTCTGGGGATGTCAGCCAAAATCTTTAAACTGAAATCTTTCTTTCATTTCCTAGTAGTCACTTTTTACTTAGTATTTTATGTGTGACCGAATTTCAGTGAAATAAGAAGAGGCTTGGAAAATTTGAAGACGTCAGGAAAATATCCATCTTCTCGTATTATTTTATATAAGTTGGCTTTTGTCTTCACAATAACCTAACTTCTTTTTTTCATCACATTAAATTTTACTAACAATAAATTAAAAACAAACATTTTTGAAGATTCGAATAATGATTTTGTTTCTGTATCGAAATAACGCTCTCATCCGAATCACCCGCGCTTTTGACTGACCGCAATTCAGTCACTTGCCGCTGTTCACTTTGACGAACTGATAAAATGTCAAAGAGCTTATGGCTTTTTTATCAAATGCCACTATTTTTTGTTGTTTTTGTTGACATGACTTTTTTTTTACGTAGTGGCTTTGATTTGATTTTTGGATATGACAGCAACACGAGTCGAAAGTTGAACCTGCCGTCAGATATTAAAACGGACGGACAGTCAAATCGACAAACTGTCAGATAGTCTGTCACATTCCAACAACGAATTATGAATAGATTTATTTTGGATTTTTAATTGTTTTTATTTGTTATTTGATTTGTTTTGTTTTTAATATGCAAAAAATGATTTTATGGTCTTTTGTTGGCATATTTTTAAGTTTGGTTTGCTGACGCGTTGCATCATTAATGTGAAACTATAAACTTTTATAACAGAAACCGAAACAAAAAGGAAAACAGTTTTTGGTGTTAATTTTTACGATCTCTTAGTTTGGTTTTTATGACTTTTAATCGAGAAAAAAGTTATGAAATAGTCATAAATCAATGGCAAATATCGCTGTGTAACTGGGAACAATATTCAATAAATGTCCATAAGCTGCATGATCTCCTATTTAACCTTCAGGATTAATTTTATTTGAGGAATGTTTTTATTCATATTAAAATTCTATTTATTTTAAATTCGAAATTTGGGAAATAAGACAACTTAGTATTGCCAACTGGACGTACATATGTACATTAGATATAACGTTGCTGAATTAACTTGTGCAATAACCAGTTTTTTTTGGATATCATGTTAGGAAGGATTTCACAAAATTCAGATTAAATAAGGGGATACCACCTCCTATAAATTCAAAACTTTCCCATAAACAAAACTGGCTTTATTTACTGACTAATTATTTATTTTGTGCAAAAGCGAGGAGCTTGCAGCATACTATATCGACATAATTGGAATATCTGTTATGGTCGGATTTTTTGAAAATAATGTCCTAAAAGGGTATGATACCTCCTAGAAATTTCAAATTTTGATTTTCCTATACATAAAGGGATTTTCCTGTCTAATTAATTTTGTAAGATCGCCAGACCAAACTCACTAAGATATAATATGAAACTAAGAGGAAATTCCGAAACCTTCCAAAATACTCTAAGTCGTTTTTGTTTAAAAACCATCTGACAAATTCTAGTGAGCTTAGTGGCGTGGCGTGCATATGTGCCATCCGGTGCGTAATACGATTTTGCCGCCCACTACGAAAAAAAAATTGTTTTCTAAAAAAAGGTCATCACTTCACTCAGCTCTACAAATTTGAATTCAATTTGGCTTAAAAAATTATCTCTCATATAACACTTACATTTTGGAAACCCCCTTGAGGGCCTCCCAACTTAAGACGATCCTAAGATAAGATAAGCGCATCTTCCGCTTAACATACCTCCGAAACCAGATCCGTCCGACGATTTGTTTACATATTTTTTTTTTAAATAAAAAGCACTTAATAAGCTACAATACTGATGCATAAATATTTGACGTCTAACTCATAATTTTGAGATAATACGACTTTTCTGAAATATTAACCGATTTTTTTTTTTTGAAAAACATTTATTTTTACAAAAAAAAAATATAGTGTTTATTTCTCCTACCAAACAAAATTAAAATCATTCTGATGAATTTTAGCTAGATTTTTATTTGTTTTTGATATGAAGTCTTTTCTTCGACAATATCACCACGACGTCTCCAATATGTTCAATACCAGATTCGCTAGCACAGCGTGTGCATTTTTATAATGATAATCTTTATACATAAGTTCGTCCTTTTTTATGAAAAATATCACCGCATGGTGAAGAAATGTTTTTATTATAATAGCAATAGTAATAGTGGTTGTGGTTATAATCCATTAGTTCAAAAAGATGTATTGAACTAGCTTTTTTTTCTTTCCGGTAAGAGAAAAGGCTAATACAAAAAATTTAGCACAAATGTTAATTCATTTTAGAGACATCAACATGTTTATAAAAACCAAATAGTTTTGTGAAGAAAAAGTGGTTAAAATTTTAGAAAAGTTGTTATATCTCGAAGTCTATGAGTTTGATCTAAGAATTATATAAAAATTCAGGAATATTTTAGCCCGAAAAATTAACTTTCATATGACACCTACATTTTTTTGCAAGTATTCTCGAACTATAGCGATTTTTAAAAAAGCCATATCCGTGAAACTTCCCATGGCTATATCTCCGAAACCAGATCCGACCGACGCTTATTGATTGCATTCTTATTCTTACAATTAGAAAGCACTAAGAAATCGCTATGTGAAATCGCCATTTTAGTTTCTTATACTTTAAGATTTAAAGTTTAAGGTTATGAAATATTGTATAACATATCACGAATCGAAAATATCCTAACATTTCACAGCTTTTAAAAAAGCATATATGGAACGACTCAGACGCCTCCCACAGTCACGCAATGATACAGCACTCAATTTTTTTTAGCACTAAATTAGCACTTACTAAGCACTAAATTATGACATAGGTTTAATTGAATTTCGCTAACGTTTTCCAACGTACCCACATTAGATGCTCTGCTAAATGTATATGAAGCTCTGTTGTACAAGTTTAAAAAAACAGGTGTTAGCATGGGTAATATTACAATAATTTTGAAGCACTAATACAATTTGACACTATATGTATGTTTGGAAGAAGCAGCATTTTTTCCGCAGTAACCTATATTATTTAATCATGGAAATAATACCTGTGTGTACACATACTGAGTTGTCAGTATTGAGAATGGGTATTAGGGGTCATGCACACATGTAATATAGCAATTGAGTTTGCGACGCAAAAAAAGAATTTGCATACTAACAAGCCGCTTGTTGGATTACAAGATATTATTGATTGTGAAAAATTGCTGCTACTAAAATAGTGCCGCCCCTTGCTCCCCCAACGCTACGCCACTGAGTGAACTTAATGCGTGATCGCCTGGTGACATATTCATCCGCTGACCAAAAATTGAGTAAGATAAGGTAAATGGGGGTTACACTTTCCACAGAAACAAAAGTATTTTCCAACGTAGTACGCGTAGTACCCCCAATAGAAGCAAACATTTTAAAACATCATGTATTATATTTTCCAACAGAATGTTACAAAGTTTTGTACTATAGTAAAAAGTAACAAAGGCATTATTTTGGCGAAAGTGTATGGGATAAGAAAAGACGTAGTACGTTCCGCTGAAGTAAAACTTAAAGTTATCGTGTGTAGAGTGGTTATATAAGCTGGAGAAGCCTACACTGAGAAAAGAGTACGCTTCCTGTAAATAAATGTATTTGGTTGATAGATTTCTAAAATATTTGTAAACTATCAAAAAATTTTGGTAGTTATTTCCATGTCCTTAATTTAAATATAAAATTTTACTTATCGGGCCAAACTTTATATTACTTTGAGGCGATTGAAAAACTTTGTGTGGTTGAATATATATTTGCTAATCGTATTTTTTCTTGATTTCACTTCTCATTAACATGAAAACTTTGCAATTCACAACACATTCAAGTAAAACACTACTTTAGTATATTCTGTTTGGTACGCAATTTAGGTACTTATGATTGTATAAATACAAACGACATCGGTATTTAGCTCAAATCAATATTAATGAATGGATATGTTTGCGAAAAGAAAGCATTTTTTAGTTAAATACATGACTTAGTGATCATTAACAAACGAATGATTGCTGCAAAATAATATTTGTTTCAACCAAAATATGATTTGCTAATAATTACCAAATATATAATTGATCCAATAATATTATTGAATTGACTGAAATATGTGAAATTTTAATATATATATCAAATATTTAATTCGCCTTTATCAAGTATTATTACCAAATTTTGGTATATATAATTAAGCTGATCTCTCAGTGTACTCAACAACAACAAATTATGCTAAGCAATAGTTCTAAAATCAATTACTGATTTTTACCGAATTTACACTTGGTATGGATATATTAACATTCCTCTGCTACTTTCAGAATTTACCAATAATAGCATTGCCCCTAGTATAAAGCTCCGCGAATTTCCCCTACTTTAATGTTTACAGTTACTTTAATTTTACTAAATTCACATTTTTTCACATATCTCATTTCGAACTTTGAAATAAGTTAGTATTCAATTAATTCTAATAATAAATTTGATTCTTAAGTGAATTGAATAATCGATTCCAATAGCCGGAGCAATACAGCTCGCAGAACTATGCCTAGGTGCTACAAAATTTAAGGTGAAGGTGGTAATTTTGTGTCTGAAGTCCAACGGTGGCTGCAAGATCGATAAGCTATGTCTGATCGGCAAACTTGTTGAAAAAAGTACGACTCTATCGACATCGGTCAGTTCTTTTAAATACCGCAAAAATCCTATTGAATTTATTTATTTCCAGAAATGTCCTACACACCTCCATAAAATGTGGAATTCAAACATAATCTGAATAAAGCCCAAGCTGCGACTACTTAAATCAAATGCTCATGTAGGAGGACCCTAGTGAAACATATCAATCAGCGCTTTAGTGGAACTTAGATAGGGTTTTCTAAGCAAAGTTTATGGATAGTAAATGCAGATATCTAAAGTAGAAAATTTGGCTATTTTATGAGGGTTCCGATATTAACAATATATGTAGGAATCGCGTCTTATCAACGACACCTAGTCACTTTATCAAGCAAAATTGATGTGTCAACCAATAAGTAGCTTCTAACGCATATGCGCTAATGAAAATTTAAAAAATGCCAGAAATTTATTAATCCTAACTTCATAAATCATAAATTCTTCTTACACCTGCTGGCTGGCCTATTCTGGATTCGTTAATTTTAATTGAATGTTTCAACATTTTAAATAATTAATGAAAATATGCTGTTTATGTTTCTATTTAACGCAATACTAATTTATATTGAAAGTTAATTACGAATTAATATTTTATTTAGAGATAAAATTTTATTTGTTGGTTTTTAGAAAAATCCCAAAGAGAACCAAATACCTACACAATACAAATATTTCATTGTATTATGGAATATTTTTTTTATTTCAAAACTAATCGCTTCTTGTTATAATTTTAATTAATGCTAAATTTTACACAAAGCTAAAAATTAAATAAAAATGAACGATTAGCAAACAAATATATCTAAACACAAATATATAAGCGAATAGAAATATTTATATTATTGTCCATACAAAACGATAAATACATAAAAAAGGATTTGCTAGAGGTTTTTTTTTCATTTAAATTTTAGCCTCTATAAATGCAAATACCATGTATGTCATATGTACACACACACATACATTTGCTTAACATCAAAAATACAAATAATGTAAATAAATTGCAAATACATACAATAATTCAATAAATTTCAAAAGTTTTTTACTTCGCTTTGTTTTGTCAAATGAGGTTATTTTATGTTTAACCTCCTTCCGGGAAAAGGTACAGGGTAAATACAATGAGATGTCATCAAAATAAAAATAAATTATATAATTTAATTAAACAAAATTTTTGGCGATAATTTCGCATTATTGCCATTTTGTGCTGTAATTTTTGGAATTGACGAGTAGATTACCGAATACGCTGCTTCTTTTTTCATCTCAATAGATGTATCTAAAATTCCCTGTCATTGAATGGTTACCACTGTACAACAAAATGCCTATCAATATTTTGAGATCCTCTTGTTCAAAAAATGTGTTGTAGTTGTTATATTGCATTGCATATAAGGGAGTTTGGCCCACTATATGTGGCCTGGTCTATGAAAAGCGGCTTACGTGCGAAAACAGCTGTTAAAGGTAAGCAACTCTGAAACTCTATCCGAATCGGGAAAAAAAGTGGTAAAGATTTTTTGACACCTAAGCCTTTCTTCCGTAAGCCAGGTCACATAAGTTGACAGCATCTGTATCGAAAAAGGTCTCAAATACTTCTAGAGGACACTTCTGTTCTAGACATATTTTCCTGGCTCGATAGTTTTCCTTGAAGTTCTAGATCGCAGACATTGTCATATCGCATGTATTCTTTGACCACTTTGGCACTGCAGTTGAATGGTTGACTTTCATAACTTATTGACCTCTAATAACGGAAGTTCATCTTCGCTATCCCATTCATCCGCGCTCTTGTAAAACAATTCAACGAATCCAGGAATATCATGAGGAAGCTCTTAGAAATATAAGCAATTTTTGGCAAATTCCTCATCGTCGGTGATGTACTCTGCTTCAGATACAGCGGCAGCGAATCTACGAAATCTTTAATCATAAAATAATTCAACGGAGAAAGTAAAATCCATCCTAGTAAAATATCAGAAACATTGAAGCGAGTACACTCACATTAAAAGTAACTTACTCCATTTGATATAAAAATTTTAAAAAAGTTGTTTGTTTTGAATTTCTTTTATAAAACCAACTTCATAAAAATTTTTGCATACACTTTGTATGACCGCCAAAGGCTAAAAAATCTCATCGGGGAAATCTCTTTCCTTTGCCAATATATCACAGGAGTGATAAAAAGGTTATTGAAAAAGTTTTTATAGCTTCGAAATTTTAGCCAAATAATTTTTGTTAGTTTTTGTACTCAAGTGAGTATGGTAGTAAATGAGATAACTTAAAATTGCTTTTACAGTATAAGTTTATTTCCAAAATTGATTTGCCTAAGTGGGAGGTGCGATGTCCAATTTACTGAAGCCACTCTTTATAACAGCTCTTGCTTCTTTCTAATGCCAGACTTTCACCGTTCTAGTCATTTTCTTTAATCGTTCCCTCTCAGTGTGGTGTTGTGCAAATAATGCTTTTTAAGAGGCTCCATGCCTCAGAATAGATATGTTGCTGGCATGGCTGAAGGAGCGCTCAGCCACTTTATGATCAACTGAAGGACTGCTGTAATACTGAAGTTAAATTAATTATAGTAAAAAAATTAGTAAAAGTACCTAATTAGCTTAAGTTTCTAATTTAAAGCTGAAAATGTACTTAATTTAATTATATTGATATTAGCAATTCAACGTACTTATTTATTGTAATCAGCAAAAATTGTTGGATGTGGAATTCGTTCGAATTGTTTCTAATTTCGTTTTCAATAACGTACAGTGGGTTCGATTTTGAATTTTACGGTCAAAAATCAATAACTCCCAAACTATAAAAGCAATTTAAATAAAACTTTGCGATAGTATTATCTGATGTTTAAGGATGCTTAAGTTTAAAAATGATTTAATTTGGTCAAAGGATTCATATCCTTTTTTAAGTAGAAAAACATATGCAAGTAATATTAATCTATGGCTATAAATTATAATCGTAACATTTTAAAAATATAGTATCAGCTTGTGTCTTAAACATAATATTTACGATAAAGGGGAAGGTGGGGCAAAGCGATACACCTAACGGGATAACCAAGTTTTCACCAAAAATTAGTTCGATCTATATTGGATCTATTAGGGTTAATAATTTCCTCAAGAGCATATGTTTATTATTGCGATGCAAAAAAAAGTACGTTTCGGCTCTGCCCCTCGAGTGGGGTAGAGCGGTATATGAAGTGCAATACATAAAAAATATGATTATACATTTGTTTTAACAATTTTCTAAGAATAAAAAACATGATTTTTGTGTGTGATGAATGGCCGCCGAAAAGTAGCAGGACTTTTCTGTTTTTCGAAACTCCTGAAAACGCTTTACCCCCACCACTCTGCCCCCATGAACTGTGTAAACATACAGACGCGTGAAACAAAAACTTATCAACATAAACAAATCATTGTCAACAGAAATGGTTGTCACTAAAATATACACGACGTGATGTTTTTACTTTTTTAAATGATTGGTATGAAATGCATTTACTTAAGTCGAAAACCCTCGAATTTTACATCGACCGCAGGGGTTCCAGACAACGGAAGGTCGAAATGTCGATGTATCCTGGCAGTTACATGAGCACTACTCAAACAGAAATTCTTTAAAATTACATTAAATGCCGTACTGCTTTTTACCGTATACCGCTCTGCCACGCCTTCCCCTACCTACCTAAGTTTTTTACGAAGTGGTAGGTATTTAACCAAAAGTATAAATCAAGTACATTATTTTCTTAGTGTAGGGTTCAAAGGGGTCAGCGCTCGAGGTTTAGTTAAATAATAGCAGCATATTCAATTGTAATAAATTTGAATAATTGTAGTTTTGTTTATCCAGCGCTTCAAATTAAAATTAAATAAATGATTGTGACCAGCAAAAATAAATAAATGCAATTTCAAAATCCAAAAAAGAATTAAAATTTTTTTTTTGCACAAATTAGTTAATGTTGTCCAATTAAAATAAATACTGTTAAATGCAGTTAACGTCACTACAGCAGCTGCTGTCAGGGGATAATGGCCTGTCACTATGCTCATATTTGCACGTGTCACCGCCGTAACCAAATGGCATGAGTTATTTGATGTTTAATCGCAGTAACGACCTTCCTCTAACCTACATACTGCGTTATTCTAATGGTCTGCGAAATAAGTAGAATATTACGAATCCATGGGTGCAATATTTCGTCCCTATGCCTGAATTAAAAATAAGCATTAATTTTTATATTTCAATAGCCGTGGCAAATTACTATTATTATAAGTTTTTAGCTGTGAGTTTTTACTTTATTCATATCCTTATCTTACATCCAAAAAGACGTAACAATACTTTTAAGATTTTCTACTGAAAAACATTTTGGATTTTGAAAACATTTTTTCTAATATCACGAGTACTTTAAAAAAACGTCAAGTTTATCTCTGCAGGACAGTTTTCTTTTTTTATCTTTCGAGTTATGTTTGTTACGATGTTTTGGATTTTTTGTCTCTGAAGCAAAATGACGCAACAACAATAAAACATTTGAGCGTTATATAAAAGTACGGTTATGCATAAATCTGAAATATTATTGAATTACTCGGATTTTTCGGACTGAATGAAGATCTTAGATGTGTTTTAATCGTTAAGTCGCTGTCTGTAGCCGTGTTTAATTCGTTTTAGTTGAACCAAAATTTCATACAAATGCGTGAACCAGCTCAATTTCTAGTTCAATTGATTGAACTTTTTTGTGTATGCAAAATTTGAAGAATGGATGTCGCACATTGCAAGTAAGTAGCTGTAGACACAAACCTAAAATAATCAAATATGTATGGCAACTATGCTTGAATGCACTAGAAGCTCAATGCGTTCAGTCGGAGCTAGGCCCATGTATTAAAATAAAGTCCCATAATATAAGCAAAAACAGTGATGAAACAACAGTTCTTAATTGCCGCTTTGACTCTGCTTTCATTTTTCCATTTTCATACAACGTCAAATAATTTTGTTCTTCATTCATCGCCGTCTATAATGCTACAAGAACAGTTTTAAAGCGTTTGATAGCCATATTTCGAAAAAAAATATTATATACTGACACGTGAGGCCCCTTACCACACAAGGCCTTAAAGCCGGCCCTGATTTAAAACAGCAGTTCTGTCAAACGTTGTCGTGCCGCCTAGTGGTCAGTACCATAATTTAAAAGGTTAAACTTATGCGCTTTATTCACTTTTAGGTTTAGCCAAAGCGAATAAAACACGGCTTATGTCCGAGAGAACGACCAAATTGCTAAGTATCCTACTCGTTGTTTATGCGAGTACTCGTTTGTTGTTCTTTCTATTTTCTTGATTTCAAATTGCATCCTTTTGCCGCCTGACATTTTAAGCAATTGTTTTTGTATAAACAACAGAAATCTAAAAACAAACTTTTATTTTTTTTTTGGAAAAAGACCTATAACACTGCGTATACGTAAAAATGCACATTAGAGTGGTTCTTAGGAAAAAAACATTGGAAACGAAATCTCAATGGGTTAAAAAAGATAAAACAAATTGTAGAAATCTTAGGAGTTTTTCCAAATTTATGTCATTAACCCTCATTTACCCTATTTCAATGTGGAATTTCCCCAAATCCACCATTTTTTAACACAATTTTATCTAACGTGGATTTGAATTAAAAAAAAGTGATGTACGAGGGCCGTTTGATAATTCCGTGAAAAATGAAACAAGGAATGATTTTTACTGCAAAAAAAAGTTTTATTTTTCAACATAGACTCCTTTTAGCTCGATACACTTCATCCAACGTTCAAGCGTCTTTGAAACGGTCCAATTCGGCTGCATACATAGTATTTGCCATTGATCGCTACCGCGTTCATCCCAAAATACTGTCGCCATAACTTTTCCAGCCGATAGCACCGTCTTCGCCTTCTTCGGAGCACGTTCGGTCGGTGAAGTCCACTGTTTCGACTATTTCTTTGTCTCTGGTGTGTAGTGATGGATCCATGTTTCGTCCACGGATACTAATTAATGGGAAAAATCCTTTATGTCTTTGTTCAACATCTCCAAACACGCCTTTGAATCAGTCACACGATCGCCTTTATGGTCGAGAGTGAGCAAACGCGGCATCCATCTTGCGGATAATTTTTTCGTTTCCAAATGATTTTACAAAATATTCCATTTTCGCAAAAATTCACAAGATCGTCTACTGTCAATGGCTGCCAAACACATACTAAGAGTCACAGCGAGCAGAAATTTTGACAGTAGTCTATTTACAGATGGTAATTGACAGGATCAGTGTTGCATTTAAAGTTACTATGCGGGAAATTAAAAAATTCACTAACTTCTCAAATTGCCCATATTAAAAGTAAATGTCGCTCGGATCTGATTTCCAAGGTAAAGTCATGGAAAGGTGCGTATATGGCTTTCCTATAAATCAATATAAGTTGGAGATTACTTTATATATATTGATGTCATATGGAAGGATGGATTTTATAGCTCATAAGATTGGTGCAAAAAAGATTGAAATCAGTTCCATAAGCTTTGAGATATGTAGATTTTTTAAGAATGTGCTCGAGTTTTTCAGCCATACGCTAGAAAAACCTTATTTAGTTTATAGTCAGACGACAAGTTTTGCACTAAGGCAACTTAAATATCTTTACAATGGTCTTATTGTCAAGGGCATTAATAAAAATAAAAAAAAACACTTTCAGCAGTTACTTCCCACTGAATATTTGTATACCTTAAAATAAATCAAAACATATTTGTAATATTAAGAAATTAATCGAAAGAATCTTATCGGATATCAAGCAAATGATTGATTTACACCCCCTTCTCGATTCATCTTATCGCACATATGTATGTTGAATTGTTGTGAGGTATGTATTGTATATATAAAGTATGTAGAGTAGGTTCCAATCTGACTTCTGAGTTGATTGATTGATTGGTCGCATTTATTAATGTATTTATTACGTTGCTTCTAATCGATTTATAGCTACTCAAGTAGGGCAAACAACAAGCATTGATTGCAGGAAAGGGTTAAAATAAAAAAATCAAAACGAAAGTCATCGATAACATCAGAGCCATAAAAATTATTTTACGAAAATTTTAATTTTTAATCAACATGAGGTTTGATTTCACCAGAGCCGCTACAAAAGCTACGGGAACGTCTACTAAAACCACTACAGTGAAAAATCATCAATGAACCGGCATTCTATAGTAACCAGTCCACCACTAATAAAAACATTGGTGCTGCAGCTTATATGACTTTGTAAAACTTTTCGTGTGGTCATAGGGGTACCATGACAATGCTCTGATATTTCCACAAGACTATTCCCAGCCAAACCCAAAATTCCTCAGCGTAGAAAAATTTACCATCAAGCTGCCCTTCAATGACAAGATGGTATACCAGTAGGGTTTTTCAAAACCCATTCTAATATAGCCACCATATCGTTGTGTCAACTATGGCAGAACATCAGGTGCTTGGAGGAAGTTAATTGTTTAGCAAGAATTCTCAAGAGCTCACCGGCCATGTATTGTGACGTACGCTATAAAACATAAATCCTAAAAAGAAATAAAAAGACTTTGAGCCAGCGAACAACAACAGGACTTTCCTAGAATTGATGGAACTTATAGAACTAATGAAATGCAAAAGCGAATTCAAAATTACAGAGCTTAAAACCTTTCAAGAAATCAATGACCTTTGATGGCTTAAAGTTTTCTCTATAATACAGAAAATGAAGCAAAATCGGCCATTTTTGGAACTCGGGACCACCTCTGGTGATGACCAAAATCTATTTTCAACCTCTTCTCATTGGTTGGTGCAAAAAAAGAATTTCGAAAATGGACCAAAACTCGGGACCACCTCTGATGATGATCAAAAACCATTTTCGAATTCTTTCCATCGAGTGGTGCATAAAAAACAAGGTAACTTTTAATTTCCTATTTAGTGACAAAGTGTAACTTGGGGAGGAGTGCCCAAAAAGTTAAAAAAATCCGTTAAGTAAAGTTTTAATAGCCTCAGTAAAAAGTGTTAGGGTCCCTAAGAAGCTGGTCAAACGACAATAAATTGTTAATGTATCGTGGGGCCCGTGAAAGACATGAAAGCCTTTTGAGGTTTGGAACAAAGTGTAATATTGAAACTTTTGTTATGTCTTACATATTTCCGAAGCTATATTCAAGGTGTATCCTTTGTAACGAGCTATATAATTTATTAACATTTGAATATTTTACCAGTGACGATCTTCAAAGCCTCTGGGGTCTATCAGGCAAATCGTTGATAGATCATTCTGCCTCTAGGCCGCTACAATCCGGTTGAAGTTTCTATGATATTAGGTGCAGTAAACCTTGTGGTCGTTGTGCAAATTCCTTTCTCATATAATATCTACTAGATCTAAAATTTCAGAGCGCACAAATGTGAAAATTTAGACTTTAGTGTGAGCCAAAGTTTCATAAAAACAAATCGCAATTTTTTTATGCTGTCTCTCAATTATGTTTCGTTTTTTGATCAAAATATGCAAGGCAAACTTCAAAATAATTTTAGAACGTTCACACCTTCTAGTGCATTGACATGCATTGGAGATATTTATGGAATTTTTTTTGACTGCTGCAAGTTCTAAGTGCTTGCTTATGACGTAGAATGCTTTACAGTCAAAATGGGCAGAACTAGAAACCTGACACGCCTACCCTTAATAAAACTTAATTATTTAAAGGTCTCTTACTTCCACAAGGACACCGCTAGTTTGACGAAATTTTTCACAAGTTTGAATGGTGAATACAAATTTTGTATAAATCGGTCATTCTTTAAATATCCGCACAGTCTTTTGACTCTTTTCTCTGGTATTTTTGAATTTCATAAATTGCTCAGTGCTTATTTTAAGGTTAAATTTGAACATTGTAGTTCAAAAAAAAATATTAATAGTATTTCAATATTTGATTCTAAGAATTTTTCAAACGGAATATCTCAGATCCCATTCAACTAAAATACCTAGAACACTATATCTTGGCTCCTTAGGCAGATTTATTCTACGTTTAAGTACGTCCAATTTTTTTTATCAAATTTCAATGAAATCGGACACAAACTCTGTTCACATCGTGTATGGGTTTGAGCTAGGGAGCTGAATTTATGTGAGAATTATTTTTAAATATTAACATTTTTAAAATATATGTGATCAACTTCGACACTTGAGCCACATTTCATAAATGCTTGGCCCCCAATACTCTGAACGAAATATGTTTAAAGAAAATACCTTTCAACTCATTCAATATATTAATTGCAAGGTCGCAATGACAACATTATGTCATTGTATAAATAGTCCTCTAAGTTCAGATTTTGTTTCTGAATATTGTTATACCCTTAAGTTTGTAAATTGCTTTTAAATAAATTTTACACAATCAATTGTTCGAAACAAATTCGCTCAAAATGAAATTACAGCATATATTAATTTAAATTCTATTGACTTTATCACCTGTTAACTATCAACAAATCACATTATTTTCTCAGTGTACATAATTACTCGGATATCAGAATTTTATTGCACATTTGAAATTCTCAACTGTGAAAAACATATTTTGAAATTGACTGATTGTGCTGCCTTAACTGTCTGTCATTGAATGTGGCCACAATTCCAACATCAAACTCTATCACAGATCAGACGATATCAAAAACTATTGATGAGCTTGTAAGGACTTTCAACTGGTTGTTCCTACCCCGCATTCAAATTCCCTTAGATGCTATTTAATGGTACTCGTACCTGTCCTTAAACCACATTCCTCTTCGTCATCTTACTCATAGATGTCACATATCATGTTGAACTTTGTGTCTCTTATCACTTTTTCTTTGCTCCGCTTGCTTTACATTTTTTTTTCTCACTCTTTTCGCATTCATGAAGTCGATTGAATTTTGATTGACAATATCGCAGAACACTTCAAGTGTCTGTTTCCGGCTTTAGGTTTTTATTTCATTTTTCTCGTTGCTGCAAACTCCATAAATCTTGGTGAAGCTGTGAAGAAATTATTCGATTGAGTTTGTGATGGTTTTTAAATCATTTGTCATGTGACAGATGAGATTTTGATTGACTTGAAAGTGCTTAGCGTCGGTATTGTTGTCGTTTAGTGCTTTTTGAAGTTACTTAGATGTTTGGTAGATATGCAGGACATGCTTTTATTTGATTCACTTTTTTTTTGTGGTAAATAGTGTTTCAGCAAAAATAACTGTCTTAATGCCTTTGAACGCAGTAGAGATTTTTCCAATTTTGTGGTTGAAGCTTTTTACCATTGAAAATCATATGAAAATCTTGTTCTGCTCATTTAAATTGTTCCCATAGCATGGATAAATACTAATTTTGTGTTCAGTGAGGAAGCTTTTAACCTCAGTGAAGACACAATTAAAACAAAAATATATGATTGCAGTTTGTATACCTTCTTCATAAAAAATAAAAAAACAAAAACTCTGCGCTTTGTGAAACAAGTGATCTTAGGAATAAAATTCAGAATTGTTGAGGACAAACAAGTTGGGGTTGAAACACTGACGAATTTAGCAATACAAGGTTTCAGATAGGCTCTATCAATGTGCGAGTATGTGCGAGTAGTGTTAAATTACACGCCTTGTATGACTCAAATATAACATTTTATTGCATAGCCCAGCATAAATTATGATTATAAATAAATTCACTACTATAAATTCAATTCTGAGAATTTTTTTGTTCAACAAGGTCTATCTAACACCCGCTTCGCTATCCACAGTAATTCTGCATAAAAGTTAAGGCAAGTGGGTGACCTTCGGCCACAACATAAAGTTTGCATTTTTATTTTTATTGCTGTTGGAGGCTATTTCATTGGGAGTTATTGCAAAATGAAATAGGTCCCAATAATTGGCTGTTATTTAATTTATTTGTTATGGGAATCACTTTGAGTCTTATTTCATCATTATTTCGTGGGGAGCTACATCGTGCATCCACATTTGATGACATTTCTGTAAGCCTGTTCAAAAAAACTAATGTTCTAAATTTCTGTCAGGACGCTCAAACAAAACAAAAAAACTTGTTGAAAAAAAAAGAATATAATTAAAAAAACCGAATCCTTCTTCAGTTTTTGAATTAAATTTCGAAAAATTTAAAATTTTGCTAACCTGTTGGCAACCCTAGCATTTTTATACCCTACACAGAGGGTATTGTCATTCCGTTTGTAACGCATAGAAGGGGGCGTGGCAAGTATGGAAAAGTATATATATTCTTGATCACCGTCACCACCTGAGTCTATATAGCTGTATCCGTCTGTCTGTCTGTCTGTGTGTCTGTCTGTGTGTCTGTCTGTGTGTCTGTCTGTTGAAATTAGGTTTACGCAAAAACTAAGCAAGCTAATTTAATGAAATTTCAAGCTGCTAGCATATAACAATGGGCGAAATCGGTTAACGGCCACGCCTTCCGCCCGTACGCTATGTAAATATACCCAAGTCCATTTTAAAAAAAAGTTGCTGCGATTTTGATGAAACTTGGTGATTTGGTGAAAATGAGAACAAAATTAAGACAAGGCTAGGTTCTAAGCTTGCAAAGGCTCTTAAAGGGGCGTGGCACAGCCCTAAATTTTAACTTTTATAACGCAATCGCTCGTAAACCGTGCAAGATATTGTGATGAAATTTGGTACACGAATACAGATCTTATGGATCTTGAATTGCGCATAAAGTGGGCAGAATTGTAAAAGTGGGCGTGTCACTTCTTAACAATTAAAAATTTGGATTTTGTATAACTCCAAAATGGCACATACGATTTTCATTAAAATTTTTGGGATGATACCACTGGAAGTAGACAACAATACCAGCTACGTCAATGTACTGAAAAATTTATTTTAAGGGTGTGGCACAGCCTACAATATTTATAAACGTTATAAAAAGAGAACTAACAACGCAATCGTTATGAAATTTAATATGGCGGATTAGGACAATTGTGCCGGTGGGTTTGGCACCTCCCATATAAGCGAAATACGTTTAATGCTATAGATAGTGTGCTATGAGAGTAATCTTCATAAAATTTTGTGTAGAGGCGTCGGTTACTATAAGCTTCGGAATTAAATGAAACTTGACAAGATTGCATCAGTGGGCGTGGCACCTTCCTCATTAACATAAAATTAGAGGTGCTATTTTAAGTGAACTATTGTAGCAACTGATCTGAAATTTGATGTAAGTGGTTTACTGGGTATTAGGTACATATGAATCAAAAGGTGGCAAAATAGCAACAATGGGCGTAACACCTCCCATACAATTAAAATACCTTAAGTGGCATAACTATCGAAATATATGTGCAGTCA
This sequence comes from Meiosimyza decipiens, assembly GCA_963680825.1. Classification (NCBI taxonomy): domain Eukaryota; kingdom Metazoa; phylum Arthropoda; class Insecta; order Diptera; family Lauxaniidae; genus Meiosimyza; species Meiosimyza decipiens. Next base: position 1,531,458 of record OY804260.1, read on the forward strand.
TACTGAAATTTGGTGTAAGAGGTTTGTTTATAAAAAGCTATTTCTGGATCAAAATCGGATTGGATTGCATCAGTGGAATAATAACGGCACATATCGCAAACTATACAAGCTATTGTGCTAAAAAAGTGGGTGGAATTGGAGAAGTGGGCGTAACATATTTCGTGTTTTTCATTTCTATTCTATGTTTTACAACATTTCCCATATTCTTTTGACATTTTCAACCTTTTACCTTTCTCCTTCAATTTCATTCGACATTTTCTTTATTCTTTCGACTTTTTCATCAATTTTTCAGCATTTTTCGACTTATTCAATTTCTCTCAACTTTCTGTAATGGTTTTCATATTTTTTCAACATTTTCAGTTTTTTCCAACACTTTCCAACATTTTTGAACCTTGTTACATTATTTTCGACTTATTCAACCTCTTCAACATTTTTTAACATTTATTTAAAAAGTACTTTCAATCCAGTGTAGGGTATGTGAGTTTCGGCCTGGCCGAAGATAACACCTTTACTAGTTTTTAAGTCTCCAATAAAATTGCAATTTCACTTTTATTGGAGAGTTATGAATTTATCGGCAGTGAGATTGAATATTCGAAACTTTTCCAAATAGTGGCAGAGAGTCACATCTATTTATATAAACCAATTGCATATTCCATTACAAGTGCATTCATTCCTCACTTCATCTACTTGTTTTTGCTTTTTGTTAGCATGATTGCATCTTTGGCGCCGAATGTGCTTTTTCTTATCTCTGTCTGCACTTGTTTATTTTATCGTACACAATAACTGGCGCTTATAAGAACCCTAATCTACCTTCACACATACTTTTTTGTAACAGAATTTTTTGAAAAGTAACACCACTAATCACTCAAAATCAAACACTGTACGGTACATATTTACGACTTCATTCGTCTTCGTTCCAGCCACTCGAGTGCCTTATAAATTCAATTCAATCACCGCAAAAACAACTCAGTTCAACATAATAATTTAATTAATTTTCTTCAAATGTCAGGGAAATCTTATCGTTAACGAGTCTACGGACATATGAAAAAATCATTTCATATCAGAGCTTTAATGGAATCGTTGTCAGTATTTACGAGCATTTGAGTTTTGATTGACATTTCATTTGGTGAGGGCGAAACTGGCAGGTGATAGAAATGTAACAGTGATAAGAGGATGTCAAAAAATGTTACTGGCTACATTTGATTTAAAATCTAGTTGTAATGTTATCGGAAATATTATTATGGAAAAAGTCTATCTACCATAAATGGACTGTTGAAGAAAGTTTAAGCTCAACGAACATTTGATGTTCGTTGCTAATATGCACTAAGTGTTGTTTAAACAAGCCAATTCTGTTAATTAAATTGAAAACAATTTTTTTTGATGAGCTAGACAAATTTTAGTGATGTCAACTTATGCACTATCTAGCTCGGACTCAAATTCCAGAAAATTTGCAATAGTGAATCAAGTATTTATTTAGAGCAATGCAGTAATTCCTTTCATTTACTTTTTAAGGTTTATTTCATGTAAATGAAAGAATGAGGTGGTTCATCATTATGTATACGAGAGACTTCACGTAGCCCCACAAAAAATAGTGGGGTCGATTCGCATGGTATTGGCAGTCAATGAGTGGTCCAAAACGTTAGATTAATTGCTCACCAAACTCACCTCTCAATAGGTCCATGGTATCGCGTGTGGCATCTGGTACTAACTTGTTCAAGCTACATGGCAACAAAGTCTAATTCTTCCATTTTGCGCAAAAGAAAAAATCGGTAATCAATGCACGGTACCTTGCTCCACAGACGACTATAACGTTGCGATTTTTATTATTTTTCAAAAATAGGCTTAAATAGCCTGTTGGGTGGGTCAATTATGACGACCACAAAATGGCCATAATTTGCGAAACACATTTCTCACAGAGCACGAACTTTGATAGTTAAATTCAATAATTTGCAAGCGCTGTTCGTTTATAAGTTTATTTAATGTAAATTGCCAAGCCTTATTGAGCAGATCTGGTGATATAATATGTTACGAGTCACGCGTGAGATGTCAAAACACTTACACTAAAAAAACAAATAGCAAAAAAATCAACTTTTCAAATGCCGCTTAATAATGTTTAGACAAAAAAAACCCGTTTGGGTATATTTTGTCCGCATTTTCAGCCAAACGAAAAATGCCGACATGGTTTGACAATACAAGATGGTCTCTCCCACAAAAAAAAAATGCTATATCTTGACATTCTACATTTTAGAAAGTTCGCTTTTTCGTAAAATTTCAACGAAATCGGACAGAAACTCTGTCCGCCCCATTTGCAAAGAAAATAGAACTGCCCACGACTTTACAAATTATATCGATTTTAATGAAAGTGTTGCTTTTGTGCCAGCAGCCATCTATGTATTCGTCATTTCCAATTTCGAGCAATTTGCACATCTGAAGGTCACGAACCCAATACATAGATCAAACTGATCTTATGACCAGCTATCCATTTATAATGCATGAAATGACCAAGGCTCAGATCTAAGTACAAAGCAACCAAAACTGGTCTGATGTGCAATCGAAAAAAAAAAAATTTAAAAACAAATTATAAAAAAGAAATAATTTGTGTTCATGATTTTTTTACTCAAATTCCAAAAAAATAAAATTTTGCAGCTCAAATAGCAACTCTAGGAGCACTTTTTTTTTTGTTTTAAGTGAGGACATACTCAAATATGAATACATTTTCAAATTTCGAGCGTTCCTGAAGAATTCTAGAACCTGACCTTATTTTGAACATGTTTGATGTACATACCCAATGAGCACAAAAACGGATCCGAAACGGACCTCATAAACGGGAAAAAAGCGGAATCCACTTTTTAGTATCCGTAACGGATTTGAAACGGACGTCATATACGGATTCGTTTCGGATTTGTTTTTCGTATCCGTTACGGATCCGAAACGGACCTCGTAAACGGAAAAAACCGGAATCCACTTTTGCGGATCCGTAACCCATCCGAAACGGACCTCATAAGCGAAAAAAAAACCGGAATCCGCTTTTGCAATTCCGTAACGGATCCGAAACAGACGTCATATACAATCCGTTTCATATTCGTTTTTCGTGTACGTAACGGATTCGGTTCCTTAATGTTATCTAATCGTATTCACTTAATAGAAATAAGTTAAATAGCATTAAAGGAATAGATGGAAAATAAGTAAAAGTTTAAAAAAAATTAGATTTGGGAAAGAGTGAAAAAAAAAATTTTTAAATGCGTTAATTTTTTTGTACAGTAAAATACACATTGTTAAAGAAAAAGGTCGTCTCGAATCCGTTTTATTTAGAAAACCGAATCCGAAAAGGATCCGTATATGACGTCCGTTTCGGATCCGACAAAGCGGACGATCCTTCCGTTTTTTCGAGAGGAATTTCATCCGACAACGGATCCGAAACGCAGGAACGGATCCGTCTGGCGGATTGGGTACTCACTGACTGTGCACTACCACCACAAGCAAGCTTTTAACGACAACTGATGTGGCGTGAGAGTACATGGAACTATGCGCGAGCGAAAGAGGCATCTGCTAGATATTTGTCGAAATGACGAAGATTAGTTACCCGGGGTTAACTTTACTAAAATATTTTAATTTAACGTAAACGTTTTATTTTCATTTCATTCAAAAAAACGATATAATGGACTTTGAAATGATTTACTTTTAAGCAAAATAATTTTTTAAAAAACACAGAGCGATATTAAAAAAACCAAATGCTTTTAAAATGTTAATGAATTAATAAATATTTTTTAATAAGCAAACTCCAAAAATTTATTGCTTAAGAATATATCACTAAAATTATAAATATTTTTTTCTGTCAGTTTTGCAATATTTATTCGTGAATTAACTCATAGCTGTGATAATTTTTGTTCGATTTCTGCAATAACAATAAATCATTGTAGTAGAATTTAAGTTCATGGTGAGATTTTTATGCTGCTAACACTGATTGTGAGATGCGGCGAAAACACCAATACCAGCAACTAATTCCAAAATATGTGCACTTTAATGTAGTGCGATGAATAATGGCATTAAAAAAAACTACATATCCTACAAACAAAGCAAACTTCCGTTTCCGCTTGCCGTTTTATTTCAAATCTGACATTGCATTGCATTTTCAAAATTAAAAATCAACAACAATACAACATGCGAAAAAAAAATTGTTTTTTTTTATAAAAAGTTACAGCAAATACATTCGCACATGTGAATACGGGCGTAGGTATGTATGTAACAATAAATAAATGCAAATTTCACAATAAATAAATACTCGCAATCAGCCATTTGACATTTATTAATTAAAAATGGAAAATTTATTTAAATTTTAGTCAAATTGTCATCAAAATTACCGCGAATGATGTAGCGCCACTTACGATTTGTACAGTGTGTTGGGTGGTGTGTGTGGTTATTAGATGACCAACAGATAAACCCAGAACGCTCAGTGAAGTTCTAACTGCTTACTAATTTTTTGTTTCTCAAACTTTTCATATTGATGAGCAGAGAATATAGTCCTCAATAAATCATAGTTAAACAAATAAAGCACCATGCGCATGGCCTAACGACAACCTGTTTTTTTCAAAAGACTAAAAGTGCTGACCGGAACAATACGTTTCTCAGAAACTACTTAAAATCAAAGATACTTTGTGGGTTTTGAGAACTGGAGCACATTTGATAGTATCAGGAACGTCTGGCAACTGGTGTGCGATACCGTGCCCAGAAAATAAACTTGAGTTGAGTCGAAGCCCCATAATTTTTCTTATATTTTTGGAATCTGTTTTCATTTCTAACGCTTCCAAATTGATTTAAAAAATAAAATGTGGTTAATCTTCAATATTGCTTCACCGAGGACCTCTAACTTTTGTCCCTCTATTTATAACGCATCTTTTCGTCCTTTCGACCAGCATTCCTCTGTCTGTGTAATTTATTGTTATATGAAAACAAAGCAAAATGAGTGAATGGAATTTAATATGTCACTGTTCTGTATAGTATTGAAATTGGACAATATCGTACATCAGACGTACCAAAAGAAATATTGACCTACCTTGAGATTTTTAAATTATGTAAGGGGTTACATCAGGAATAACCGGCCACTATCTGAGAACTTTTCTTCCTCACGGAATCTTCTACTTTTAAAATGGAATAATGGAAAAGTTGTTCAAATTAATGCATTCAAACTAGATGGAATTATAAGGAGCGGTGCAGGCAAGTACTGTAAAAAAATTCTGCAGGATTGGTGCGTATCACCTCCCATTTAAGCAACAATCCAAAAACGCTATGCTGAGTGAGCTGTGAGAGTGAAAGTAGTTAAGCTGAATGGAAAATAAAATTGGTTGAGTGCAGCTTTGAACAAGTAGGCGTGACAGAACAAACAAAAATTTTGAACCAAATAAACTCATGATGCCATTTTAGATGAAACGAAAAGGTACTAGTTTGGTTAAAAGAAAAACTTAAACGCAATATCTACTGAGAAAATTCAGAACGGGCCAAGGAAGTTTTCACTTTGAGAATATTAAATAAAAAAATTGTACATTGGAAAGCTTTTAGTTCCTTTATTGAATAATGTTTATAGATTGTTAACAATATTGTGTAAGAGATAATACCGGCCAAATATTCAGCACGGCTTTGGCGACATGCATCAATTCGCTTGTCCAAATTTGTGCAGATATTATGCCGAAATTGCTCATCTATTCCACAAATATTTCTTATTATCTCGTCATTTAATTCATGAATTGTCCCTGGCTTATTAACATAAACCTTACTTTCATAGATAATAATTCCTCCAGTCAAAAATAATCACAACAAACAGTGACTGTTCGAGGATGCATCGGTTTCTCAACAATCACTAACTAACTTTTGTCCTTCTACAATTTTACTTATTAACGTATCCGCTGAGAGGAAAATGGGTCACTGGATACAATTTTCTTTGAAAAATCGTCAGCAAATTGTGTTTAAATTTGTTTCTTTATTTTCTAACGATATCAAGAGATCGAAAAATTAAAATTTTAGGAATCTCTTCGTATGGTCGTCCAATAAGCTCAGCGATTATGCCAAATAAGGAGGACGAAGCGAAAAAACTTTTTGAGGGAATTTGAAATAGCACTTGTGACGTCATATATTGATATTACGCAAAGTGAACCTTAAATCAAGCTCGTCATCGGCATTGCACTCAAATCTCTCTAGCTTGATGCTTTCTCTGAATAATCTTGACCCATCTGGCTATAAACCACCAGCCAAACGTGCAGGTGAAGAAGCTCCGCCAAATCAAAAAGTTTGTGCAAGGTGCGAGAAATCGGCCAGCAAAGGTATCCACTCTTCCACAGTTTGCGGTATAGAATCTCCATAAGGGTGGAAATCTCCCCACAAGGTCGAAAAACACATATCGAAGTGTAAACAAATTTCAAAAAACTAAGTCTTGGCTGATACTTCTACTGAAAACTTTAATCGCAGTGGTAACAACTTCATTTTCTTAAATGTAGGCATATCATGGCCACCTCTAGTTAATGCAGTGTAGAACATTTAATTTATCAAATAGCTCAATAGTTTAATTGGAGCTCGTCATCAAAGTTCTATTTAGTAGTTCCGCATATGATGTTTTTTAGAAATGAAAAATAGCAACCAGATCCAAGCCATATCTATTAACCCAATACAAACTATTTTATACATACTGAAATACCCGTGAGCTGAGGTATTTTTGAAAAAATGTAGTGCAGCCCAGGGTTAAAATATCTGGTAAATTTTTAGTTCATTGGAAAGAGTAAAGATAGGTTAACGATCTGGTTCTAATGTTTACGCAAAAATTTCAAGTATTAAATTACGTTTTGAGGGTTTGAAAACCACAAATGGAAAACTCTCCGGAAAAACTCCGCCAAAAATCAAAAACTAGATAATCATAACAGTCCCAGTGCAGTTTATCGATGTTGCCGCATTGGAATTGAAGAAGGCACAAAACTCAAAACATGTCTCTTTGCCGTGCTGGAGATATTTGAAGTGCTTTCGACTACGATTTGAATACAAAAAGACGAAGATTGGATTGATGTTGATGGATCTGATGGAGATGATAACGGACGAAATGCAGTCAGCGTCGACTTCATTATAATTCCATCGGACAAAGAAGGCTTCGACGACAACGCACAAATAATAAATCATGATATCGAGATGCCTCGTGGAATTGCTGGCTGGTTTTAAACCGAATATATGCACGAGGACGACAATGCACATCGTCCAGAATCCAGATGGTACGGATCAAAAACTAGATTTTCAGCAAAAATGGTTTTAGCCATTTTTCACCAATGGTATTGATGCAGTTATGGCTGACACATGAATGTGACATTTATTTTGGCAAAAATGTGCAAAGCAACAGGTGATTTTCAAATTCGATTTTGAGTGCACGTGAGTAAAGCAATGAGGTCAGCGGTAAACTAAAATTTAGTTGCTTGAAATGCACTGTGAATTTCTATTTTTTAATATAAGCTCTCCAAGAAATTTCATCAAAATCGTATGGGCCCTTCGATGAGCAGTCCGGAATGGGTTAAGCTAGATTAAAGATGTACCAAGATTATTGTAAGCAATTTTTAGATTTTACGACTTCATTATTTGGTCTATTCTGGCATTATTTGGTCTATTCTGGCTACAGTGCTCCTGATGGTTATTGATTTGATCTGTGATTTAATAATAAAGTGTATTACATACAGTGTTGCTCAGAAATTGTCAAGTGGAAAGTATGAAATTTGGTTCTAGTCGTCTATGTCCTTGAAAATATGTTCTTTTTATATTTCACTTATGAAGAAGTAAAGGACCTTGGTACATTCAGGAAATAACTTGTTTGTTTCACAGTCTAAAACATATTGGAAAGTTTTAATTTATCGCTGCCTTGTAGGTAAAATAATTACGTGAAGCGAATTCACCAGACCATGTTGAGTAGATGCACAAGAAAGTGTTAGGCACACGAATACCCGCGCTGCCAAAGAGTTTCCAGTATCTTGCAATCTTTGAATTGTACGACTATTTTGCCTACGTTCAATTTTTAAATTCGGAAAAGTTTTTGTTTTTTTTTTTTGAATCGTAACCACATGTCCGCCTGCATAGTTTGAGTTATAATTTATAGATGGCGTCGACGTCAGTGTTGATTTTTTTTACAGATTTACGTAAATAATTTTATTTTATCTCGGCATAATGTAAAAAAAAGTTTATTTGAAATATTTTATTTATTTGAATTTGGGATTTAAAGTTTCCATGTGTATGCATGTATGTGTTTGTGCAATGGCATTTCTATGATGGTATTAGTATTTATTTAGTATTCTATTTGTGATTGTGTCGGTGACAATAAAGTGTTTTAAATTTTATTATTATTATTGTTGTTGCTATTTCAACAATTACCAGCAGCAGCGTTAAAAAATATTTAGGGTAGAGGGAACTTATCGGGAATAAGAAAAAATTCAAATTTAAATGATAGACAACCCCGCTTGAGCTGAAATAGCAATTTCACACGTGCTCGTCTATATTTTATGTGTTATAAACTGGCGAATTTACATTGGCTTTCGAAAGCGTACTATTTAGTACTGACACACCCCTAAGTTAATCTAAGAGTGCTGAGTGGTCTTATGATTTCCAATAATTCTATAATGTCTCCCAAACTTTTAGAGTCCCGGATCGTTGGAGGGTCTTCCAATTCAAAGTGATTTTATATGTTATGTTCAAACTCCCTTGCATTCTTTGTTAACTGAATGCTACTTGCAAAGTTTTGAGATATTCAAGGAAATTTTGGTTTCTGAAGGTCTTTCAAATCTCTGATTTTTGGAAAAGTCTATTATTCTCGAATGTGGTTGCTTGATTTTGAGTTCTGAGTTAGGGCTCTCAAGATTTTCCGTAATCCTATAATGTTCTTAAAGTCTTCATAATTCAGGGTCGTTGGAGGGTCTACAAATTTAAACTGATTTTATATGTTTTAAGGCACCAAGACAAGTTTTTGATTTTGACCAAATTTTGGATCGACAAAGTTTATGATTGTATGAAGGGTAGGATCGTAAAAAGGAACAAATGTGGTCAAGCAGAGAAGGGACCGGCCTTTTCGTATGTCCTATTTTCGTTCATAAGAAACGAATAAAAAAAGGTAGAGAGGTAGTATAACCCTTTGTGGACGTCCTTTAGGAGTAAGAGAGGTAGCGAAATTGGACATAAGTGGATTTCAAGTTTTTATTATTTGATATTAAATTATCCTTCACATGACAGCCATGTATTTATCGATCTAGGGACTCTCAACTTGCAACGATTTTTAAAAGCTATATCCTGGACTTACGGCTTTCTACTGATTACTTTTTTATTATTTTCTTCAGGACCTCTATTTGCTCTATCAAAAAAAAGTAAACTGATGCTCCTCTGCCAAACTTTATGATTTGTCACAATCCTTTAACTAGATATTATAGACCAGGATTTCTCAATGAGCATGAAATTCCCTAAAAATGCTCTAATCGAAATCAATTTCCGCATTAACAGTAAAACATTGTTGTATTTTAATGATAAATAATTTAATTTAAAATACTTTGGGCTAGAAAAAACGTCGTCATATCGGGCTCAATATGTTCGTAAAGTTTTCTACATTCAATTTTCACTAGAACTGTTCAAATCCGCGATGACCGTACTTTCGATGTCACCGGCTCTCCGCTTATAGTAAAACAGAGAATATGAAAACAAGAGTACAAATGAAAGAATTTTGCAGTTACAGCTAAATATTTCGAGAGCTCTTATGCCATTAACTCATGTGTGTTCGTTATATTGGAAAGAATATTAGTTTTGAGGCTTTGCTATTTGGAATTGCCATAGGGTGATCCAATACGAGGTCCCTTTTCCAACTGGGTTGCTTTGACAGCTGTCATGTGTCAATTGGCTTGTCCATATGACGTTTGTGTTCAGTACTCAATACGACTCAATCATGAACTGACTTACTCCTGAACAAGGTTTATTAATTGTGGAAACTTACTTCCAAAATCAGTCATCAGTAAGAGAATGTAATAGAGTTCTTTAACATCATTTTGGTCGTTATGAGCGCCCAATTGAGCGCACTATTCGTAACACCATCACCAAATTTCGAACCAATTTTACACTATTGGATATTAATCATTCAACCAGAGTGCATACAGCCCGTAATTTTGAGAATATTTCTGCAGTAGCAGATAGTGTTCGTGAAAATCGTGAACAATCGATTCGTCGCCGATCTCAGGTTTTGAGCATCTCTTATGGATCATTGTGGCGTTAAAGCACTTGTTCATGTCGACCAACAACCAACATAACTCGTGTTATTCAAGGAATACCGGTCGATATGCTCGAAAGAGTTGGCAAATATTGGACAAACAGAATGGACCATTTAAGAACTAGTCGTGGGCAACATTTGAACAAAATAATTTTGAAACATTGAGTTTTAGAACCCGAACTATCATTCCAAAAAAAGGTTTGCATCAATACATTGATTTTTATGTATTTTATTTGGAAAACAAAGTAAAAAGCTCTTATTGGATCACTTAAATGAGTTCTTTGTACCGCAAATTTTTTGTATCGACATTCGTTATACTGCACGTCTACAGTACACGTAATAATTACACATGTCAATAATGATCCATCATAGTATTTAAATGATTAACTGTCCCTCTACCCTACAAAAAGCATACAAAGTCGGTAGCGGTAATTTTTACAAACGTTTTCGTGTTGATTTATGAGCTTTGCAGTTTTTTGACAGTTGTTTTTATTGTTATTATTTTTGTTGTTTTATAATCGCTCTTTCTATTTTAATTTAAATTTTATTTTGGGCATTTTATAATAATTACTATTGATATATAAAATTTTATTGTTGCAGTTGTTGTTGTTGCTGTTGTTTTCGCATCTGACCACCCTTGTAATTTTTGGCGATTTATTGTCTAAATATTTATAATGTTTTTATGCAAATTTTTCAATAATATTTCACGAATGTTTTTTTTTTTTGCTCATTTAATTTTGTTCTTTGTCAACAGCCAGTATCACGCCTATACGCCCATTTGAGCTAAGGTTCAGTGGACTGAGTATTGGATTCAATCCTTTAGTACTCATTTGTATCTGTTTCTGATATTTTAATTTTACTGTCACATTCGATCATTAATTGTAGTTTTAGTTGTCGCACAGTGGAATGAGTTGCATAAGTGCATTAGTAAATAGTTTGTGCCACAAATTGCTTACATTATTTGCATATGTGCGCCGCTATTTTTTTCTTTTTTGTTTATTATTATTAATGTTTTCATTTGTTTGTATTGCTGTTGTTGCGTATTTAGACAAATTTATAATTTTAAAAATTAATAGAATAATTAATAATAACAAAATAATGTTAAAACTTTGTAATTTTATGGTTTATCGTCGGCATTTTTTGAATACAAATTCAAATAAACTGGGGTCGTTTTTAGTAGTGTGCTATTGTGCACTTGTATCGTAATGATATGATAAGTTTTTTCCCCCCTTTTTGTTTATTTGTTACGGTAATTGGACAGAAATTATAGCAGAATACTTATTTATAATTTATTCTGATTGTTATTTAATTTAAGCGTAATTATTCCCTTTTGTTATTAGTTGCATGTTTAGTTTTTGCTTTTTATAAATAAATGTTTTTTTTTTAATTGCGTGATATCCTAAACCCTAAGATTTACAGGAAACATTCCCATACCTCTTAGTCGTTCTTGAACGAGAATTTTATCAGGTACTATACGTCCTTGACAAAAAAAAATATCACAAAATAGAAAAAAAAAATGCGCACCGTTCGACGTCATTTACAGAGATACTTATATATATGTATGGTAGATATCGGATATTGTAAATATAGCTTTCAAAGCCCTTAAACTAACGTGACCCTGTAATCTGGGTTTACCGGAGCGTTATAGGCTTTCTGCTCCACGCGGTCCGCGATATCATTGAAAATAAGATATCTCATTTTGCTAGGATTTTGTATGAAAGAAAAAACCTCCTTTTTTCGGAATTGAAAATTGTAAATATTGGAAATAGTTATTTACTATCATTTTGCTACGGTTTTCCAGATGTGTGAGTATGGACCTTTTTTTGTTTTGTAGATTCATTTTTTTTTTTTCAGTCATCGTATGTCAAATCAGCTCGCCACACAATGATTCGGCTCCATACAAACGATGGACAAAATATAAAGCCTGGTAGGAATTGTATGAAATATCGTTTCCGAGTGAATAATTGCATGCTTAACTCAAAAACGTTTCAAAATTCTTGAATATTTTTATTGGTTTTTGAGTAAATGGGGTTTTATACCGATTTTTTTAATGCGATTTTAAGCTTAGAAGTAATGTCAGAAAAATTATGCATTTGACCGATTATCGGGAGAAATATCTTGTGATAAAATGTTTTATTTATAACATAAAAAGCAAATAATCCAAAATTTATTGCATCATGAAAAGTTTTTGAGTCAAAAAACGGTAAAAAACTTTAAAAATATTTTTTAAAATAGTTCTAATGGAATAATCGAAATGCTTCAATAGGGAAAATTAAATGATTTTATGCAAGCTTCAATTTTCTGACATTAGAATGGCACATAAGGATGGTAGGAACTGAGATCTGATGGGTAAAAACAAGAACGGGGTACTTAATGTCAATGACCTTTGGGTCAAAAAGTTGGTCTACTCAAGAAAAAAACTTGATATATTATACTTTAATATCGGCCTGTAAATGCCGAAGATATGATGAAAAACTTAAATGCCAAAAAAAAAAAAAACTTTTTTCGAAATTACTTTCCAAAAGTGCTTCGGATTCGATGGGGTACGGTGGACTTTTGATTTTGTGGTAAGGTCTAATGCGCATGTAGCATTGAAATTCTGTAAATATTTATAATCGTAAGTTTCAACTTGCTTTTCAGTTGCTATAGCAAAGATACACGCCACATTTAAGGCGTTTGGAAAATGGAATTTAAGTCTCATTCAGCTTATAACGGCCGTTCTCCCCAAGCACAACCCTAGCCATATTTCGATCATAGCTCTTTGTACTGGAGGATGACGATGTAACCTTGTACTTTTTACATGGACAGCGTAAAATGTAGACGGGGGTATACAACGAACTGAGCAAGGGAAAGCCGCTAGTCTAGTTAGTATTATATACAAATGTCAACGAGAATATGCGCGAAATATTGGCGATAGCAAGAAGAGAACGATACAGATCAAATATTTTTAGTACAAGAACGTGTACGAGGCGATAAGCTTGCGCCACTTTGAGCACGATACGATAATTTTTGAACTATCGTATCGTTCTCGTATGGGTGAAGCACTAATCAAGATGCGATAAAACGTAAGAAACATACAAAAACATTTAACTTTTGAAACCTCTAGCGGTCGCTAATTTGTTTTTTTATTAAGTTTTTTTTTATCCATTTTTGTGGAAGTTTCAGCTTAGAAACGATATCAAGGTTTCCTTATTTTCTATCAACAATTTTTTTTTTGATTTTTGTCAGTAGGACGAGTCATTGTTCGCCATTTCGAAAATTAAAATAAACCTTTTAAAATATCAGCAAACTCGTGACCGATTTTAAATAAAATTTAATCAAAATTTCCATAAAAAATATCTGAAAGTTTGATTCTGATATGCGATAGTCGTCTGTAACATATAAATTGCGAGGACGCAGTCAAGGGCCATCCTTAGCGATTGAAACTATGGAGGTTTTGTGTTCCAAAAAGCTACACGAAAACTTATCAGTGCCAAACTTACCAGAGAATTTTCTTTATTTTAGTGGAATATCTCGATTATTCCAAGTACACCTACCAGACGCCTCTTGACCTTAGTCGCTCGTATTGCGTGAAATTACAAGATTTTGCTTTTAGTAGGGTGGTTTCTTATCTTAGTATCCTACATACACAGGCCAGTGGGCTCCTTAGCTTGGTCATTGGTGTTTCTTTCACAGATAGCAAAAGTTTTTGACTAAGGTCACAACATCGGATTGTAGAGAGTATTGAAGTTCGCTGGAGATGGAATTCCCTCACGAACTACGGAAAGATCGCTGAAGACGCAAATCTGTTGCAAACCACTGGGTAAATGTTAACACATTTAAAATGATTGAAGCAAAAACTGAAAAATAAAACTTTTAACTAGCGTTTGGAGACTGAATAGTTAGTGATAGAGGATACCGCGGCATTATCTATTATATGTTATCCATCTTAAAAAAAGTCGTTTCAGGAGCTCTGAACTTCTTATTTCGATATACATAAACGATAAACGATGTAAATAATTCCTATCATTACATTTAAAATTGAAAAGTACCTACGATAAGGACTATAGCCAACCAAAATTGCATGGAATCGGTAACGAATACCGCAAAGTAAATTATTACGGTGATATAAGTTTTTAATGTGAAAGTGGATTATCTTTAATATGATAAAAGAGGTAGTGAACGAAATTATTAACGAAATCAGCATTGCTAGTAGGCAAAGTTGATTGATTTCAGGATTACACGAGAACGATGAAGGGTTTTGTATAAGCAAGCCTCGGCTGATGTCAAAATAGACACGCACGTTCAGTAAAAGTTTCATTATGTGCTGATCAACGTCGTGTCTAAACGTCGAAGTCCGACATTCTTTTCACTGAAGCAAATAATTTTACAGCAACAATTTTAGAAAAGCTTAGCGTAAACCAAGTTCAAAGTGCATTTTGACTGTGTCACAATCTTAGGGTGGAAATTGTAAGAGCGTAATAATTAAAAAGTTTAATTACATTAATTGGAACAGATTGTCACTTTGAATTAGAATTTGTATAATAGAAGAAATGATTTAATAAATGCACTACCTTTTTTAGAGTAGAAATACTCATAATCTTGAAAGTGCACTGAAATATTTTTACAAATAGTTTTAATAAAAATTGTAAAAAGCAAACAGCAGATGTGCACACTCTATGTATGCGTTCACTTGCTGTTAATGTTAAATTTATTATCACATCAACAACGACGACAAGTTGAATATTTGAAAAATTGACACTTGACAAGAATTTATAATTAAAAATAAGTAATCGTTAGAAAAAAATATCTAAAATTGCAATAAGATGCAGTAAGTGATGTTGCAACTGGCAACAAAGACACGCAAACACTAAACCGTTGACCAAAGTATTTGACAAATTTATTACATCCACCAGTGGTGGATGGTATTCACAGTCGGGTCTTAAAAATGCTCAATTATGCGCCAATAAACAAGAAAATTTAAACATAAAATTGCAATAATGTGAAAAAACAAGAAAATTTCGCTGGTTGACAACATTTATTTATGGTGTATAAAATTTAATATCAACGTGATAGGAGTAAATTTTTACAAAGAATTTTTATACCATTCGTTTTGAAGATGAAGATTAGGAAAACATGAAGATAGAAACTGTCATTTATATATTACCTCGACGCATTCGTCTTAGGTAGAAATCGTTTTGATTAATTACAGATGTCCCAAAGATTAACATCGTTTAACTTTTTGTCTGGACTGTGATTTAGGGATGGGATTTTTTCTTTTTTTGGAATGTGCTGAAATTGGTGTAACTTTTTCGAAAATTTGCAAAAATAAAGAAACCTTCCTCAATTCAAATAAAATTATGCAAATATATGAATGAATTTTGTTTTTAAAAATTATAATCAATACAATTATTGATGAAGATTACAGCTTGTAATATAATAATATATAGGGTTGACTTGTCGTATTCTGTCGCAAACATGGGTTGCCATCTATTTTAGAAAAATTGGACCTTAAGTCGGGTGGCAACCGATGTTCAAGACAGGATTCGACAAGGCAACTCTATATATGCTATGTAGGCATTTCGAGCTAGTGCTTCACCGAAAACCGGTAAATATCGATGCCGTTCTCGTTATCGGGGCCGAGAACGATAACGATATCGAGACGATATGAAAAAAAATATTTCTCGTACTACATTACATTATCACCGAGAACGAGATATCGGCCAGACTCTTCCCGATAATGTAAAGCTTATCGTACGATGGATGAAGTGTATCCCACTCGAAGGAAGCTATGTTGAAGAATAAAGTCGATTGTTATCAAAAAGTTTGAGTTATGACCATTTTTCCCGGGATGGTATACTCGTAGCACTTCTGCTGATAATGTAGTATAGGGTATTTAATTTTTTTTTCGAAGATAGTACACTTACTAGTTATATTTTCTATTACTCGTATGCACGTATGTATTTTACCTTATGTTTAAAGTTGTATGGTGATGGCTGAAAACTGTGCCATTTGACCAGTCCTGCTTTGTTTTTTTTTTTAGAGAATGCATCTATGCATCATATTCATTGCAAGCTGTGCCATAGCTAATTAAAAAATTTCTTTGACTTAGGGCAGGTGCCGAAAATTTCTACTATGACAAGAAAACTTGTTTTTGAAATAAAAGTAGGAACATTTTACATATTCATATGTTTGTGAAAAGTACTATAATACCTTAGAATTAATTGCAAAAAACAGTGTGTGAAATGGCTTCTCCAAATTTCATGATTTCATGACAGGAAATAAAACCCTGATTTGCTTTTCTGGGAGGCACCATACCTGATTCGAATTTCGGAAAAGCATTTCTGCAACAATGGCTACTACATAAAGGAGGCTATAGTTTTGCTCAGGATTAAAGATTTTCTTTTCTTTTCTGTTTCTAAATCCTCCCCACCTCCCACGAAACATTCAGGACAAATGCTGTTTATATGCGCTGAAAAAAACGATTTGTTTGAATATAGCATGTGTATAATTGATATAGAACATTCAAATATTTATTTGAGTCAAACATATAATTCGTTATAATCAAACAAATTGCCTTTTCAGTGTGAGAGCAGCATTCATTTAGGAAAATTATACAAATTATGTTTAAACTTTATCCTTTTGAAAATCATATGCGGATTTTATTAGCACAAAAACTATTTTTGACCTACGTCCATGAAGATTTTGAAAGTCTGAATTATAATCAAATTTATTTGGAGAAAAACCGTTGGAAACTTTTCATTTATACATTTTGAATTTAAGTAAAAAAATAATGAAAAAGTTAAATCGAAAGCAACTTTAAGCTCACACACTCCATTCTGTTTTCTAATTAACAACTAAACCTGATGCCACCATGCCCTTAAACAGTTGAGGCAGTCAGATTGACTTCAGTGCTTCAAAGTAATTACAGAGTAATGCACAATTTACATAATAATCTGAAATAAAACAATAAAATAACATATTAAATAACGTAACACCATAACGTGATATATAACGAGGTCATTAACAGACGCATTTATGATGCCATTTAGTTGATGGTCTATCCGTCGGTTGGGAGACAAATGCATTCATGTGGCTGGTACCGACGAACGTCATACGTTGTCAGTCAGCATCATTGTCAACGTCAGTGTCAGTGCTGCTGCTGGCGGTGTCGGTGGATCTGCATATTTGACAAATAATTTAAACCGCATTATAACAAATTCATCACATTAAGCCATACAGCAGCATTGTAAGTCTGGCATTGTCGCATGCACATAAAGGGAGGGGAGGCTGTTGAAGAGTTTGGTTAAAATGAGTTGCGTCTGCTGCATTATGCGTCATTGTAAATTATTTGTTTTAATATGAAAATCAAAATGACAAATATTTCAGAGGTCAGAATTGCACTGAAGCAAAGCCGGTTGGGTTGGGTGCTGACGCATGATGAGGCAGTTGCGTCATCGTCAGCATAAGGTTTAATGGTCAAATATTCTGCGCCGACTGACAATCGGAACTAATGCGGAAGCTCTCTGATGTCTGACAGCATTACGATGTTTATGCAATCGGACACAAATTAAATAAAAACTTTCCGTACAATTCCTGGCCGTATGCCGAGAACTCTACATTCCTTGTTTTTGCTAGGGTTTTGCTTTGTATGCCCAATTATCGCTGATGCTATTGACGAGTGCATTTTATTAGACGTTTGATTTAGTTTGTAATACATTGTCTTGAATTTATAACCCATGTTGTTTAAATTGAACAATGTGTATCTGCGCTGAAAATTATATTATGTTAATGCGAAATTTTATCACAAAAAGCAATTTAAGCTTATGACTGATGCTACTCGAAAACTATTGTGTAAAGTGAGGCTCTGAAACAGATAATTTTTCTTAAACATTTACACTCAGAGAATTTTGAGCAAAAAATAACTTACATTTAATTACGTGAACGAAGTTTATATGTACAAGAAATAGAAACAATTTTCAAAGTAAACACGAAAAACTTATTTTGTTTTATTAGAAATGTCGAATTGTGTTAAACATGATGCAATTTTCTTAATTCATGATTTTCCACTAAACATTACAGCAACATAATCGATATTTTAAGTGTATTACTAGGGTGGCTCTTGATCCTGAAATCTTAAATGAACTGGGACACAATTTACGCAATGAATTCTGTTGATAATCACATTCTATGTATTCAAATCTATTACCAAGTAAATAAACGAACCATAAGTTTAGTTCCACAGCAAGTTTACCGTTCATGTCAATAATCTTTGATACTAAGTTTTAATTAAATGATTAAATGGAATATTTTCCGCTCTCTAATATGCAATCAAAATTTTAAATCAAGTGTATATATTCTTGATCAGCATCAGCACCTGAGTCGATTTAGTTTACGGGAAAGTCAAGCAAGCTAACTGAATGAGATTTGACACACAGGCCGAAATCGGTAATTGGACACGCCTACTGCCTATAGTGTATGCAGTAGCGTTCCCTGGGATGGGGGGGGGCGAGAGTGCGTTCAACCCAGGCGCAAGGCTTGGGAGGCGGAAAATGGTCGTGATATATATCTCATTTTGCTAGAGTTTTTGAAAGTCAAAAATTAATTATTTTTTTCGTGAGTGAAAATGTATCGATGTAGTAAATTTAGAATTTGTACGTAGAGATTTTCAAAGTTAAAGTGAAATACATATCATTTTGCTAGAGCCTTTGAATGTCAAACGTGAGGATTTTTTGTTTTTGGTGAGGCAAATGAACCTTTTGTTAAAAAACACGAAAATTTATTTCGGTAGGGGCGGTAAATAAGTTTTTTGGCCCAGGCACCCGATGACTGAATGTACATAAGTATGCACAAACTAATTCGAAAAAAGTTGGAACAATTTTGATGAAACTTAGTGATTCATATAATCAAAATTTCGATTGCGTTAGGCTTCAAGATTTCAAAGGCTCTTACAGGGGCGTGGCAGGGCCCTAAATTTTAACTTTAAAAATGACATGAAACGGAATGTGCAAAAAAAGGGCAATAGTGGAAAAATGGTCGTGGCATTTAAAAATACTGAAAATTTTGATTCTGTATAGCTCGCAATCGGCACTTACGATTTTCATGAAAACTTTAGGGATGATATCACTAAAAGCAGGGCGTGGCACAGCCCACAATATTCTAATACGTTATAGTAAGAGAACGAACAACATAAGCGCTATGAAATTTAATATGGCAGATGTGCTTCCTATGTGGTATCTTATTACTGTCGGTTACT
The DNA here is from genome assembly GCA_963680825.1 of Meiosimyza decipiens. NCBI lineage: Eukaryota > Metazoa > Arthropoda > Insecta > Diptera > Lauxaniidae > Meiosimyza > Meiosimyza decipiens. Next base: position 1,550,951 of record OY804260.1, read on the forward strand.
AAGTAAATCTAAGCTTTAAAATTAAATCGAATTCGACGGAACTACATAAGTGGGCGTAGTAGCATCTTCCATATTGACATGAAGTTGAAAGACACATCTGAGTCAAAAGCGGACGAAAGCACATCTATCTTAATACATGAATAACCGTACTTGAACTTGGTGTAAGAATGTTGTTTATGGAAAACTTTTTCTCTACCAAAATCGGATCGGAATTTAATACCGATGTGTCATCGCCAAACTACAAGCTTTTGAGCAAATATTTGGTATGCGTATGTCGATCCCGAATATAAATTATTGATTCTTAAGTAGACAGAACTGTAATAGTGGGCGTGTCATATTTCGACTTTTTCATTTCTATTTGTTTTTTTTTCAATATTTACCATTTTCTTGTCAACCATTTAACTTTTTCCAACATATTTCATGCAACCTCTTTCAACGTTTTTTCGTTAGTTTCTTTAAATTTTCGACCTTTTCAACGATTTTGAGTTGTGTAAACATTTTTTAACTTCTTTAAATTTTTTTAATTGTTCAACTGCCTTAAACTTTTTTCAACATTTTCCATATTTTTTCGACTCTTCCAATATTTTTCAACTGTTTTCCACATTTTCCTTATCTTTTCGACTTTGTCAACCTCTTTTCATCGATTTTGAATTGTTTCAACATTTTGCAACGTCTCTCAACTATTTTTTGACTTTTCAACAGGTTGAAAAGAAAGAGGTCTACATGAAAGTTTTCCAATATTTTGCAAATATGTCGATCTTTTCAAATTCTTTCAACCTTCTTCAATGGGTTCCATATTTTTTTCGAATTTTTCAGACTTTTTCAACTGTTTCAATCTCTACCAACCTTAGTTACATCTTACATTTTGTCGACCTCTTCCACTTTTAACATTTACTTTAAAGATACTTTCAATGCAGTGTGGGGTATGCGAGTTTCAGCCTGGCCGAATATAAAATGAACTTCATTGCACTTCAATTATTCAAGTTCAGCTGAAATTGGTGCTAATCCTAAGAAAACTCGAAAAAAACTACAAAAAATTAATAAATAACATAACTTATATAAAGGAAAATCAGCAAATTTTATTACAATGCCTGAACCGAAAATCAACTCGAGTTCCTCTATGTACACAAGCACTGCTTGTGGTTTTCAATTTAGTTTTTAAGCTTCTTACTTGGCTAGGATTAGAGAAATTCTATACTTTTTTCTTGAAAAATATTCGCGAATCTGTTCCACCAAACACTCTACTAATGTCAGGGCATCCTTAATGCTGTACAAAAATCTGTTTCTTGCTTTTCCCGTACATTCGGGCAAAGGCAGAAAAAGAAGTAAATTGAACTTTTTTGATTCTGCATTGTCCTTTTTGAATCAAATTCGCTTATGAATTAAATTGAAGATAACAAAAAAAATAATCGGTATTTTGAGTCAAGTTCGACTGTTATTGCCAACAGCGCCCACCCTCGGCTTAAAATGTGAAGACCCGTCAGCTGCATTAGTTTGAAGACATGAAACGAGTGGAAAATAATGCTTTGGTTAGAAGAAGTCTCGGAAAGAAAATTGAAATTGAGCTTTCACTGCTAAGTTCAGTTGATCGCTGACACGATACTACTTGATCAAGGAAACTGAGAGAAAAATACACTATTTCAGGCAATGCACTTAATGGCCATACGCTAAAAAATTTACATAGACTGAATATAACTTAAGAGCTTCATTATTTTAACGCATCTTAGGGTGGCAAAAAAAAAAATTCAGAAAAATCTAGGAGGGACAAAAATTTTCATAGTTAGTTGGTTTGGCATCAGCTTCTGGGCACAAAAATGGTAGACTATAATTATGATTATTTAGTATTTAGTACTTATAGACAAGATTATTGCGTATAATGTGGTCTATGATGGAAATCCATTTGCCTAACATCAAATGACATTTACGCCAATGATAATTTTTATTTTATTTTTTCCATGAATTTGACAATGTTGCCAGTCTTGGCTGTTTTTGTTAATATAATAATCTAATTTGAATCCAAATGTGATGTCAGACACACACACACACACAGAATCTACCACAACGAGACACACACACATGTGAAGCAACACGCACACACACATATATAAATTAATTTTTATGGTGTCTGCGGCATCTAAGTATCTGGAGCACTTAATGCCAAGTTTTTTGTTGGTGAAAGCATGTGATGGTCAAGGGTCATGAAGAGTTTGGTGCTACTGCTTCTGCTGTTGTTGCTGGTGTTGAAACGTTTTGTGATTTCCCCACGGAATGGGACCAGAACAATTTATGACGCTCATAGGAATGTGCATTAACCCAAAACAGACACACACACACACACACACACAATAAAAGTCAACTGTAAAAATGTTAAAATTACAAAAATTAAAAACAACAACAAGAAATTATGAAAGACAAAGTGCAAAACAAAAGCCAAAACAACAAAAAAAAACAGGAAATATTATGATAATAAGATGAGAAACGAGATGCAGAAGAGGATGTGGTGTGGTCCAGTCAAATTACACGAAAAATAATTTTCTTTTTTTGTCCTGTGAAATCTTGACAACAGAATGTGACTCGGAATTTATGGGATCAACCATAGATTAAATTTCGATGGCTTATGAAAATTTGATCAATGTTTTGGTTGTTTGAAGAAACAAATCCAAAAATCAAATTGTTGGACAAAAATCTCCGTTTAACTAAACAGTCTCAACAGCTCAGGACGCTGCTTCATGGTGCCAGTGTCCCCATTATTTTGATTCCGAATCAAATTTCACAGAAGCAGAAAATATGGAAACAACCAGTAACAGAAAAATCCCTTTTCAGGGCTTCAAGGAATCTATATAAGTGATTTGATATTCATTTAAAAAAAAAAATAGTAAGTAAGTGGCACATATTTTTAAAGGTAATGAATTTCACTTCCTAAATATATAAGTAACACTATGGGTTAGTAATATGTTTTATGGAAAATTAACGGCTAAAAAATATAAAATTTTTTTAAAAAAAACCTCATATCTCTAAAACTATGCAACAAATATCAAGTGCTTATCTACCGGATTTATATCTTTTTAAATTAAATTTTATAAACAATATTTTGGAAATCGATTCAAAGGTACCCAACTTATGCCACTTTTTGTAAATGCTATATTCGTAACCTCCGATGGCTATGCCTCCGAAACTTAAACGCTACTTCTCCTAAAAAAAGAAAAATCGGAGAGATATCTCTAAAGTAAACCTGTTCCAAAATAGTTTTATGAGAAAAACAAAGTTTTGACTTTTAATAGAATGGTACAAATGGATATAAAAAGTTTTTAAAACTCATTTGTGATATTTTTCATTGATTTATGCTTTAAGATATTTTCAAAAAAACAGATTCCTTATGAAATCATATCCAAGAATTATTTTAGGTCTTCCCCATAAGTAACTACATTTTTTTTTCAAAAGTCGACCCACGACATGCAGTCGCCTATTAATTTATGCAACAAATTTCTTTTCACAAAAATGCGTCAGAAGATTTCTGGTTTTATTTAATACCCACCGATACCGATACCGATACAATACAAATTTTTCGAAAAAAATGAAGCAAAACATCTTTGACTGCACGCCAAACCTGTTCTCGTGCTAAACATTTTTCGCAGTGCATTTTTCCCTATCCTCGTATCGACGCATTCATCCAACCTTTATAAAGACAACAGAAGGAGAATATAAATAAGCGGCAAAAGAAACTAACAAGGCGAAGTGGGAGCATATGGGGTCAGTGAAAAAAAAGTACAAAATGTCCTCTGAATGGCGGCGATTTTCATTTTTTGACGAAACACACTGCGACAGCAAATATGAACAGGACAAAAACAACAAAAATTATAGCAACAACAACTAAAAGCAGTGTTTTAATTTTCATTTTTTTGATGAGGAAGAAAATCTGACAACAACAACAACAACAACATAAAAAAAAAATTAATCAGAGTAATTAAATTTTCTAGCAAACATGACGAGATAATGGACCGAAGCCATTAGTTGGACGAACTGCGTGAACTCTGCACTGCACTGACAGGATAATGTCCTTTCTACTTTCTGTTAATATCCAAATTGCTATAAAAGAAGACTGAACTGGACTGCTGCTGAACTGAATGACAACGGCAGCAACAGCGACAATATCAACTGACAGTGGCGTCTAAGGATGATGTTGATGATGGTGATTTCCAAAATAAAATCTTATGACTTGTCATCTTGAGAGAGAGAAAGAGAATCATTAAAGTGAAAAATTCTTAAACATGAGAGGAAATAAATAAAAAGATGCTTTAATGTGTAAAATATTGAGTAAGGGACAAAAATAACGTACATATTTTTTTTCCTCTCTCTTCAACGATATATTAAAATCGCTTGAAGGAGCCATGCTACAGCTTTTGAATTACATATATTCCTAATACATATGTAGCTCATCATGAATGGGGTATTAAGTGTAATTCTGGTAAATTCCTCGACCACCTCATAGAAATGTCACTATCTGTTTTGGTACTAATTCGACTAAATCACCAGAATGGAGTGATCCCTGGAAACGTTTTCGACAGTGAAAGAAGATTCCGCAAGTCGTGCAGGTGATAGCTAGGGCTCAATCATCACGCTCATTTTATAATCGCCCGCATATCTCTCGTGGCAAATAACTGTTCTCTAAAAGCGATACGGCGAGAAAAGCAAAAAGCGAAGCTCTAATCACAAAAAGTCATTGTCAAAGTTAGTAATTAATCGCAGACCGATGCTAGGGCCGTTTTCGACCAAACTTTTTTTTTCATTTCAAATATCTCGAAGACTATAAGTTGTGTGGATTTGTGTTTTCATTACTTTATCAGCAGGTACGTTATGAATGAAAACATATAGTGCCAGAATTTATCGATAGTTGTCCTTAAGTTTTTTTCGAGCTTGGGACTTTTTTTGCCATATAGGCATGTTTTTTGTATTTGTATGCAATTTAGTGTTTACTAAGGCTGTGCAACGAGAAGATCGAACTTGTTGGAAATTTTGTCATACGCAATGAGTCAAACTCTAATAGCTCATGACTTTTGAGCAACTCGTTTGTTTGAGTTTTCAGCTGTTGATTTGATCGTTGCATGAGGTTTGCTGTTGCATAAGATATTTAGTTCGTCACCAACAAATTACACTTTTAGTGCAAAAATCCCGCCAAAACACACATTCGCACACTGGATCATCAACCATTTCGACCACCTTGAGTTTCGACGCTCTGACGCATTCGTACGTAAGTATTCTAGCCTGACAGTTCGTCGGGCACTGTACTTCAAAACAAGCATCTCTACTGAGTACTCACTCAGTATCCAACTACATATATTGAAGTGAAAGAACAATTTATTTTGATAAAGTGTCGGTGTAAATAACTTTATTGGACGAAGAAATAACAGTTTTGCTTGATGAATCGAGTGATGATTTCTCAGCTGGTAGCGGTGACGAATATGTTACCGAGGAAAATTTAAGTGAATCTTTTGTTACCGATGATGATGGTGGTTAGAATAATACTGGCGAAATAGATATATGAGGTGGATTCAATCTTGGCAATGGCCAAAAGCCACATATCTAACAAGGCCATAAATCAACTTTTTTTTTTACTGACAACGCTATCAAAATGATCGGTCCTTTTGCCAAGAAGCCTAGAACGGTTCCGATACAAGTAAACAAACGGGGTAAATATGCTCTTTGTTTGACCGAGTAGACTTAACACATGGAGTGTTTTCAAAGGAACACTTAACCGAAATGTGTTTGTCGATTGTTTTCAAAAACAATAAGAGAACTACTTTATCAAATGATATTAACTTTATTATATTTTTATTGTTCCTATCAATTTATCTATGTATTAAATGCAATCTCTGAATGTAGTCAATAATGTTTTTACCATTAAAACAATATTTTTCCTCAAAATCCCAATTAAAGTCAACAGCAGTTGGAGTCATTCACAAATTAGACTGATATGCCAAGTGAATTCAATTCAATCACAGAAGATCAGTGTTTCATATAGCACAACCGAAACATTTAGAAGGGTCTACTTGTTTCACGAAAAAAGGTTCAGGCAGAAAACCAGAATTTTCTAACTCAAAGGTAGCGACGAAGGTGAAGCGCCTTTTTAAGCAAAATCCCAGCACATCAGTGCGAGATATGCCTGCTAGAACAGATACATCAAATTCTACTGTGCAAAAGATAAAGGAGAAAAGTAAGCTTTTCTGATGAAAAGCAGTTAATGGCTTCGATGCGAGCTCGAAAATTGTATGAAAGGTACCTGACTACATTTGATTGCTGTGTTATGCAAGACGAAACTTGCGTTAAAGCAAATTTTAAGCAGCTACCTGGGCGCGAATATTATACATCACCAAACAAAAGGGGCATGTGTCTAGTATATTCAAAGAAAAGAAATTTCAAAATATATGTTTTGGCAGGCCATATGCACTCAGAAGCAGATTTTTTATTACGCAAGACACAATTAATTCCAAAGTTTATATAGACGAGTGCCTCGAAAAACGTCTTCTACCATTTATTCGTGCACATGAGGGTACCGTGATGTTCTGGCCAGATTTAACAAGCTTTCATTACTCTAAAGCTACGATGGATGCAAGTAAAAAGATCAATTTCGTACCAAAAATAGCTGCCCAGAGCTTCGCTCAATTGAAAGATATTGGACTCTTATGAAAAGAGATCTTCGAAAGAGTGGTAAGACTGCAAAAAATTAACAAGACTTCAGACATAAGTGGAAAAGATCGTACCTTACTGTCGATGAAACGACTGGACTAAATTTAATGAAGGGCCTTACGAAAAAAGTAAGAAATTTTTATAAAAAAAATTGTTACTTAGTTTTTAGTTGCTTATATTCTGAACAACCAAAAAAATTACTGGGTATTTTTTTATAACTAAGAAGCAAAGCGTAAGTTTTTTCTGGGACAGTCCTTATTTGAAACAGAAAAAATATATTCAATCACTCTAATATGTATATATGTCTACTCCGATTTGAAGAAGGCCTGGTAATTTAGAAAAATTCAGATATCTTGGCTGCAAAATAAGAAAATTTTTTTCTGGGACAGTCCTTAGTCCGTGCAGTAGAATGTATTTAGCCGTCTCGTATTATTTTGCTTGTCCTTTTGGGCACTAGATTAAAAGCGGATAACCTTACCTGTGTAAGCAGGTTGTTATTTGAATAAAATAAGGCACTTAAAAATGCAAAGATTATTCAAGTTTATTAAAAAAACCACCAAAGTATCAAACAAAGAAAAATGACTAGTAAAATGCATTCCTCAGGAATATTAAGGTCTTAGATACAATAAAATTTTAAGTAGGTGATTTTTAAGCCCTTGAAATATAGATAAGCGGCACATAAAAAATGCATATTTTCGGTGATTTTCAACTCTTTGTCATTATCACATTCATCACTTTTAAGATCCTGTTTGTGAATTAATTTGCATTGCCTTTTATTGTCAGCCAGCAATTTTCATAGTGCTTTTTACACGTTTCAAAAAGGCAAGTGCTCTATTTAGAGTCTACATTATGCAGCACAAATTTTTCTAATTTAATTTTTTTGTTCTTCAATTGCAATTTATTTTCAATCACCTTACTTGTCAAGAAACAATTTTTTAGCGTTTGGTAGAATAATGAGCTCTACCTGCAAATACAAACGCTGACCACACGCATTCATATCTGCGTGATAATGAACATTTTCTTTACGCGCTCATTTATGAACGACCTAACATTTTTACATGTACGAGTTTTAATTGAGCTTTCTCACTTCGCTCACGTTCATTTATGAATGATGGCAAAATTGTTTGCTTGCAATCGTTCATTTGTGAATTCTACTCGTTGTGAAAAGAACAAATACTCTCATGCGATGCGGTATAATGATAGAAAAATTTTCAATCTTGCATTCATGCACACAAGCGAATGAAAAAAAATTTTGAGAAAATACATACTTGCATGAATAAAATCATGAATGCGTCATTTTGAGTGCACAAACATGAATATTTTCGAACTCTGTAATAAACAAAATATGAAAAAAAGCTAATATTTCATGATTACTTTTTATGAAAAAAAAAATTTTCTGCATTCCGACATATGTAGAGTTTCTGTATATTTTTCCAGTTGAATTGCTGTTTAACTTTTCTTAATGTTTAATTTACTGGATATTGATATTGAATTTGGTTTTAGAATTTCGAATAAGTTAAGACAACAATAAAAACACAGAATTCTAGAAGCAACAAAAAATCAAACGACAATTTATGTGTGAGGTTTTGCAAATACTTAATCCTAAAAAATAGGCAATAATCTTTAGTAGCACAAATTTGTTGTTTCAGAAAATAAATTATTAAAATCGGTTCAATATATTTTGTGTCAAAGCGTTACAAACGATTTCCATACTCACAATTTTATTTGCATAGTATAGATGAAAAAGAACTTGGTGCCTTGAAGTACCTTACTTTAAATCTGTGTCGCCTAGTGTTTGCTTCATAATTAACAGCAGAGGTTTCTAAGTCCTTGGATACCAGAAAATTTCTTGTAAATGCGCTAACTACTTTTATTAGAAGAGTTATATACTAAATACATGCCTGCGTGAAACAAACTTTAACCCATAAAGTTGGGTGCGTCTTGTTAACTTCTTTACTTCCAGCAAAGTGTAAAGCCATAACGAAATATTTGAATCGATTGACAAACTTGAGATGATTTTGATTTCTCTAAATGAGTTTTCTTATATCCAAATTTTTTTCACGACGGCTCTTTCTTACATCCACCAAACTATTTAGTGTTTGATAGCAAATTTTATTGGAAACTTTTAGTTTGGCTAATCTAGGCACATATCCTAAAATAACTTTTGGTTGTAATCGGAGAGCTTTTTGCGTATCATCAATAAATAGACATTATATGTACCATCTTAAAACATTGAAGTTTGCTAAATAAAACCTGAGCAGATTTTTCAATGAAAAGTTTTGGTTGGAGAGCTTACCTGTCATTGTTACATTGGAAATTAAAAATACTTAGTTCATTGCTGTTCATTCTTGAATAGATGCTACTTTTCAGCTGAGATACCTCATGATAGGCTTTTGTGACAAATTTAGAGCCATCTACAAAAACTTTATACAGAGAAGTTTTACTTTGTGATAAGAATCTTCTTTGATAATTTTATATTCCTACGTTATCGTTTATATATATATAATAAATATATTTGGTCAATTAGTAATAAACGTAAAAAAATATATAAAATGATGGCAAACACCACACATGCATTATTGCTATGAGTGTGTGTGCGAAAGTGCAAATGCACTTGTTTAAAATTTTACAATTGTGTATGTATGTATGAGAAAATGGTACGTCATGTTATTCATGTATCAGCAGGAACTGAAACTCACACCATCACAAGTGCAACCATCTTCTTGTATGTCTTCTCTGTTTCAGTGCTTTAGTGTCTAGAATTTCCAGAGCCAAATTCACAATCAGTTGAACTGAACTGAAGCTGTAGCAAAAGCTTCTCTGTGCACTGTAGCTGTAGCTGTCAGTTTCACTCGTGTCTGCTCTGCTTGTCAGTCATTCAATAGTTTTGAAATTGCCAATGTCACTTGCAACACGATGATGAACTGTAGGCAGAGGCAGAGAGCGGGGAAAAAGGCTGAATGTATTGAGAAGATTGCAGGCGAGAAGAAAAACAGAAGTAGAGCAAGTATAAAATAAGAGACAATGAATGACAGTACAAAGAATTCAAACAAAAAAAAACAAAAACAACACACAAATGAAATAAGAAAAGTTTTTGTATGATGCGTTGAATTCATATTGCAGTGCATACACCCAATGCCTTCAGAGTACCATCATTCCACCCTATACATAAAATCAAGGAGCACGTTGAGATTTGGTAATCTTCGATACAATCGGAAACTGATACTTTTGTTTGTGTGTGTAGCTCATAATCTTTTAATTGATTATCAGATAGTACGTAATACTGATGAGTATCGATAGTGTTCATAATACTGATCTCAGCTTAGTTGAGCGGGCTTACTGTGCTCAGTAATTGGAATAGCTCACAATTGTCTTGTGGCTTCGATTTTTCAACAAATTTCTTCAACGTCCGGAAAATGGAATACGCCGGATGTATACCTAGAAAGCTTGGTGGAATAAAATACAGGTATCACAACTCATGAGCTATGGAAATATGACATATTAGGATACGAACCATAAAATAAAACACAAGCAAATCAGTATCAGTATTATGAAGAATGCTCACAGTTGACAACAGAAGGAATGAAAACTAGTCCTACGGCGGAAATATAGACTATATGAGAAGCCCCAGATCAAGTATGTTCAAGAGTATCGGGAACATAAAAACGTTTGGAATTTTTGCTAAAAAAATTCAAAAAATATACAATGGACAAACTCGGGACGCAAGGCTTTCGAGATAATAGCATATTGTGTTAAATCAACGCTTTTATTACGATTTTTTTTTTCCAAAAATCAATGTTTTCTAATCATAATTTTAAGAATATGGAATCACAACAATTTACTTTAAAGGGAAATACTTACATATGGAACATAAGCAAATTCAAATTCTACAGTAAAATTTTTATTAATTCATTTTGTTATCTAATCTATTACTTTAGTTGCTTACGTCGGGAGATCCAATAGGTTATGAGCACAGGAACCAAAGCATTGATGTGATGTTTAAATTTCCGTTGTTGAACGGGAAAAAATTCTAAGTATGGAAGATTAAGATTCGGATGCTACCGATATATCAAAAAATTTAGTACAATGTATTCAATGAGACTGACTTCAATGCCTTCAATGGCGATGGGCGTTGACAATTCACAAATGCGGTTCCCCAGGGACGTGGAGATTGTGAAAGTGAACTTAAATTGAAAAAGGACTTATTAACTTAACAAACTTTGTCCAAACTGCATCAGATGATTAGGCAGATGATAAAACTTAAGAGCTTGCAGGAGCATCCCTTTTATATGCGGCAGCCTTATGGGCGTAATGGGCGCTTGCCGCATCATACGTAATCTAAGCCTTAAATTCTTCAACCAAGACAACATCCATAGCGGTGGTGGTAGCCAACGACGAGCGTAGCCAGGAAATGAAGCCAACGGGGTCAAGATAAAGCAAAAGATTCTGGTACTATTACAGCAAGCACCAGAAGCGCAAAACCTTAGCTTCAGGAATATAGAGAAAGATCAGCTAAAGCCACACGTTTACAGTACGACTACGGTCAACGCAACCCTCGATAAATGCAACTCCTGATTTATCGCAACCTGTAGGTTTCTTTCATTACAGACTCAGTTGGTGCAACTTTTCGAACAAATTTTACCTCGGTTAGTGCAACGTATGTCGTTTGAATATTCTCTGTAGTATTTCCTTTAATAAACCGAGTTCGTAAATTCCACAAGATGGAAAAATGTTTATGCAAATGATTTCTTCAGCAAATAAATGACGTTTTTTATGCTTAAGGATATTTCGTATTATATATCTACATCCGTGTACCTACGATTTTTTCACTCCAACATTGCAACTTCCGCGGTTATTGCAACAGGCTTAGTTTTTATTAGTTGCGTGAGGCCTTTATTTAAAAACTCTTTATTTAAAAACTGGCAGAGGAGTTGGTTTGATTATAAACTGAGAAGCGTCAAGTTACAAAACAAATGATCACAGGTTCTTAAGAGCTTAGAATATACGCAGAGCAATGACTATGTTATCAATGGAAACACGTTAGCCACAGAAGCCATTACTGAACGATACATGAATGAACATAACAATAATATTCTTCTGAAGAATGTGCTGTATGTTCCAAATTTGAATGGAATCTTTTGCCGCCGTCCTCTTTGGAAATAACCAATACTATATCAACAGAAATATTATTGTAAGTGGATATGTTCTAGAAACCTAGTGGGAAATGGAAAAATTAAAAAGTAATTCCAGCAACGTTTTAATAAAAGGCAAATTGCAAAATTGGCTTCATGTACCAATGGACAACGTTTTCAGTGCTTCTGAGAGTAATTTGAATATTCTAATCATATACATTAGTTTTGAGAGCTGTGTGGGAAGGGTTCTTCATATGTTTCGCAACCAGCGTTTAAAGACTAAAAATAATTCATCCATCACTTTGAAGACTGGCTTACACGAACATGAATTGTGCGAATATTCGAAGTACGACTAAGCGAAGTTTGGCAAACTAACTGACCATGAGTACTGATATTGATTTTTGCGGAACATGTCAAAATTCAAAGCTGCCAGAAGCAGAATCTTAACGGAAGGGACTACGTTGGGAGAAATGATACACTCTATTTTGATATAGCACAAACTGTCGGGAAGCACTTGCGATGACCTCTGAAGTCTATCAGTACAACACTTGGCGGGATATGGTACGGGAAGAACTTGATTTGAGCCTGGTCCGTATTTTCCGATGTCAAGTACATGTACAGTTACCAAAATAAAACCGACAAAACTTAGAGGATGTTGCAAAGGTTGGAACTTTGATTGATAATCAGGCTACGAGGGGCTACCGAGCTCTGAAGAAAACTACCGAGAAGGATATCGTAACGCGAAATTCAATCTTCGCATTTATTAGTGTCGTTCATGGAAACCCAGAACAAAAAGTTTCTAGATGATCGAGATGGGAAATATATGAATTCGAATTGGCGGCGACTATTGATGTTGAATGCAAAAAGTTGTAAAAAAATATCTATATCTCGATCTAAAAGGCACAAAACCACTGGTACAAATTACTATTGCATATCGGCGAACTGTCCGTTATCAATATTGGGCATGAATCTGAAACCTTTTTAACAAGAGGATGCAACGAAATAGTCGGAAAAGGGCCAGGTGTAAGTGAATGTATCAGTTTTAATGTAACGGCCTTAATAAATGGAAGTGCTGAGCTCAGTTGGTAGCTAAGGGCTCAACGTTTTGAAGAGTTACAATGCTAGGCGAAGACTGGTGGATGTGTTCTATATTTACTGTGGAAGTAAGCAAAAACATGAAAGTTAAGCATCTTCATTTGAAAAAAAAAATAGCTAAATGAAATATTACATTTACATCTACTTTGTGCAGCCAGAAGATTTCACCTAAAAGCGGAGCGAGAGTTCAGGTGTGCAAGTTAATGAGACCACTTTATGGTCCGAACACTACAAACAGTTCAAAGCAGAATCTTGTCTTAATTAAAAGACAGCGGTAGGAATCGTGTACATTCACATTCACGTTATTCTGATGTGATTGCTTATAAATCAATACATTTATAAGGTGTGGAAATTTTTTGGAATATATTTCGAAATCAACAATCAGGGCAATGCGTTATATTCAAGTCGAAACATTTTCAGATCACGAACTTTATTGATATCACTGGAAGACGATAAATAAGCTCTCGTTTTTACTGGACTTGAGGATGTTGAGCCGAACAAAATTCGAACTAAATGCTTGTAGTTAACTGAAAACTATAGTCTTCTGAAAGAAAACTCTTAAGCTTGTTGGAGCTCTGTTGGATCACTACTAAATATACACGAAGAGATCAAAGTTGGAAACCTTGGTAGTGGATCGACTAGTAAGCAGAAAAATTTTGATTCCTACAAGAATAAATTATGAAGTCGTTAACCCATTAAGGCCTAATGGGTAAAAAAATACCAATGAAAATAGTTTTCCTTTAAAAATCGCCAAGAAATGTGTATCGTGAAACTTTTGACATGGTTAATTACCCAAAAGATGTAGCTGCGATAATCAAGTAGAAACTTACTGAAAATTTCATCATTTTCCTCGCTTTGTACAACGCTAAAAAAGCGAATTTTTGCTGAGTGGAAAATGTCAATGTAGAAAATATGGCATCAATTAAATCGGCATTTTCCCTAAGTTATTCATCTTCGTTACTCCATGTATCCATTACCACAATCGGCAGTTGCTACCACACAATGAATACAAAAAAAAAAAAAACTGAGACCACGATGGCCTAATGGCCTTGTGGTCTCAGTGAATATCTCAATAGTCTACAGAGATGTATGGCTGAAACATTTTTTGTGATCGTTTCGGATCAATTCCAGGTCGTATATGAAATGTCATTCAAATCGTGTGGGCAAAACTAGTACCGGGCCTTAATAGGTTAAGAAGAAACTTCACCATATCAAATCTACAATTCAGTAGTAGTTGGAGAAGGCGGCTGGCGATGATGATGATCGGAAATCTACAAGTGGTTTATAAGGACTATCCCAGAAAAAACTTACGTTTTCTATTTTATGTATTATGCTCTACCTGATAATCTCATAGGTCTAAAAAGACATAATATTTGTTCTATATAAAGAGACGTTTAATATGATGTATAAGACTTGAAGATAGCACTTCTAACGACATAGATGTCTAGCAAACAACAAAAAGTCCGCAAACTGATTTTGTCCACATACCTGCAAAATCCAGTATTAAAATATTCAGCTATAGCAAAAATAGTTGGTGCATCAGAAAAATCTTGCTTTACGGTTATCTCTAATTATAAGAAAGGTCAACCTGTTTCACGAAAAAAGGTTCGGGCAGAAAACCAGAATTTTCTAACCCAAAGGTAGCGACGAAGGTGAAGAGCCTTTTTAAGCAAAATCCCAACACCTCAGTGCGAGATATGGCGGCTAGAGCAGGTACATCAAAATCTACTGTACAAAAGATAAAGGAGAAAAGTAAGCTTTTCTGATGAAAAGCAGTTGATGGCTCAGATGCGAACCCGAAAATTGTATGCAAAGGGCCTGACTAAATTTGATTTCTGTGTTATGGACGACGAAATTTACGTTAAAGCAGATTTTTAGCAGCATCCTGGGCACGAATATTATGCATCACCAAAAAAGGGGCATGTGTCTAGTATATTTAAAGAAAAAAAATTTCAAAATTTCCGAACCAATATAGGGTTTGGCAGGCCATGTGTGGTCTCAGAAGCAGATTTTTTGTTATGCAAGGCACAATCAATTCCAAAGTTTATATAGACGAGTGCCTCGAAAAACGTCTTCTACCATTTATTCGTGCACATGAGGGTACCGTGATGTTGTGGCCAGATTTAACAAGCTCTCATTACTCTAAATCTACGATGGAATGGTATGCAAACCAAAAATAGCTAATCCGACAAGACTTCAGACTTAAGTGGAAAAAACCGTAACATACTGTCGATGAAACGACTGGACAAAATTTAATGAAGGGCCTTACGAAAAAAGTAAGAAATTTTTATAAAAAAAAAATTGTTACTTAGTTTTTAATTATTTACTTATATTCTGAACACCAGCCATTATTGATAAAAAACGAAAAAAGGCAAAAAAAATTACTGGGTATTTTTTTATAACTAAAAAGCAAAACGTAAGTTTTTTCTGGGACAGTCCTTAGTTGAAGGGTCAATAATTTCGTGGTCGTCAAAAAGCAAACAACAATGTAATAGTGTGCAATGGATACTGTCTTCATTGATACCTAAGCAGCAGCCCAAAGGTTGTTGTGGTAATTTCAGTAGCTGCATGGCTGTAGAATCCAAAAGATTAGTAGCTCAAATTTTATTTTAGTAATAATCCCACTTATGATAGCTGACAATATATATGAAAAACTAAGAAACACTATGGCATGGTATATCATGTTTCAATTGCTGAACCTACACTGAGGCCAAGGTATTATTTTTCTGACATTAACTCCATTATCCAACTTCAATATCGGCATGTGAGCATGGTAAATACATTGCTACGAAAGGCAAATGCAAACACTTCAGGTCGCCTTAATAACTAAAACTTCTATACACCGTATCCACATTTTAATTTATGTGGAATTTCGCTTAAATTTTTAAATTCGAAAATGGTCCCATAGTCAGACTATATCCCAGTTTATATTTGATATCTTAATATATTTTTTAAACAGGATATCAAAAATTGGTATGTAGTGCTAAAAATTCTTAGACTTACTTCTCTGTGGGGCAATTTAAGAAAAAATAATTGAAATTATTGTTATTTAATTTTTTATCTTTTTTGTAATTTATTTTTTCCTCGGGCTTGCTAAATATAAGCAGTACACGAGTGGCTCAACAGGTTGAAATATGATATTATGTAATAAATCTTTCGTATGAGTAAATTTATGTAAGTAATTCTTAGAATATCTTATTAGTGTTATAAATGACACACTGCGCTGATGCTGAACGTTTGCTTTTTACCATAACATTTTCGATACTTTTTACTCTAACGGATATTTTGAATCATTTCCGATTCTTTTGACAAAATACTACGTTTCTACTATTTGCAACCCTATTTGGGCGTGTAAATGTGGGCTTATACCCGTATATTCTTTTTGCCTTCCGCTCCTGCACAATGATGCGCCAAATCCGACTACTATGAATCCAAACCTAAATCCGTTGCAATAGTTTTGAAGAAAATTTTCTAGGATGATGTCACGTAGACATGCAAGTGACAGACAGTTGGAAAGACATGAACGGACAGACAGACATACGAACA
Organism: Meiosimyza decipiens; assembly: GCA_963680825.1. Lineage (NCBI taxonomy): Eukaryota > Metazoa > Arthropoda > Insecta > Diptera > Lauxaniidae > Meiosimyza > Meiosimyza decipiens. Next base: position 1,567,408 of record OY804260.1, read on the forward strand.
CTGACTGACTGAGTGACAGCTGGAGGAGAGACAGAGGCGGACAGACAAGTATGGCAAACTGAAAGTCACAGCGAAAAGACAAGTGAATAGTTTTATTTTTCTTCTTCTACTTCTATTTCAAAGTCTCGATTCAGCATCAGCAAAAGATACTGAGCTGAGGTGGTAGATGTGATGTGATGTGATGTGATGGTAGTAGTAAGCCGTTGGTAGTTATCAGTACTACAGTAGCATTAGCAGTGTAGTGTTATGTTGTTGTAATTTTTGTTGTTATTGTATTGCCTAACTGTGTGAGTGGGTTATGGTATGAAATACATTTTTAAATGTAAAATTTTCTTATGTCATGTCGTCTTCGTTTTGTCTTTGTACATAATATATTTCTTGTAGTTGCTGTTGTTTATTTGCAGTAAAATTTGTCAAGAAAAAGTTGTTTCGTCCTTGTATGTTCAGAAACACCACATCGTCTTCATATGATTAAGAAAAACATATGCTATGTATTTAACTTTATAACTGCAAACCCTTTCTATATCTATCTTCTACTAAACTAATAGGCTAAGTAAGAATCTCCAAGGATTCTACAATGAAGCGCAAGGAGATAGATCATCAAATGTGTGTTATATGCATATATAAAACCATAAAGAAGACTTTCAAAGGGTACTGATTTAAAGTAAAAGATAAGCATGGGGAAACTTGTCGACAGATCCATTCGGCCCCTTCGAGGCTGAAAAACATATTTATAACAACTATAGCAGGCTGCAGGTAGCTCGGTTTTGTATAACAGCTCAAATAGGAAACTCTTGAACTTCTACTTTCATATACTTCGCTAAATGCAATATGTGATCTAATACGTCAACACCAGAAAGTATAGTGAACGAAACTAATATGGGCAGTCGATTCCTTCACCTGATCCGCATGGAATCTATTGTATTTCCTCACAGAATGTGATACCATAAAATTTTTCTAGGAACGAACATTTACAACTTGCCTAGCCAAAGCCCGTGAGGAATTCACTGGCAGGAATATATTTTGATTTTTTGGGAATGTACTGAACTTAAAATTGGAATGTATATTTTTTTAAGGTAATGTGCAATGAGAATAAAGTTATTATCAGTAATACTATGAAACTTGTTTTGAAGTAGCTAGGCAGCTGGAAAAAAAGCTCTGTAGAAAGTGAACGGAATTGTGAAAGGTGGTATGACAAAGTAAATTCAAATCATATCTATGAAACTTAAACTTAACCTAGGTCGCTCACTCTGTTTCAATGTGTTATTGTCTCGCCCTGCATCTCAGGCAACAATTTCATTGTTATTCTGAAAGTTGCAACCAGCAGTTGCTTAATTCCATCCACTTTTTGAAAGCATTAATTTGTGGACACTTTACTAACCCGTCGTACATGAGGTTCGGAAATGTGACACCGTCAATGACGTAGGGTGTGAAGTGTCTCAAAAATTTTGTTTTGTCAAATATGGCCATTACAGTTTATTAAAATTAATTTTGAAGTTTTCACAATTTACTGAGCTAACTAAAATATGTATCCATCAAAAAATAAATTACTAGAGAAGTTGACTGTGTTCATTCGGTCATAGAAAAATATTTGAAAAATTTAGACAAACATAGTGCAGTCCATTTGCTTAAATTATTGCTATGCTTAAATTCTCCAAGTTATGCAGGAGCGGCCAATTTTATCAAACGAAAAAAAAGGATTTAAAATCTTTAATACCTTTTTTACCTCCAACAGATTAAAACTATTTTAAGACAGAATTAAAAATTACAAACTGATTAATATTGTTAAACCAACTTCTCTGTTGTTGGATTCAATTCCTAACTACTTTATGAAGTAAGTATTCCTATAAAGTACAAAAATTAATAATATTAGAATAAAAATGTATATTACTTAGGATGAGTTATTTTTCAAAATGTGAAAATGCTGTGAATCAAAACCTTTTAAGTTTGTTGCATAATTTCTATAATTCTTAATCAAAAACTGCGTTCATAGAACCAATACTTTTTTAATGTCATTTACTAATTATAAAGTAACTGAATTAATTTTACGTTTTGTTTTGTTATCAAAAAATTCACTCTTATAATTAAGTTTTTATTTCATTTCAATATTTCAATATATTTAAAATCAAAGAAGATAAATAAAAAAGCATGTTTCGAACATGTGAAACCATATCTGTGATTTTTATTACTTAAATTTTTAATAAAAATAGTACTATCTACTATATAATAATTTTTTTTAAATAAATTTGCTCTATCTAGGAGATATAAGTGTGTATTGTATGGAGCAAACTGTCCACTATGACTTTTCTGATAAAAAAATCATATATCTCCTTTTATTTTAAAAACAAACTTAAACTTTTACCCACCCATTTATAAACCGCTCCAAATTTTTTTAACATATTCTATGCATCATATGAATGAATACGTGTATCGGAAACTTTTATGCTATCGAAGATATCCAGATATATCGAGTTGTGAAGTTTGACCGTTTTACGTCTTATGGTTATATTCATATGTATTGTCACTGACATATCCAGTAAATTTTGATGGAAAAATATTTTACTTTAAGGCTAAACACATCAGTTTTCTTGATTGATTTTCATCCATGGTATTACATGAAAAACTAATATTTTTATAACAAATAATTGGTTAAAGTGGATTTATGGAGTCAACGCCATTGGATACGAAATGAAAAAATACGACTCCATTCCTCGTCAAAATTTCTTTAAAAAACTTAGTTTTCCCGAATAGTTGTTGTAGTTACTACTCGTATTACAAATAAATTAATTATTCCGCGCACCTCTGAAAGTACTGCGCGCCGCTGTAAAGTGGTCCCAAACCGAGTGTTTGGTTCAAAAATGGCTAGAGAGTCCAAATTGTGCCGGAAATGATCAATTTTGTTTACTTTAAGTAGGTCTTGTAAAGGGTTTAAATTTGTTATAGTTTCGATGCATAGTAATTTTTTTTTTTAGATTTTTAAAAAGTGGATAACACTAAATAAAGATGTATTGTTTATCAACGTTGATAAAATTATGTTTTTGAAAACTACTTAAAGTCCAATTCACACCTTTTAGGTCAAACTTTGATTCAGATCAGTTTATTTGCTCAAAAGCAACTAGGTTTTGCTGTAGTGCTGAATACAAACTGCTCAGAATTTCTTCTTCTCCGCGTATCTTCGTTTGTTGAAAAAAAAAAAATGTTAATGCCTTTTATGATGAGCTAAAACTGATTTCTCAAATTATGGGCACAACCTTAAAACTGTCGTCAGAAATCATTTTAATTTAAAATGTTAATTAAAGAATCAACAAAATTACTTTCCGTTCGAAGAAATATAATTTAAAAGCTTTTAACAATTATGACTAAGCTTTGGGACACTTAAATTAAAACGCATTCCCTTGAAATTCAGCCTGGCCTGAGTTCAATATAAAATCATGATTTTTGATTTTTTGTTTCTTATCATTTTTTGCAAAAAAAAAAAAAAATGACACCTCTGATACTTAAAATTTATTTACGATCATGTCGTGAAGAGCTTTTGTCAGCTAATGAAAGCCACATCAACCACCAGAATTGAATATCGAGTGCGGTCCAGCTGTCACATAAAAATGTCATTTTATTGACACGGCTATAACAAAAACAAACATACGCTCATACGAATGAGTGAGTGACGACTGCCAACTTTACAATCAGTTAAAACATCTTATTGTGAAAAAAGTGAAAAAAAATAACATGGCTTATGGGTACATCCCGTCTGGGAAGAGTTGCCAAATGATTTTGGCAATTTGAAAATATTATGTGAAATCAGACGGCATGAAGTGTGTTGCTTTTCGTTTGTGTAGGTAAACTTTAAAAAGTTTTTTTTTTAAAGAATACGTAGAAATTTTCAATCAAAAATGTATTTTCCATTTAGAATTTTAATTTTAGATTGCTAAATACAATTTTTGATTCAAGACGAAACAAAAACTATGGTTTTAGTAACAGAGCACACTAACTCATCCCAAGAAACTATTCAGTTCAAGGTCATAGTGGTAGAGTCAAGCCTCATTCATAGTTAAAATCCAACTCACAAAATCAGTTTTGTTCCGTGTGAAACGCTTCAAATTTTCTTGAGAAACTTTCACTCGAATGCGTTTTTGTTCCAATGTTTGCAATTTCGATACACATCCCAAGCAACGCAGTGCAACTTTAAGTGGATTTTTCAGTCGGATTTATTGGAACTTCTTATAATTATAGTCAGGCCTGCCAGATTTGCTAAATGTTTATTACATTTCTGATATCTGAAGTATATATATGTACATATTGTGGCTACGTCAAGACCACGCATAGACGTCGGCGTTAATTTTAGTCATATTCTGACTAGAAGAAAATAGAATTATAATAACTAAGCAGATTCGACCGATTAGCGAATAAAATAGGTTGCAAAGTGCATCATTCGCGGCTATCGCAATAGTATGTGTCATAATTAAGACATTCTTCATCAGAACAATGCATGCTGTCAAAGTACACACTTGTCATTTTTCTGAAATTGAGTCTGTTCGTGGTGTGACAACGTCGGAAGGGTCGCATAAATTCAACTTTCGACGTCGTAATGACATCTTGACCTAACAGAAATGATTCGGCCTAACACCAGAAAAGAGTGAACACATTTCGAATAAAGGGCGTGTCGTCTTTAATATGAGTAAAACCTTTGAAACAGTATATTGATAGAGTTACTTATTAGAGGTAGTGCAACAAAACTCAACACTAATAATAGGAATAGTTTGGACAAGCTTTGAAAATAAATAAAATATATTTCGACAAGAGGGGGTGGAACCTCCCACATAAATAAAAAATTAAAAATTTTGCTACGAAATTGTGAAACCAAATCGCACACAAATATAAGAAATATTTTGATCTTGTATCAGATAAAAAGTGGGCGTGAATTGTCCCATACAAGCATGAGCTTCAAAACGCTACGTATATGGGTAAGTTTAGTCAAACCAACCAGCACATAGCGTGGTAGAAAAAAATTAATCTTTTAATAAAAATGCAAGACTTTCGCTCACTTTTAATGTTAATGCGGCTTAGGGTATCTAATTTTTGGCTGGGAGAAGGATTAAAAGCTTTATTTATTTGTTTTCATCACGCCCGGCTTGTGCAATGTTCCTTCTGTAAATTGCATAAAACGCATATGTATGAGTTGTAAAGCTTATTTTGAGAAACCAATTGATGGCGAACGATCTATAGATCTTAGACATCACCAAATATTTGAAGAGCCTCCTTAGTGCTTATATTGGGTCCAATGATCATAAAATGCAAAATAAAAGATCGAAACCAAATAACTTTCAAAATATAATTTAGTTGGCAATCTTATCTGACGTTCAGTTTCCTTGTTATTAACTCTTGTTTCCCTTTTTACCCTTCTTGGAGCAGAAGCAGTATCAGCGTGGCAGTGAAATCTTAAAACGCATTCTGAACATTTTTCAGTTCTTTAAAGGCTCGTAAAAGTGTCAAATTGACAAGTGACCTTAGCTTTAATGGCAATACATATCAAAAATATGTCAAAATCTTGTTTGGCCAAAGTTATGGTTGGATGTTGCATGAAAAAATGAGTAAAGTAGACCAAAATGCAATATTTGTTTTGCGTTATGGCACCAGGTGCACGACCATTCAGGTACAATACATACCACACGTTTTTAACTCACTACTGTGAATCAAATTATGCCCATGCGAAGTCGTAAAGTTGTTTGATTTAAAATCATTGATTTTGACATTTATTTGCCTTTCGATCGCAAATTTGAAATGCTTACGCGTCTTGCGTGGGAGTTCTGTTAATCAGCAGCTTAACTAATGCAGTCAACATTTTAGTTATGACAAATAATTTAGGTTCTTGGAAAAATGGAACATTGTAAGAATAATCAGCAGAACAGTTTTATTGATGAAAATGTCAAAAAATATTTTAAATTATACTTCAGCGATTGAAAAACTTTCCTTAACTTTTTTACACACAACAAAAGAAAAGAAGTTACCCTTGACATAAGACAAGCACAGAGTGAATGAAAACCCCAACAGAATCTTTTACTCACGATGTTCATTGACAGCTCATCCGTCAATGTGTACAGAGGAGGACAACAAAATAAAATGATGAAACAAAATTTAAAACAAGGAAAATATGTGAACTCTTCATCTTATTCGTCCTTTGTACTTCGATCAGATGCATTGCTGCTGATTTCAACTTCATTCAATGTCTCTGCCGCTTCGTTCAAAAATCGAATGTGCCAAACGTCGTGCTGTCTTCTTTGGCTGCAATCGCGTTGATATGAAAAATAACAAAACATTTCCAAAAAAATCAAAGAAGTGAAAAACTCAGAACACATCTTAACTAAAGCAGTACACTAACGCAAGCTGTCAAATAGAACATATGAAGGATCGAATCTTTGGCGCTTCCACTTCCACATTTAAGTCCTGCATTCAGCTTGCATTCATATTCATTCAAAAGTTTTGCTTGGCTGACATCATTCACAATCGCCATCGCTATCACCATCACCATTTTCTGCTTACCTCCAGGACAGTGGAAAAGTATTCAGTTTAAATCAGGTATATTTTCCAGACAAATTGTGTACTTTCTGAAATGATACGAGCCTCTACTCCACTCCACTCACGGGTAACTTATTTTTACTTAACTTAACTTAACTTAACTTAACTTAACTTAACTTAACTTAACTTAACTTAACTTAACTAAACTTAACTAAACTAAACTAAACTTAACTTAACTTAACTTAACTTAACTTAACTTAACTTAACTTAACTAAACTAAACTAAACTAAACTAACTAAACTTAACTTAACTTAACTTAACTTAACTGAACTTAACTTAACTTAACTTAACTTAACTTAACTTAACTTAACTTAACTTAACTTAACTTAACTTAACTTAACTTAACTTAACTGCTTTTCCGAATGCATTCTTTTAACAAAAACTCCTATTGTAGCCATTTTGAGGACTATCAATAAAGAAATAAGCAAGATGCTTACGTTCAACGTTTCTTCCTACAACGGGATGGATGTCTCACATATCCTTCATATCCTTCAACAGCTTCGTTGATTCGATTTTGATGTACGACCCACGTTTTCCTTATGATGACGACGTCGGATGTTGGTGCTTCTAGGTCGTTGGACGACACCGCAGTCCTAACACACACACACACACACACACACACACACACACACACACACACACACACACACTACCAAATGCATTCACAATGTTGGTCTTCTACGATTTTTCATCTTAATGCTCATGCTGTTGTTGCTTCTGGTGTTGTTTCTCTGTTGCTGAAAGTTTTTCATATACAAAGCTCGTTCGTCACCACACAATTTCTTTATTTTGCTTTTGCTCACGTTCCTTAGGGATCCTTCTGCGATTATTGATGTGGCTGCATTCATCACGGTTTTTGAAGTCAACACAAGGGCAGAAACGTCACGTCAGTCAAATGTTTTCGTACGTTCACTGTAAAGGATTGAATAATGTTTGGTTTAGTTTGGCCATGGTTAATCTTTGCTCGGACAGCAACATTGTAGCAATCAGTGGAGCTTTTATTGAGCTAGAAGCACATTTTAAGCATATGTAAAAACTTTCCTTAGTAAGTCTGTTAAAGGTTTTATATTGTTGCATACACATGCAGCACAATGTCATATTTAGCAATTCTTTGTATATTCTAATTCTATAATAATAAGTACTAGAAGATCGAACAATCTTCGAATTCGTAAGAATCCTACAATTAAGATGATGCTGCCAAAGATAAAGTTTTAAAATTCAGCGATCCTCGAGCTGGATTGCTAACACTTCCAAAAAGGATAAAATTATGTTACTTAATTCTTAATCCTATATATTGATCTTCCTTTTTTTAGTACACGGTACGTATATACTCACAGCCTTCACTGGATTGTTGCCAACGAGTTCCATGTAACAACTTATGACATTCGAAAAAATACTTTTTTCGTTCCTTTCAACTTCTTTGACTGGTTCAATCTATTCCAACTTTTGCCAACCTCTGTGAACTTTGTTCGGCTTCAAATTTTTCCGCCTTTTTTTAACTTTTTTGCGACTTTGACGAACTTCATTTAAACATACTTGGAAAAAATTAAATAAGTTCTAGAAAAAAAGTTGTCCATTTTCAACAATAAGGCCGTGGCACCTATGAATGCGAAAACTTTAAAATTCTACACGGAAAAAATTAGTTATAGTAGTAGAGCCAAATTTCACACAAATAGTAAGTACAATTCGGATAAGGACTTGGTGGGCGTCGCACCCTCCATAGAAACAAAAACATTAAAACGCTACACAGAGAAAGTTATTTAAAATAATGAAACCAAAACTCAAATACAAAAAGTGGTTTGGCCAAGCATCAGGCATAAAGTTGGTGCATTTCGAAAAGAGGGCGTGGCTTCGATTTAAGTAAATGCTGTCAAGCTCATTGTGCGTTCGTTTAGTCAAACCAGACAGCATGTAGTGTGGTATAAAAAATACACTTTTACTAAATATTTAAGACTTATGCCCACTGTTACTGGGTGTAGGGTATTTAATTTTTGGCGAAGCCAAAGATAACTTATTCAATTTAACCTCTTAAACTTTCAACAATTCTTTATCTGTTTTTCAACCTTTTCAACGCTACGATTTTTTCAAACTTTTAAATTTTTTTCAACCTTTTCAACACTTGACAACTGAGATTGAATTTATTAACCTTTTTTAACTAAGATTTTCAATATTTTCCGATTTATCTACATACAGTTTTCGACGCCTTTAAAATTTTTCATGATTTTAAGGCGTTGTCAACACATTTCGACCTTCTTAAAATATTGCCGACACATTACTCACCTTTTTCAAAACTTTTGACTTTTTCAAAGCTCTTCACTTTTTCAACATAAAACTTTTCTCTATTTTGCAATGTGCTTCTAGGAAAAAGAATTGTAAAGTTTCACATCCTATTTAGTTGTACAACAGATTGAAACTCAATATTTTTTAAGTTTTTGTCAAAGTATGAGAACATTTGTCATTCACAACGTTTTGTGCCCCTTCATGGCCAGCAACGCTATGACTGGCGTCAAGTATCCAAGAAATTCTGCATCACACACTTGCGTCATCTAAAAAATATTAAGATGAAGAGATTAAATTTGCTATTAGGTGTATGGAACTTTAAAAAATAATATCTAGCATGACATGATATGATAATCAAAGATTTTTTCAACTTTTGAATTTGTTAAAATCGAGTGTTTGGCAGTGAAAGTCTGCGTTCATTGCGAGTATTTGCAAATTACTATAAAAAGTTTGGAACATCCTTATTCGCAAAACTCATTAAGATAATATCAAATATAAATAGAATTTTTGAAGCAATCGATATCTAAATACCCTCATTTAATTTATTATGAAGTGACGAGATTCTCAGTATCTCTGGCAAGTAAACAAAGAAGTGGAGAGCAAAGAGTACAGAATTTCATAAGACCATGTGACATGGAGATAGGTATGCGACATTGACAACAAAACATCGATCTTCTTAAAACAATCCATTGCGATTTTGACCATTACAGAATTTTGATTGTTGTAACATTCACAGAATAATGTGAGTGGATTATATTTTAATATATAAACAAAAGCCTTGAAGTGAACTGCAAGTTTGGGAAACCGACTGCCTGTACCAAGTTCCTCCAAAAGCTTTAACATGTTTCTTACGCATCAGTTATCTTTTAAAATCTTATGGCGGTTTTCCTAAAAGATATCTTCTGCAATCAAAATAAATATTATTCATAAAATGTTGACACAATTTAATAAAAATGAATTTACCTAAAGATGAATATTTACCTGCTGGCATTTTTCCACTCTCAGAATCTGATAATTTAGTGCAAAATTGAAGCATCAAAGTGAGCAAAAAAGGCCAATATTTCAATTAGAGTCAATCAGGACTGACTTTGAAGAGTCAGTCCGGTTGACGCTAAGAGCGTTCTAGCACGTTTGAGCAATGCAAGCACCATGTTAAGGAAAATAGAGAATAGGGATGAATTGAGAAAACAGCGATGCTATTATTTATAAATGCTTTGAAAATATCGACATCGATATCGCGTCCCTACATGGAAAAAAAATTGCAATGTGAAGCTCTAATACTACCAATTTTGCAATTAATGCAACACATGCATATGTATAAGACACCTGTCAATAAAAAAACAAACAAAAAAATGGCGACAGTGCGAATTAAAGGGGTCATGCCCCCATAAGGACATGACTTTGACTTAATTTAAAGGAGGAGAGGACATGAATATTTATCGTTCAGTGCTAAGGAAAATTATCTTTTCAACGTGAGAGTCCCCTACACTTCCATGTTAAAATTCTGCATACGCCACTGATGGCCAGAATATTTGTTTTATCAACGTCATCACCGAAGCAGTGGCATAACGTGACTATTTGGCAACTGGGACGAAGAACCAATCAGTCCAATTTTTTCATTCTAATGAAATTGAATAAAATTGTAAATAGTTAATATTATTTCCACATCTCTATGAATTCCGTGGAGCACTTTTGCATCCCCAAAACCCCTGCGCTCGGTGCGATGAAGCCCTTCTCTACCCCTCCTAGCTAAGCTACTGCTCCATAGTTGATCTAGGCAATTTATTTTAAAGACCTCTCATTTCGAATACATAATATCGAATCAGCCGTATTATTTGTAAGTACGTAAGAATCGTAATCGTATCAGTATGAAATGGAATGGAAAACATTCGGTATTCGATATAGAATATTTCAAGTTACGCAGCTAACTTTTTCTGCGAACAAAATTAGTTCAAACTTATTGCGATTTATAAAAAAAAGAGATAAAACTTACAAACACAAATTCAAATAGTTTCTAGCCTCTAGCGTAGTCTCTACAATCAGGTTGGCAATTAAAAGGCACAATAGCATATTTAAATGAGTTACGTGTGCACCGTGCTTTCAAGTCTCTGTTAGAAGGCATAAGAGCTTGTTCGAAGGATTTCAGAGAAAGCAATCCACTATGCCGGCTCAATTTTGTTAAGTTTTTTAAAAAATACATTTCGTGAGTCATGTTTTTTACATAGATTTATTAATTTAGCAAGTCTTTTTACTGCCGAACTGGAGATTGGAGATTACTCGTGATGGATTAACCCAGCGATACCCGGCGTACGAAATTTCATACAATTTTTGAACTCTACAGATTGCAATTTCTTATCAACAAACAAGGTAGGTAGGCGGTGATAAAATTTTTTAATTTTCTTGTTGGTGTTATTATAAATCAACACAAAGTTAGCCAGTTTGCTTTCTGATTTCAACCAGTTAAGGACAGCGTTGTATTCAGTTGGCACAAGATGGTGCCGACAGTGACCAGGACGATGCTCAGAGTGAAAATGAAGGTCGAATAAGGGATCTTAGTAGAGGAGTGTTACTTCAGCGCATGAAAATCAGAACGGTGAGACATGTCACCAATAATTTAAAAGAAAGATCAGATGTAAATTTGGAAACAATCGACCAACCACCTGATGCTGAAGTTTTGCCTTTTTCCAAAAATACTGCAAGCAAATCTAAAAAAAAACATTCGAAAAACGAAAGGCACTCCGTGAACAAATCAAGTCCATAAAAAGTTGATTGTCAGCTCGGAAATGGATTGAAATTAATTTAGATGAAAGTCTTAAATTTGCAACAGATGGAGCCGAGCGTGCTCCCGCTTATCTGGAAGAATGGAAAGAAGTCAGTTGATTTTTTCTTGAAGTTTGCAGCGAATTTGTTGAACATATATGTAAGGAAACTGTGAAATATGCATCGCAAAAGGGCCATATTACACAATGCTCCATTGAGGATTTAATAAGGTATATTGCTACATTGGTTCTCTCGGATTACATTCCAGCTAAAAACCGAAGAATTTTTTTGGAGACGAGGCCTGATACGCGCAACAGTTTACTTACGCAAATTTGAGCTGTGGAGCATCGGACAAAGTGGCTGTCATTCCCTTAGGATCATTTGTAACTGTTGATTTTTTACCAAATGATGATACAATATATTTAGATAATTATTTGAATTCACTGCGTCTAGTAAAAGTGTTAAAAGAAAAAAATCTTAATTGCGTTGCTTCTATTCGAGCGGATATAATTGAGAAGGCACTGCTAAAAACCTTGGAGAAGGCCACCAGAGGTACATTTCATGCGATGCAGGAAAATTTATCTGGCATAACCCTGAAAAGATGGAGTCATAATAATCAAGTGACTGCGACAAGTTGCTTTCAGGAAGTCAGCCATAGTATTTCTAATTACGAGTAGAACACAATTCTGCAGTTTAATTATTCATAAGTGTTGCCAGCTTCTTCTATGGATTTTATTAACTCTACGAATGTTTCATCAAATTTACTAAAAAAAAAGGTTATTATTATAAATAGTTTAAGTGTATTGAAAATGCGCCTAATGTCCTAAAAATTCGCCCACAGTACGGAATGTACAAGAAATAAGTCCATTGTGCATACGAATATTTTCACAAGTGCAAAAAGTACAAATGTACTGAAAACGTCCTTCTTCACTTGGCAGCCATAGCATATTTTGTCCTCATCATTGTCTTCTGACACAAATAGAAATCAACTCTGAAACCAATCGCACAAATTTCTGTCAAACTATGCCTCATAACAGCAAAATCAGGTTGCAACACTGCACACTATCACTGGCGATTTAGCGATCCGAAAGATTACAACTCAACTGAAACGAATGAAAATTACAAAAAAAAGAGATAAAAAATTCAGCTTCATTCGCAATCGTTTGCTTCATTTGATGGGATTTTGATCGTTGCGCCACGCGATGTCGAAAACATCAAATTTACGTTCTTAAGGTCAGCGCAATGCGCGATCGCCTGTAGTTCACAAAACGTCTGCAGAATGGGAAAGGGAATAGAAAAGAGTAGCGAACGGTACGTTCATCGCCATAATTCGCTGTTTTTCTCGCGCTTCCATCTTTCGCATCGCTCGTAAATGCTGTGCATTGCGCGCGCGATCTTTTGCCTCCAAATCGAAGCGTCTGCGATTCTGGTTAAATGTCTTCGCGCTTTGAAGTCGACACAGTTGCAGCCTCTTCCTCCTCCACTGATTGATTAATTGATATCCAAAGTTAATTGCCTATCATATTATTTATGAGTTGTTTATGAGTAGCCGATGTTGTTGGATTTATGCGCACAGTAAAATGTTTTCCTTTTTGCATTTTGACTCATTGAATCCAATAGCGATACAGTTGATGTGGCATGAAATTTATGTACACTTCCAGCTCCTAATGTACTTTAGTGTATGCGTGTACATGTCGGCGACTGCTTACCAAAAAAAACATATCTGGCAAAAAGTAAATTGTTCATGAAACGAAAAAAATTCAAGACACAATAGTTGATAGCATTGCAATCTTTGCTGCTGGAAATACCAATTTGATCGATATGTGCTTTTATGGGAGACGCCACACCCCGCTCATCACTTGTGCTTTGGTTGTTTATGTTAGCAAAACGTTGTGGTTCATTGAATTGAGCATTATTTACTTAAAATAATGTCTCAATGTTTTAACTTGGATGAGAGGTGACAGCCCACTTATCGAAACCCGCCCATTTATAATGTATTTATCTAGAGGAATAAAACTGGTTATTTTATCAATTCTTATTCTATTTATTGTTTCAATTTTTCTTATTTCAAAAATTATTACACGGCGGCGGGGCGTACATTAACAAAGTAACGAGTGGTAGGAAAGGTGCAGCGTACTAATGTATTGCCCTTTTATGAGGAACAACATTGTCTTACACACCAACCACTCAGTTAGAAATCAAAAAAGTCATGGAAGAGCGTTTGTAGCTGTGTCAATTACTAGGTAGCTTACCGTTACCTTGAAACGCTGATATGTACGCCAACATTTCGATACGAGCTTAGCGACTCCAAATTACCTTATGTTGATCTATGTAGATTTATACAATCCAGAATTCAAGTCTGATTTTTGCATATATTGTTATTGAATTTTTTGTGAAAAGTATGATAAATAGGTATAGATGTAATAAGTCAGACGTCTGAGACAACTTTGAGCTTTTGTGGTCATACCGCTGGCAAAATCGGATCTGCCTACGTATGTTTGTTGTCCACGGCTATGCAGGTTTGCGCATCACTGCTTTAGGCGAAAAAAATAACTCTCTACTCTCAAAATAAAATAATATATCGCAGAGAGAGTTTAGCATGTGAAGAACAAAAATTCAATGTTTTGAAATTTGGTTTTAGCGACTGACTATTTGTTATTAAACATTATTATTTAAAACTTCCAGTCATTCAGCTGAGGCTAATATATAGAAAAAAAATGGGGCATTGTGTGCGGAGTGAAAAAGATAAGTGCACTTTGTCCACCTCAAGGTCATGTCCTCAATAGCTCAAGTGTTAGAGCAGCCGTCGAAATGCATGGACCGGTCAGGGGCTCAAGTCGAAGTACAACATTAACTACAAACTGGCTCTAGTTGAGCTGATTAATACGTTATTGACAAACAGAACCATTACCTCCAATCTTGGCAAATCTAAGACAAATAGGTTCATTTGCAGACGAAAGGACCCGGGGGGGTGTACTATCTCCTCTACTGTGGAATCTGGCAATAAACAAGATGCTTATGTCACTAAAAAGGCACGGCTGTAGAGCTGTTGCCTATGCGGATGATGTAGCACTAATGTGGCGTGTGGCAAATTCCCAAATACACTGTGCGAAATTCTTCAGGATGCCTTAAACAAACTGGTCTCATGGGCGGATGAGGCAGGTTTAGGTGTAAATCCCAACAAAACTGAACTAGAACTCTTTACTAGGAATCACAAACTTCCAATTATAGAACCACCTTCACTAAAGGGCACTAGACTTGTCTTCAAAGATAGCGCAAGGTACCTTGGTTTGGTATTGAATGGGAAATTAAGTTGGAAAATTAATGTTGAAGAAAGAGTTAGGAAAGCAACCGTAGCGCTTTAGTCTTGCAAAAAAGCGGTAGGTGGAAGATGGGTACTATCACCTCGTATTATTCACTGGCTATACACAGCGGTCATTCGACCGATTCTATTATATCGCATTGTGGTGTGGTGGCAGGTCTTAGACAAGGTCACCTATTACAAACAATTACAGAGACTTCAAAGGGCAGCTTCCATATGTATCAGTGGTGCTTTGCGGGCTACACCAACTGACGCCTTGGAGGTACTCTTTCATCTCGTTTCTCTTGACTTGATAGGTAAACAGATGGCAACTTGTTCTGCCATTAGACTCAGGGAAACTATTTGCTGGTCCGAGGGTAGAATATGCACTCAACTATTCTTCATAGCTTGAGGTCTGTACCCTCTAAGATGGACTATGTTGTTCCAGTAATCTCATTCAACAGGGATTACGTAACTCATATTCCATCTAGGGATGACTGGAAGGGAGGATTCCCGGGGAGAAGGGGCTATATTAATATCTACACTGATGGGTCCAAGCTAAACAACCAAGTGGGTTATGGTATTTACTCCAAGGAACTGAAGTTAAGAATTGCTGCGGGGTTACCAGATCATTGCAGCGTTTCTCAGTAGCATCCTGGCTAAGGCTGAATGTTGTATCCAAAAAAAACCTTTTTCAGATAGTCAGACAGCTATCAAATCTCTAGAATCAGTCTTCCTAAGCTCACTAGTGGCCCAAAAATTTCGCTCGTCTCTAAACGAGATGGCTCAACATTTTAACACCTAACCTAACCTATCACAAACTGGTCTGATGAGGCTTTGTATATATGTATATGAATAATAGTAATTCGGTTATAGCTGAAACATATGTAACCAGTTAACAGGTAAAATTTTTCCGTTTGTTATCTTTGTCTTGTTTGTTGAATGAAAGGCATTGATCCAATAGTAAAAATTTACAATAATATTGGTCTTTGCTGAATGACTGTAATTTTAGTGTAATAATATTTAATTCTATGTTTTTCTCATGGATTTTGGGATACTGAGTCCGAATATGGTAAGTGATTTTATTGGTTAGGCTCTTTCAAATTTATTTTCTCAATATAAGATTCTCTTTTCCATAAAATTGCTATAATAAAATAACTTTTAAGCATCCAATCTGAATCATTTAGTTTCGTACAAAAGTCTTTTTAAGCAAAAATCGATGAATTTTTCTCCTTTGAAATAACTAAAAAAAGTTTGTCCTCTTTTGGTGTTGTTGCCATGGTTGCTTGTCGTTAGAATTATGTTTAGAAACTTCCTATTCGAATTTTGATTATTACAAAGAGATTTCAGAATTTTACAGATGTACTGTGGAATAACCAAATCTATTTCAGAAAATTTCATGTTGATATCAAATTATTCCATATGCGCTTTAGTATTTTATCCACATTACTTTGGAAATAAACATAAAATGACAAGACTTAGCCTAACAATGCTTAACTACATTTGTTTGCTTCCTCCAGAGAGTGTTATCTTTGACAGAGAAGAATGTGAAGAGAATGTTCAACAAATCTGGGTTCTTTAAGCTAAAAGTTGTCCTTGGAGTGTATAACGCCATTATCGTACCAATTCTGACATATAGAATTCTTATATGGTGGATGGCTTTAGACAAGACAATTTATTTGCCAATCTTATCAAAAATTCAAAGAATGACAGGTATTGGAGTAAACGAAGTAATAAACACTATTCCGTCTGCCGCTTTCGACACTTTACTTCAAGGAAAACCCAGTGATGGCATTTCCGGCGCAATTGTACTTTCTTCGTTACATTTGCGTCCTGAAAAATCATCTTCAGTACATTCTGCCAGTTTTCAGTACGTTTGGTACATTTCCTGCACTTTTAGTACATTTGGTGAATTTTTAATATATTTTCGGTACATTTGGACAATTAATAATAATTACCTTTTTTTAGTAAATGAAAATAATCATAAGGTGTAGATTTTTAATTACTACCTATTCTTTGGTTTTTTCTTTCTGAGAAAATTAAAATAATCGTGTCTTGATTTTTAATTTAATGTGAAATATTTTTCATTTTGCTGAGGTTCTTGAGATGGGCAAAGTGAGGACATTTTTTTAACTAATTTTTAGAAAATTTCGAACATTTTAGTAAATTGGGTGTTCAATACAAAAAAGCACATTCTGCCTCAAAAGAGTACATTCGGCCTCAAAAAATATATATTTGAAGTCTCGATTCAGTACATTTTGACAATACCCAAATGCCATCATTGGGAGAACCTCTTGACATTTCCAGCAAAGGGGCTGCAGTAAAAAGTGCTATTACAATAAAGGAATCTGGTTTTTGGTAATCGAAACCATACGGCCTTGTTAGTTTTCATTAGTGTTTCATTGAGGCTGCGAGGCAACATCGTTCTGGGGACCGAGGAAAAAAAGCTTTCCAAAGACATCAAAATGTCCAATTTACCCCAATTTTGGTGAAAAAACTGTTCAAAACTTATTTGTAAAAATGCGGAAGCTCGAAATGGATTTCAGATATATAATTTCTTCGGCAAAGTTGCGCAGAATTGTCCGTAAAATGCTTTCTTGCCATACCCTTTGATGACTTTTTCCCACCCGATCAAATTGACCCGCCCTAATGTATATCTCTCTTATGATTTGGGGAAGGTTCGTAGGATACTTTGGTTTGAATAAAGTGGGACGAACTCATCATATATTATCAATTACTTGATGTAGATCAATAAAACTTATTTCTTTATCTCAGCAACTATATGACGTGGATAAGATTTGGTACATATAATTCTTATAGTTTGTAAAAGCTTTTTAGCTTAGTTTGGTTTGGAAAAAATTGGCAATGCCACGCCGTCCCACATATGAAAAGAATTAAGTTCATTATTTCTCATCAATCATCATATATTATTCAATCCACCAATACTAAAACACATATTTTATTTCTTGCGGCGTAGCAACGCGTGCTGGGCTTTGCTAGTTGAATATACATTTCATTTCAATAAAATCCATGCTTTTTACCGACGTTTTGGCGACGTAAGGCAAGGCGAGATACATATGTGATGGCAAGTTTTCGTCCTAGAACGAGGCGAGACTCAAATTTATAAAACGAGGCGAGAGCAAGAACAACCAGAATCTCGGTTCGGTGCATGTATGTATTCTTGCTCAATTTCCTGGCTGTGGCATTCACAGTGGAATTCATTATATCGTCTCACTTTTATGTTCTCAAATGAATTTCAAGTGTATATATCTGAAAGAAAGGATATGACTCTCACTATAACTTCGAAAGAAATACACACTGACTATTCGAAAATGAAGTATAGTACGGGTACTGCAATTTTTTCCAGTGATTTGATGAACATCAGGGAATCCTTTGCTTTACCTCGATATTGTAAATAGTGTACTGCAAGTGGAAATTTTAACTGTCTAGAAGGCATGCCAAATTATTAAATCCAAAAAATTCTTCAATTGATGATTTTATATTACTTGCAATATCAACAAAAACTCATATAATAAATTATTTTTCAAAGCAAGTTCTCACATTTTTTTTTATTGAAACCCAACAATTTTTTCGATAGACCAGATAATTCTTGACATTTTATATTCTAACGACATTCATCGTAGAGTCTAATTTATATAAAATTACTTATGTATATAAAATTTTTAAAAAAATTAGTTTTTCTTTTTTTATGAATTTTGAAAAACTTTAGCGCAACAATGGCTTGACTTGTGCAAAAAAGATGTTTGTGATAAAGCATCAATTAGTCAAGTACTTACTATTCACAAAACAAACACAGCCAAATAGGAGGACTCAAGCTCCGACTCCTATTGTTTTGGCAAAGGATGTCTTATATACATATGTTATATGTATGTGTGTACATTAATGTAGACTTTTTGAAAACTAACTTTAACAGCATTCATCCTGGTAACTTGAAGCTTTTACATAATTTTAGATTAATTTTATTTTGCTGTTCGCAAATTATAATGAATTTAATGCACGAACACAATAGCAATTATTTTACCATGCTGACTATATTTGCGAGTGGGAAAAAACTCACATATATATACATATAATTGCTTTCCAACAATAGAATATTAATTGCAAAACAATCAACGTTTTATAATAAAATAAATTTGACATAATTCAAATACAGAAATTCATAAGTGTCACCGGCCAAACTGAGCCATGACGGCCGGGCAACCCTCTCACACCGTTTTGGCACATCATTGCTGCCATAAACTCGTTCATTTGGAAAATATTTAATTAATTTTTGCCAATAAATAAAGCCAGAAATGCAAGAAATAAAGTAAAAATAGCAAAAAATGCCACAACCGGTGAGTCCAAACTTAGCTAAAGTGATATATTAACGCCACTATGAGTGCAGCAGAACGAATATGTCGCTCATTTAATGGCGTATTCTCATTCTAATGGTCATTTGGTTAGTCATTATTTTATTTTGCTTTAATGCTTGACATGCAATTGTTCACAAAATATCGATAGTTATTGCAATATTAAATACATATCGCCCAGTTTTTCCTAGCCTCGTAACAAAGTTAAGTCTTTTGAAAAAAATTGGCAATACGTTCAGTGAGGATCTTTGGCGGCCCTGAAAAGTTTTGTATGTGTGTGATTAAGACAGAAATCGGACCGTGGTCGTTTTGATGCTCTCCTAAATATATGTACCACTAAAATCAAGAGCTCATACCAAATGTCAGCACTCCATATGAGTCTGGAGCTGCGGCTTAACCTTTTGAAGTTCGAAAACCTAAATATTTCTTGTCTGTTCAATGACTTAAGTTATAATAAAATCTTAAAATTGTCTTGTTTGCAGAACTATTTTCATTTCTAGCATTCATATCCAATGTCAGCATCGGTTCCGGATAATTTTTTATTTTTAAATGTTTAAACATTTTTTTTTAATCTTCAAAAAGGCTTAGAAAGACCAGAAGTTTAACCGTTTAAATTGCCAAGAGACGTAAAAATTGCATATTCTACATTAAATTTACAACAAATGAATAACCATCTCTGGTCTAAATAAGTTAGAAAATGGTGGTTAGGGGTCACAAAAGTGCCCGATATTGATTTATTTTTTTTTCGATATTTCTTATTGCATTAAGCGATCGTAAATGGATTTTGACTATCACCAGTGGTGGTTCCATATCCCAAAAGTGTCTGGATTCAATCCATTTCCAAAAAATTTTTCAGTTGCTTAAAGGACCCGGGCCACTTTTGATGATGTTCAAATTCCATTTCGAACTTTTTTTGTCGATTGGTGGAAAATCATATTCTCAAAACAGACTGTATAAACCACTTGTGGGACCCGGGACCACTTCTCTCCATCGATTGGTCGGAACAAATTTACAAATATAGGAGACTCTTTGAACATTTTTTTCAAAACAACGTAAACAAATGTTTCCAATTTACGTAATAGTTATTGGCAATGGATAAACAATATCGTATGCTTCATGGTTATAAATCCACGTTATCCATTAAAGTATAACACGGTCCGACAAAATCCAACTTTTTATTGTTTACATTTGAATTTTCAATATATTCTGAAAATAGACACTAAAAAAAATATACGTTAATCGTGGTTTTTGTCCAGCACTTCATCTTTTTTTTAATCGATGCCACACCCCCCAATATAAAATAAAACAAAATCATCACATCTTATCAACTACTTGACGCAAATGGACAAAACTTTGTACATTTTTAAAAATTAGAATCAAAATTAAGATTCAATGAAAAAATGGGCGGTGCCCCGCTTCCAATATGAGAGAAAATTAAATATTTTAGGAACTATTCGACGCAGTTGGATAAGATTTGGTACACATGTTGCTTAAAGGGTGTGTAAGGTTCTAAGCTTTGTTAAGTTTGGAAAAAAGTGGGCAAAGCCATGTCCTCCCATATAATAGAAGAATTTAATTCATTATATCTCATAAACTATTTGACGCATATATATGAATCTTGATACGTATATACGTGCCTATGTCGCGCAAAGAAAATGCACTACAGACCATATGTAATGTTTTCACACCCGTGCCTTACCTCTTTCTGGGGGAACCTACGATTGTACTCCTGGCATTTAAGACGATGAACAAAGGTTCGACCATCTGATGTCATGCTATTGATATTCATTTTGCAAGTCCACAAAATGTATTTTAAAAAATTTTATACATTTTCTTGGCGGCAAAGCACGATTGTGAAAACATTATGGCTTGGCGTACGTCTGCTTCTAAAAATCAATGACAAAATGGACAAGCTTCAGATTTGGACATCTATCAAATCCATATGGAACCGTATGCAGTCCATTCCATGCATAATATTTACGATAATAGAGCATAAGAAATATCTTTTAACAAAATGTGCCATTTATATGTCCATGGCTGTATATAATACTTTCCAAAGTTATGTCGGGAATTTCGAGATGACCGCAGACACATTTTAAGCATTAATTGGAGAATAACATATAAAAAATTTTAAAAGAAAATTTATTAAAGATCATTGTTTTAATTACAGCACTTCTAAACAAAAACGATATCCAGATTTTTTATCTCACTTTCCATAATTTTTGAGATATTTCATTTCAGAAAATGTTCAAAAAAGAAAAACAAAGTGTGCAGTTATTTTAAGAATTACCGATATACAATATACAGTCATTCATCACTATATATCATGCATCACCAACTTTTGAATGGAAACACATTTTATTAATCGCCAAACTGTTATTATGTAGGTAAACCTTGTGGAAACGGTCCTTTTAACTAACTACTTAACAAAACTTTGATGCAGATACCATAAAGCTGTAAGCTATCGATACTATAAATATTAAGTATCTTTGAAAATCATTTCACTACTTTTAGAGGATTGGATTTCGCTCTATCCCCACTAATTATAGCATTGTTTATAAATAATGATGAAATGCCGTTGATATGTTGGCATTATTTTATTACAATCGCTTTATAATTAAAATTAAATACAATAGAAAGGATTAAATGAGTGAAACGGAAGAGCAAAATGGCGCTGACAACGATTGCGGTCAAAATATAAGTGTTGCAGAGCAAAATGTCAAAAAAAAAATATCAAAAAAAAAAATGTCAAAGCAACATTTATTGTTTTGACATTTTTTGATTTTATCAAATGAAACAGAAACGCGGAATTTTATTAAAAAAGAGTTCGGTATATTTTCAAAGCAAAAATATTAATCCGAAATGTTTTTGATAAATGAGTAAGTGCCAGTTAACGATAGCCCGTACTCGACGAATAGATTCTCCATAGAGTAGGTATAACATTCGTTTGTTCTTCGAAAGTAAATGAATAATCGAACTTATAATCGTTTTTATCGTTCCAATAAAGTGTGAAAAATATGAAGATTTTTAAATACGACCCTTTTCTGATTTTTCGGAGCTCATCCAAATTATTATTATTTGCAGATGCAGAACTCAAAAAAAAAAAAAGAAAAGGCAATTTTGGGTACGCCAATTCTTTTTGAAAAGGGACGCGAGTGGTTTACTCGCCACAACTTTCCACAAACTAAAAAATCATGATGTTGAACAGTTTCGTATTGCAACAAGGATGCGGTCGCAAGTATTTAGAAGTATATTTAATTTAATTAAGGATAAACTGGAAAGAAATTCCACAAGAGCCATTCCACCAGAATGTCGCTTATTATTCGCTTTAATGTCAGCATATAAATGAAATATTTTCATTTATCATCGAATAACAATATTCATTGAAGTTACGTAGCTCGTGGGACTAGCAGACAATATCTTTAGCTAAAATTTCAAATGTTAGTAGCAACAGCAAGGAATATAGTTTCAGAAATTTGCGAGTTTATATGGGCTGACCTAAACCACATATATTTATCGTTTCCCAAGCAATATTACTGGGCAAGAATTGCCGAAGATTTCAGCAGCAAGTGGGACTTACCAAACTGCGTTTTTGCTTTCGACGAAAAGAACGTCGCCATAACTTGTCCAGCACATTCTAAATAAAATTATTACAACTATAAAGTAACGTGACCATATGATCGGCGATGTCGCGGAGCAAGTTCGCGACTTTTGTTTTCTGCTCCGCGTGGTCCGCGTTTTCATTGAAAATAAAACATCTTACTTTGCTAGGGTTTTCGGTGAAATTTTTAAATATAAATATTAGGGTTTGTCATTCTTGAACAACTTTTTTTTTTCAACTAAAAAACAGGCTAAAAACTTTCAGAAAGGTGAAAAAAGAACCTCTAAAAACTTGTGCTTTTAGTATTAACATTAAGAGGTGCCTGTTCCTAACTTTCCATTTTCCATATAAATAACATGGAAAAAAAATTTTATTTTTTTCTTATTTTTGTAGCTTGACATGATAGCATTGTAGAAATTAACTGAAAAATTATTTTAATAGGAAATTGAACGCTCTACAAAAAAAAACAAAAAAACAAAAAAAATTGTAGTCTATAAAATAATAATTTTACTGAGCCTAATGCATAGTTACTTTTGTGGAACAGTTAATCAAATAATAAAAATATATAATTTTTTTTTTTTTTTGTAAAGCGTTCAATTTCCTACTAAAATAATTTATGAGAAAGGAAAGCGGCTAAATTCTGGAAACATAAACCTTCCTCCAAAATCCGCGTTGCCCAATAGCAATGTGGAATTCCTTCACTATTTTGTGGGTGATACTGCGCTTCTTTTAAAACCCTATAGCTATATTGAGGTTTTATCCTGGAGTCATATTACGTGAAGCAAAATCCAACTACAACAAAAGGTTATCGAGGACACGGAGGACAATGGAAAATACATTTGGCATTTTAACAGCGCGCTGGAGAACTTTGCGCAGCGCATTAAATACGTTTCCTGAGCCTGGGCAAGCTATTGCCCATTTGAGCACGCAGAAAGAGAAAATTTTTGTGATGTAAAGGATGACTTGTGGAGGAAAGAGTTTACAACTTCAAAAAAAATTCAAAGATTTTCCCCCAAGAATTTATTTATTTTTAAATAAATTGAACAAATCACATCTGGTTACAGTCTCATTTTTTATTTTGTTTAAAAACTCGAAAAATTTTAAAAATAAATATTTTCAAATCTGCCCATGTCTAATCAAAATAAAAATTGTCGGGCGGACTTAGTTCCGAAGATATATCCATCAGAAGTAGCAGATGTAGTTTTTCTAAAACTCTGTATAAGTTTGGAATCCTTGTTGATTGTATGATTGATTTTGAAAATATCAATGAACGCAAAAAACCAGTTTTGAAAAAACTCAAAATTTAAGAAAAAGTCATAACAAAAACTGAACGTTAGATTTTGAACTTTAATGTGTCAATATCGTAGCTTATAAAACTGTCCCTAAATTGGATTCTATATTTTCGAATTCAACCAAAGGGTTTTAAAATTATACATAGCTTTAAGTGAGCAATATCCGCATTTTCCGATGTCTACAACTCAGAACTTTCATCCGTCTGACACTTTTCTATTTTAAACTTTTGTGTTTCATTTATTTCAATTTCTTAAATTTCTAATTCTTTTATGCAGTTTGTTTAAGTATGCTATTTTTTTTAAGTACGCACCATCTTGAAGAATACCTAGTGCCCATCAACCTCCTGCACACTAAATTTTTTTTCAGCAATGTTAGACATTTTTCTAAAAACTTCCCAAAGTCGTCACATTCAGACTATAGTCTTTTCCGACTAGCGCATAGTGTGTCATTCAAAGGTGGAGTGCAAATGTAGACATTGGATGAGTGTGTGGTGAAATTTATTCGAAAAATTTTATAAAGTACTAAGTCAATAACTTTTTGGCACAGGTTTGCTTAAGCGATAAATGTGTGACTTTTTTTTTTGATTGGTAGTAGGGCTTTAGGAATAAAACATAAATTTACAAAACAAAGTGCCGCTCGTAACTAGTTTCAGAGATAAGCCATAAAAGATAAGATAAGGTAATGACCTTTCATATGATTACCATATTTTGGTTGGCTGTATCTCCGAAACTTCCTACCCAATTTTTGTTAACATATTCTTTCTTAGAATTAAAAACCACGTAAGATAAAGTAGGTTTGAAAATGAAAGAACTATTGTCGCTAAAGTAAACTGAAGCCAATTTCGGAAAGTCAAAAACAATTTCTTCGCCGTGGTGTTCCATTGGAGAATTGGATGCATCCAAGCTGCTTTAAATTTCCCAGGACGAAGTTTCATGAGGCGTCCAGTTGCAAAACCGACGAAGTGCCTTTTTCATACTTTTGGAAAAACAATGAAATGAATGTTAATCTTCTTCTATGTTCCACACATCCACTTTAAAGCTTATAAAGCTTCTTACTCAAAGCACGTCAGATCAAATTTTTTGAGTTTCATCTGCTTCTGTTATTGAGAAAACAATTTTTGGCTTGGCCGGCTATGATCCATTGAACATTGGTCGGTTTTGACATAGTAATCAACAAATTTTGTTTGAAAAAGATGGACTTGGACTTAACTTTAAATGCTTGTAAAATCAAATAGGGTGAAAAACATGCGTAAAATTTTCAGAGATTCATCAATGAATGTTGTTGTTTTACTTACGAGTTTTTTTGAACACAATTGAAAACTTTTTATTATAATATTGGTCGAAAAAATTTTATCGCATTTTTTTGTATCTTCTACGTGATAGACCAATCACTCAAAAAATTTTCAGCCTATTTAAAAAACATGAGGATAATGATAGGCCCATTGTAGATGGAATGACCCATATAAGAACACAATCACTTTGTTTTAAAACTGATTTTATTTTATGAAAATATGTTATATAATGCCGTCATTGTAGCGATCCCTCCAGTTTATAATATATCACGTTAAACAATTTCAAATATCTTAAACATAGTAGCGGTATTCACGATCCATGGAAATTTAGCATGTATTAGTTAACTTGCTGAACACTCATAAGGTATGGGTAAAGAAGCTAATTATTTAATAATTAGAAATAATTTTTTGTTCGCCCAAGCCACAAAAAAATTTGGGGCTTTCTGTTCATGAATAAATCAGATTCGTTGACAAAGGGTTGCATTTCGTTGTGATAAAAGTTTTTGCAGAAGTATAGCGCAGATTTGCTATACATGTAATTTGTTGTTGTCAAGAGCAAATGTGCTACTCATCTGCCAGATCACTTTCTCTCTACCGCTAGTGTCTTTAACTTGTGTCCTAATAAAAGATACAGTAAATGAGAAACAAATCACTGATATCATTTCCCTTCACCTTTTTAATCCAAAACATTTTCGAAATACCTATTTGCATATTTTTCGACCAAAAGCACCTTTCCCCTTAGATTTAGAAATCTGGCATCAAAAAGATCTTAAGTGAGGTACATGATATTAGTGCACACGTTTCAGCATAACTTATCAAATGAATTTGCCATTATCATTTATGGAATTTTAATCACCAAAATAAGCCTTAGGTTTACTAAAAATTTTCAGATGAAATAAAACAAATGAATTAAGTAGGAAGTAAACAAAGTTCCGAATGACTTTCTAAGCCATTTTGATTTTTACTGCAAGCATAAGTATATTTAAATTAACTAAAACTCTAAAGTACTGTCATTTCCCAATGATAACGTTTGCATGACCTTCTAAGCTTGCAACCACTTAAAAGCACTGACCAAGTCATCATGTCTCATGTATGATATATTCAAGGTTGTTTATTGCTTGACCCTTTGCCACCTACTTCACTCTTCCTTGAAATAGTCTTACTGCCTTCAAGATAAAAGGAATTACATCACCAGTAAGAGGACATCACATCAACATCGTATTGCATCAGCATCAACACTGGCAGCAAAGAAGAAGACGTCGACTTCGTCCTTGCTTCATTTATTTGGAAATGATGTTTGTCTGCTGTCCATCCATCTATCCATCTAATTGCTCTGGTCTGTCTGTCTGCTTTTCTATCTATCAGTCTTCGTCTTTACAACAGTATGGCTGCACTTCCGTTCGTCCTTTGGTCTTTTAGTGCGAGCGTTCTGTTCGTCATTTTGTTTAGTTGTCTGACTGTGAGTTTGTGAGTCCATTTTCAACTGTCCTTACTTTTGTAGTCATTTTATTTTTAGTTATTGCTGCTGTTATTGTTGTAATCTAGTGTACCGGTATTATTTCTACATTTCCACACAGTTACTCGTTTTGGTAAAGTATATGCTTGTGTTTATTAAATGACCCTGTAGGTGTAGTTAGTTTATAGCATTACTACATTGATCACTTTCATCAACTTAAGTGATAATATGGTATGATAGGTCCTCAGGTGTAGAAGTTTTCATTTCTCTGACTTAAGCCTAAGCCAAAATCGACGTGACGAGAAGTTTCGAGTAAATTCGAGTTTATATGAATCAATGTTGATAACCAAAATGAACGTACGCAACTGAATGAAAGTGAACGTAACGATTTGAAGAGACAAGTTGTTCCGTAAGAACCAAACTTCAAACCGTCACTACTCGTCATAAGCTGTTTGGCGGGAACTAAACTAACGTAGCTGTTTGTGTTAAGTGTCAAATTGACGAAACGAGTGCAAATGTTCGTTTAGTTTCTATCGTCTGATCACGTCTATTTGCGTTAAGGCTTTACTGTTCTCAAACTTTCTTTTATTTTTTTACTCTATTCTGTTCGCCTTAATTCTACGTACATACTTAAGCACTGCACAACTCGCTCTAAATATCAAGCTGCCGCAGTGTGCAGTGTTGCCAACCTCATTGTTTTGTTTAGTCGTTTTATATAGTTTCGTGCTGTAACAAAGCTTAAGCCTAAACCAAAATGGACGATAGCAACTAAACGAACGTTTGCACTCGTTTTATCTGTTTTGACACTTAACACAAACTGTTACCCTAGCCAACGAATCGAAGCAGCTGAGTAGTGACGGTTTGAAGTTCGGTTCTTACGGAACAACACGTCTCGTCAAAATATTTCGATCAGTTTCATTTTGGTTATCAAAGATAAGATCGAAATCGTTTGGTGAAGCAAAAGCATAAGCAACCATCACGCAGACACCGAAAAATATTCGAGTGCAGCATCAAGCCGACTTGTGCAGTCCTTTAGTACATACACTGCACCACTCCATTTTGCTTTATTTTTTGGTGAAGTGACGCAATTTTCCGGCTAGGATCATGATGTTACTCTGTTGGCTCATCAGTCTGTCCATCCATCTATCTGTCGACTGTCTTGTCTTTTAGTTGAATTTGCCATGCTATGCAACTTCCCTCCATAATAATGTGTTTGTCTTTCATATCATTCTGGTTTCTTCTCATTCGCCTTCTACTAAACTCATACATACGTATAAATTCTACAAATAATTGTGCATCAATGCAACTGTATGCGTCAGTTCGCCTGTCTGTTCAAATGGCTCTGTGTATCTGTCCATCACAATAAACTCGTACATTGAAGTTGAACTACATACAACAGTTCATTTAAAAACTATGTCTTCTCTGTGTTTTTTTTTAATAAAAAATTTTATTCCGATTTACTTGGAATCAACTTCTTTCAATTGATCTGATAAAAATTTACTCATGCACGCAGTAGATTTGCACCAATTCAAAAAGGACTTTACAATTTTATTTCTTATGCTACTGTGATCCACATCTTCGTACTCAAACTTTTCTAGAAGTTTTTATATTTAAAAGATATTCGTTTTAACTCATACATCACGTGCAGAAAAATGTCAAAATTCAATTGAAAACTAATTGTTGTTATTGTACTCGTAATGTGGATTTAAATTTGATGAAAACTTAAAACGATTAACAAGGAGAAAAATCCAATTAAATAAATATTACTATGGAATTTTCGAATTTTTTCTTAAAAACATGCAGGTTCCTGAAAGTTCACTAAAATTGTAGTTTATTCTAAAGTCAACAATTTAAAAATAACAACGTACAGCTATCTACTGTCAATTTTTTTTTTTTGTTCTGTCGAAGGTAAGAGGTATGTTGATTAAAAAATGTTTAGTACAAGTTTTCTCCTCAATTACTTTGATAAAATTTCTTGAGTCTTTGCATCCATATTTATACAATTCACATATAAGGATGCCTTTGTGATAGAGGAATTGATTATCTCTTCGTAGATCAGCTATGTAACGCTTAGTCATTTACCATAAATGGCTACCTAGACATGACGAAATCATCTACATAATTCTCAGAGAGTGCAAACGCAATAAAATCAAATGGCCAACATATAACTCAAGTACATTGCATTATTTATTAGAATGGGACCATCGTATTTAAAAAGATTTTATGTTATGGGACAAGCGCCAACGTTCAATTAATCGAACATTTGAATTCTTAACATAACGGATTGGATTCAGGAGGCCCTAATTACTGTAAAAGTATACCTTATATCATAAAATTCGACAATTTTTGCAGCGCGATCTGACATGGGCTAAAAACTTACAAATTTTTTTTCTATTATAGATAATATTCAGTCCTGAAATTCGATTTTTTCACAATATTTATTTATTTATTTACTTAAACTATTGCTGCATTTATTGTTGGATTTGTATCAATTTGGTCTTTTTGAAAAGGTTATTAAGTTTTATTTTCATTGATAAAGTATCCATTATGTAAAGGAAAAAAGTTAGGAGCCAAAAATAGGTTTTTTGTAGCCAAAAAACACCAACATGGGAATCAAATGTGCTTCATTGAGTTTTCTCGCTACAAAAAAAAAATCATGCAGATATCGTTTTAAACTGTCCTTCTAATTTTTGAGTCGGTGTCTGACTGACTTTATTTAGCTTCATACAAATTAACCCATTCTAATGTATATTTTTGTACATATGTTTGTAAGTTCATATGACTTTTAGGATCTATACCACAGTGTTACAAAAGAAGAAAAATTATATACATTAATATACTATAATCATGAAATGGTCTATGCTGTAGATGTAGACAAATTTAGAAGCAATTGTTTGAACAAAAAAAATTAAAAACACCTTAGGAATCATACTTTCGCCATTTTTCAATTGATATTCAGATAATTTTTTTGTTAAATGTGAACAAAAAAGCTTAACAAACATATTTTCAACTTTTCGCCATTTTATCAACTTTAACAGTAATATAAAGACATCTTTCTATTTTTACTACTTTTATTTTGCCACACATATATGATAAAACAGAGTTTTTCATGAATAAAAAACCTGTTCAAATAAGATTGGAAAAAATTGACTGAGGTATAGGAGAAAAAGCAGAAAAATGGAATAAATCTGGGGTATTTTGATAAGACATCCTTGCAACTAATTTTCGACACAAGAACGGATTTCATCTACAACAAATGCAAGGAGTTGTATGCTTACATAGTAGGACTTAGCTTAAAAGGTGAAAGCCTGTTGGCAGCCTTAGCCTAGACACAATGAGCATATGCTCAGAGAATAAGGTGATTCCTGGCACAAGTTATATAAACCCAATAGATCTTGTCTGAGCTTGAATCACATTAAAAACAGTTCAGCAATAGCCATCCCTGTTACGAACTTAAAGCAACGCAATGATTAGTTCTCTAATATATATATACTATAAGTGGAGAACAATTTGTACTAAAGTTATTTTTAAGCACTTCATCAAAAGCCTAAATCACTGCAATAGTTACAGTTGCAAAATAAAAACCTTACTGTTTCAAAGTTGCCTCTCTACTTGTAGATATGAATTTGTTCTTTATGTACACCAATAGATTCACAGAAAATCTACAAAACTTATACAGAGATGTCTTATACCTACAAGTTGTCTAAGTGACAAGTCAAATGACAGATGGACAGGCTTAGACAAAATGACAGACAGACCAACGACAGCAACAAGCATTCGGTATTGTTTGATTTGGCTTGAAGAACAGGTCGAAAAACAGTGCAATGCTGGCTGCGAGAACGGGTCAGTGTCACACGTTCCAGTATGCATACGGTGAAAGACAGAACAGATAACAGAGACACAAGCAGGCAGTCACTCAGTAATAAAACAAAGCAATTCAAGTATAACATGGAACAAATAGTGCAGTGCACATTTGTTCTGCTGATGGACAATGCAAGAGAGAAGGCTACAATGATGGAAACGACGTAGAATATTGGGGAAAACACGTGTAAACACCGCAGAACAAATTCTTCTGAAAATACGAATTGAGTACCATGGAGCTAATGACACAAATAAAGGAGCGTATGGAGTGAAGGGCAAGTTAGAAGACTGTGTGTAAGTGTTTGGCGGTGGATAATGTACCAACATGCACAAGATGCAGTTCAAACTGCTCGATGGCATTTTTTATGTAAAAATTATACATCAATACGTATACCTATATAAGTATACGCTCGCGGAAATTATGATTAGTAACGAATAAGCAAACTTTCATTCAATAAACAGTCAAGTTTGAAAAACAGCCAGCAGTTTTCTGGTGACACGAAACTCTGATAATGTTCTGAGCATCAATGAAGTGAAGTATCTGGGGATCATAAGCTATCCAGTATTAAACCCTTCGATCTATGTCCTAATAAGTTTATGAGATCAAAGCAGCGGCCTCATAATATTTATGTTGCTCTAAAGAATAAATTGTGATAAAATTGTCCGAACTCTTAGGCTTTATTTTTCAATCAAAGGATATCTATTTTTCACCTGGACCTTAGTAAAAAAACTTACATATACAATGAATTGAGAGTGTGTTCTCCGAAATATCAAACTTTTCACACATTCAAGGAAGGCGTGAAGCTTACGATTCAATCCGAAAGGTGTTTTGTCTGCGAATGATCGATACGTCACTCATGCTCCTAGTGGTTAGCTGAACACTGCAAAAACTCTTGATATTTCATAGCAGCCTCGAGCTGCTGTCGCGAATGTACTTTTGTTAGATCATTATCAGACATTTCCCCTGATACAGGGGGAACCCATCCAAGCCATTCCTCCTTCATTTGTGAAGACGAAAATACTTACTCTCACTTTTTTTTGGTACATTTTACGTGCATATCATACATCAGTGGCAAGTCTTTTGAATCAAAAAAGATTTCACCCGCCGTACAATATTCAGTATAGTTACATTATGGCATATGCTTGATCGAAGAGACATTAAAATCGCTACCGAGCTTGCAGAGCAGAATCTAACACAACTTGTATAGGGCCGGAAGCAATTTCTTGAATGGAACTTTCGATAATCGGCACATGTCGGCACAATATCATCAACATCTCTTTTTTTACAAACCACTGAGTTATCACATGTATTCGGAAGGTAACAATTTTTCAGAGGGCAAGCTGTGCAATTGTGCTATTCACTAAACTTTACAAATTTAGCGTTAGCTCGTATGTGCCGAAGAACAAATCCAGAAGAAGGTTGACTGAACAAATACTGCCCAAATTATGATATTAAAATCAACAATATATTCTAAAAAAATAAATAAAATACTCTCCGGCTCTAGCTCAAGTGCATTCCCAAAAAAACAAAATACCATAACTGATTTCAATATTATGTTGAAATAGAAATATCGCTATAGTTGACATAAAGTCCTAATTTAACGATATACATATTAGTTCCTATAAAATTGGACTTTGCAGTTTGCTTGCTTTATAACTTATCTGTCCAACAGAATGGGAGCTGCACGCGCTCTAGTGGCGACTATATAACGTTCAAAAAACTAAGGACTGTCCGAGAAAAAACTTACGTTTTTTATTTTTTGTATTATGCACCTGGTAATCTAATTGGTCTAAAAAGACATAATATTTGTTCTACATAAAGAGACGTTTAATATAATGTATAACACATGAAGATAGCACTTCTGACGACAAAGATGTCTAACAAGCAACAAAAAGTCCGCAAACTGATTCAGCTATAGCAAAAATAGTTGGTGCATCAGAAAAAACTGTCTTTACGGTTATTTCTAATTATAAGAAGGGTCTACCTGTTTCACGAAAAAGGTTCAGACAGAAAACCAGAATTTTCTAACCCAAAGGTAGCGACGAAGGTGATGCGCCTTTTTAAGCAAAATCCCAACACCTCAGTGCGAGATATGGCGGCTAGAGCAGGTACATCAAAATCTACTGTACAAAAGATCAAGAAGAAAAGTAAGCTAAAGACATAAAGAGTTCAAAAAGTACCAGACCGTTCTGATGAAAAGCAGTTGATGGCTCAGATGCGAGCCCGAAAATTGTATGAAAGGTACCTGACTAAATTTGATTGCTGTGTTGTGGACGACGAAACTTACGCCAAAGCAGATTTTAAGCAGCTACCTGGGCACGAATATTATACATCACCGAAAATGGCGCATGTGTCTAGTAAATTCAAATAAAAATAAATTGGAAATTTCCGAAGCAATATATGGTTTGGCAGGCCATATGCACCTGTGGTCTCCGAAGCAGATTTTTTGTTATGCAAGGAACAATCAATTCCAAAGTTTATATAGACGAGTGCCTCGAAAAACGTCTTCTACCATTTATTCGTGCAAATGAGGGTGCCGTGATGTTCTGGCCAGATTTAGCAACCTCTCATTGCTCTATAGCTACGATGGAATGGTATGCAAGTAAAAAGATTTTTGTTCCAAAAATTGCAAATCCACCCAACTGCCCAGAGCTTCGCCCAATTGAAAGATATTGGGCTCTTATGAAAAGAGATCTTCAAAAGAGTGGTAAGACTGCAAAAAACTTACAAGACTTCAGACATACATAAATGGAAAAGCTCGTACCGTACTGTCGATGAAACAACTGTGCAAAATTTAAAATTTAAAAAAGTAATTTTTATAGAAAAAACAAATTGTTACTTAGATTTTAGTTATTTATATTCTGAATACTAGGCATAATTAATAAAAAACGAAAAAGACCAAAAAAATTACTGGTTATTTTTTTATAACTAAAAAGCGAAACGTAAGTTTTTTCTGGGACGGTCCTTAAGTACATAGGAAGATAATATATACTTCCAAATGTCCTTGGCGGTATGATTAGCTTCACGCTCTTAACGCTAATCGAATGGAAGTAAATCAATTTTATAACTTTGTTTCAGCATGAGGTCCTCAAATTGATTGTGGTGAAATTTAGACACGATCGCTTGAAAAAAAATTTTTATAATGGTTTCCCCAATAACTTTGCATAACATGTGCCCTACAATGGCTTCACCCTATACGCCACATCAACAAATTTGTTGCAGCTCTGATGTGAGTGACACACAGCATGTGTATGAACAGGTTTCCAAAAAAATAACTACATTTTTATTTGCACACAAGATCCATTTTCTTGCAGAACATATGGCCATTTATTTAAGCTGTACAAATTTCAATGGATTGATTCCAACAAGATTGGTCATTGGATTGCCACAAAATAAATTTGCATTCAATGGTTGTCGAATCTGATGCTGACTCTCCATTATGATTCCTCTCTAAGAACACAACTGCATTGCCAACACACACACAAAGATGCGAGTACACATGTTTGCACATTGCAGCGTTAAGCATCATTGAGCAGCGCCAGTACCGCCTGCTAAACTTTTTAAAGTGTCAATCAGTTGTCTGAAATGTCCCAATTGTCTGACATCTTTTAAATTAACTGACTGACAAAGACGATTAATGAAACGTTGGGTAAAAACTTTAAGAAATCTCAACAATTGGACAAACCCCACAACGAATATTGCAGAGAGACTAAAATGGCGTTTTATTTGGAAGTTAGGTGAAGAGAAGAGTGTCAAATTTATGGTAAAAGTAGGAAGTTGATAATCATTCGAAAATTGTCAAAACTAAAAAATCGAGGCGGCTAGTCACTTTGCCGTAGCAGTTGATTCTTCCAGTGCTCACTTTGCTTAAAGGTGATATAGGATGACGTCTGGTCCCATGTTAGAGTATGTGAAGGGCGGCATATTCGGATGAAACGTTCAACGCTCTGCTGCGAATTGAGAATATATAGTTAAGAAAATGTAATAAAATAAATTCACTGTATTCGTGTTCGCTTCCAGAGTCAAACAAGTTTGGGAGAGAAGCAAACAGGCTTGCCAACTAACCGGAATTGGTCGGGAATTTCATATCAAAGCCGGAAACCTGGTAGAAATTCACAAATTTGTGGAGAAGCCGTGAGTTCTACGATTTTGTGAAATAAATTTTAAATTTTTGCTTAAGGGCATAATGAGGGCATAATTGAAAGGTCATCAACTTTTTTTGTTCTTTTGTTCCACAAAAATTGTAAGTTGTTACCATTTTAAGAAATTTCTTAAGAGAAATTTTGAAATTTCTTAGACACTTAATGTATTATGTTAACTTTGAAGCATCGTTTGTCAACCAGGGTAATTCCATTTCAAAGTAATGATTCTAAAAAAAAAGTTTAATAAATATAATATGACCATTCTGACTATATTTTTTTTCTCTCTCGCTTTATAGTGCTAAAATCTTTAGAATGTCCATTGTAATGGGCAGTGAACTAACAGTTTTAATTTGTAAACAAGAGCAACGGACAAAAGAAAGAAATGCGCTAGAAAAACTTAACCCAAATATACAAAATTGAAATTGGAAAAAAATTATAAGCTACCAAGAAAGAGACTAAAAAACCACAGTCAGACTACATTTGGATTGAACTGTTAAGATGCACTGTGATGATAAAGAAAATAAGAAAGAATTTGAACGCACATCATTGTTGACGGCGCTATAAAGTCAAAGGATAAAAATTAAGCAAACTGTTGGACAGGAGCATCAGTAGAAACAATTGTATCTAGCTTAGGGTATGCAAGACGGACAAACGCTTTGAAAAAAAAAAACGTCCAGTGAAGTGCAGAGAACGCCACTGTGTTGATGATTCCGTAGAATTTACATTGTAACTTTGACTGCAAGTGCATTTGACTTTTCTGTTTTTATAGCTTTGGGATATTGTTTGGACAAAGCATACCGTGGTTGTTCAAAATGTTGTTGAACTTGCAAAAAATAAAGAAACTGTTTACTTTTCCTTATTTAAGAGATTAAAATTTATAACTGGTAAGAACACGCCGGTCCATAAATTAAATAATGTTTTTTTTTCATATTAAATCTAACAACAGCCAGCAGCAGTACGAAAAAATCTTAAACTATAGAATACCACTTTGCTATACGATAGTTGACACATTCCAAATTCAGATTGTCAACTGAATTGAACAAAAACATTCGATACATGGTTCATAAATACCCCAACATACTGACACGAACAAGCACATGCACATGATACATTCTACTTCAACCGGGATAATAAATACACAGCCAGGCAGACGAAGAACATACCAACGGGAAGTGGAAGTGAGTAACGACATAGTGGAGGTTCTTAAAAAACACAATTTCTTCATTTTGGTCAAATCAAGTGACAACCAATGTCAGTAGTCATACTCGTAGAGGACTTGAACAAGTAGACTGGCTCACTACTACGACTTTTGTCATTGTCGTTTTTCACTTTGGGTTTCGTCTCTAATGCGCTGCAGACGCTCCTTTTTGCATGCGAATTAGACAGAAAACAAAACAGGCCAAAATTGATGTGCTGGAATTTTAATACAAAATACAACAAAAAATAAATAAAAAAAACTAAAACATCCATTGCAACAAAACTTTGACACTTTCGTCGTTTTTTTGTTGTCCTTATTTTCAACTGATATGAGACGCAGTGCTGCCAGATAATTTATATTTTAAGCACTAATATTTTAGTTTAATGCTTTAAAAGTAGATGTATATGCTCTAAAATAATCTAAATACTCTAAAAATGTTTCTGAAGGAAACTCTAACTTAAAATTTTAAAATCACCCAAAAGATAAATATAAAATGGAAAAAAAAGGCACAAAACAAAAGTACGAATTTTCCCAAAAGTCTGCTGTAAAGACAATATAAAAATTATGGATGTAATAAAATAAAAAGAAAAATCACCCAATGGCGAACATAATAATAATTATTCGAAATTTTGTATATTATTTTTGATTAAATTTGGCAAACAGGAATCCCATAGTTTGAAAACAAATCTACGCTCCAGCACAATAAAAATTATCAGAAAATTATATGGACAGTAGGATATTTTTCTTCTGAAATTTACATGATGATATTTACTATGTGTTAAATGAAAAATCCACCCACAGGAAAATTTGCACGAGTGGAACGAACTATAATCACAGAAACAGCCCGAACGTGAAAGTCATAGGAACTAGAGGTATGCACGAGTGCATTTGAAGCAACCATCAAGCCACTCGCCACGATTGCGAGTACATCAAATCTTTGTGCTCGAAAACCACAAACCAAATCAAAATAAAACAAAACAAGAAGCAAGAGAAGTGACTGCTGCACTCGCAAATAAAATGTTTTACGAGTTCAAGCATTCGTAGCTTATTGCATTCGGCACTGAGTGTCTTGTTGTCTTTCGTAATTTCAAAATTGCGTAACACTTGTATCGAACTACATTCGAAGATATTGCAGCAAATTTTGCACGCAACAATCCCCTCTAAGTGATCACCAGCTTCAGCTTTAACATGACCAAATACGTCCGAGACACCACGTTTTCATCTTAAGTCACTTATTTTGTACTAGCCGCTTAAAATGTTGCTTTTAATAGTTGTATTATTTAAGGACTTGCTTGAATAAGCACTTTGCTACAAATAGGTAAGACTTATTCAATTCGAAAAGGAATACAAGACTTAGCTTCAACTAACCTGTGCCATTTGAATTTTTAATTATAGCAACAAAATAGATTACGCTAAGAGACGAACGCAGAATGTCAATGGAACCATTGTACTCGGCAGCGAGTACAAAAATCTGTTGACACAGCAAGCGCACTCATGCAGACGTCTAATAGGAACTTGCTTTATCATGCAGCCACTTCTGGAGAGGTAATCAGTCAATAAGTAATGATTAGTTTAAGTAATGAGCCGTTGAATAGAAAGTCTACTTCAGATTGTTATTAAACTATAACAAGATATCAGCGTATCTAAATTCAAATATACAAACGAACAAATATTTTGGCAGCTATCTCATTTGGAAAATGTGTTATCCTTTAAAAGAATGCACTGATTAGGGACGAATCAGCTTACAAAAAAAAACATCTGTTTTACATAGGTCACACGCTTCTGATATATTTGTCTATAAAATTTATCAAAAAATCATTTTACATAAGTGAATTATTTTCGTATTGTAAATTCCAAAAAAAAAGAAAAAATCCCACAATATAACATCGTCGGCATAATAAGGCAAATGTGAGCAGAGCATTTAATGTAGGCGCTTAAGTTGGAGGGCGGTATCCGTCGATTGGTCGGTAGTTCGTTGGCATGAATTTTGCAAAGATGCTCGACGCAGATATCGATAGCAACAGATTTGCTGCTTTGCATGTTTTGTTTCTAATGTTGTTCTCAACAACGTTTGTATATCTCTCAGATTCGCATCCACTTAGTTTTGCTTTAATGCTGATGCAACTTTTTCTTAGTTGTTGTTTTCTAAGCGATTTTTTAGGTTTGACAGCCGCACGAAAGAAGAACAATCGCCACATTTGAATTTTATTGCTTTGCCTGTCAAACAGTATTGACACCAATACACCAGCAACACTCACACATATGTGGACACATGTACATTTTGTTTTGACAAGTGGATTTGGTATTACGTTACTGTCGTCCTGTCCTTCGTCCACTGCCTAATAATGTGAGTGAAGGCTTCTGGTTGCTTTATTTCAGGATAGGGTCATCATCGATAAGTTTGATTTTTGAATATTTTTGTTGTAGACTTATGAGAAAATTCTTAAGTACTCTTTTGGATATCAAATTTTTTGCATTTATGGAACTCTTTCAACTCAGAAAATTATAGGAAAATTAAAAATGTCTGTATGGTGCTAACAGTGGCGCCAAGCTAGTCGTCTCTTAATTGTTCTTGAATGAGAATTTTTGGATCTGTATCGCTCGTCACATTTCAATAGGTATGCCAACA
The DNA here is from genome assembly GCA_963680825.1 of Meiosimyza decipiens. Lineage (NCBI taxonomy): Eukaryota > Metazoa > Arthropoda > Insecta > Diptera > Lauxaniidae > Meiosimyza > Meiosimyza decipiens. The sequence continues at coordinate 1,606,164 of OY804260.1, forward strand.
AACAGAATTGCCAAATGTGGTCTAAAGAGCAGCCAGAGGCAGCTCAAGAGCTGCCAATTCACCCTGAAAAAGTCACTTTTTGGTGCGGTTTGTGGGCCAGCGGCATCATTTTTCAAAAATAATGAAAATCGCAACTTTACAGTCAATGGATCAAGGAACCGTGCGATATTACCAACTTTTTTATGCCCAAAATGGAAGAATTGGACTTGGTTGATATGTGGTTTCAAAAGGACGGTGCCATATGTCACACGGCACGCGATGCCATAAAAGGCGAGTTTAGTGAGCAATTAATTTCACGTTTTAGAACAGTCCATTGGCCACCAAGATCATGCGATTTGACCGCACAAGACTATTTTTTGTAGGGCTACGTGAAGTCTCTCGTGTACAGGGACAAACCAACCACAATTGCAGCCCTAGAAGACAACACCACAGCTGCCATTGGTCAGATACCGGCTGTAATGCTGGAAAAAGTATGCCAAAATTGGAGCTTACGAATGAACCACCTCAGGCGTAGCCGTGAGCAACACTTACATGAAATACTCATTAAAAAGTAAATAGAAAGAATTGATGTATTGCTTCAAATACATTTTTCATTCCTGTTTGGAAATTTTCTGTTCTTTTTTTCAATTTACTAAAACCAAACGCTTAAAAAATTACCCATTAATTCGATCGAAAATATTTCATAACTGCAGATTTCATAGATGCCAAGAAATAGCGTTTTCACAGTTTTTGTTGTATGTAAGCTGCCACGCCTTGTGTATCGTTTTGCTTCGATGTTTTTTACGGATTTTTTTTTTTTTCAAAAAAAAATATATTTCAATAAATATTATGACAAGGACGAGTTCGAAATTCAAACTGAAAAAAAATTATTTCATTTATAAATTTTTGTCTTACATTAAAACAGCAAAAGGACACGTTCTAAATTTTTATTCTTACAATCTGTAAGTTTTTGATTGTAGGAAGTTTCAGTGGTTGTGAGAACGAGGCTTATCTAAAGTTTGTGGCATTTGTGACTTTTGCGAAAGTTTACGAAGTGTGACCGTCGCAAACCTAAGAATCCCTGTGACATGCCAACACTGGTGTAGATACATATAGGGGCGACAAGATCTGAATACATTCTGATTATATTTGACTTTGGGTAGCTCTAGAATCGATAAAAATACAGCAAATTTTTTTGTTCAACTCCTTAGGAACTTTAAGGGCTAATTAAAGTTCCTTAATTCCTTAAGGTTCCTTAAACCTTTAAGGTTCCTTAAGCGTATAACCATTTTCCTCCGCTTATTTCACAGAAAAAATGTGGTATATACCCACCGACATATACAAAGCTTCATTTACATTTCAGAAATCATTAAATTCCATTCTAAAAACTTTTTAACAATGTGTGGAGACGATGGAAAGGATGAGGCGGTTGGACACCTACTCTGGCTACTTAGGAAATGAACTAAATATTTTATTTAAGCATTTTTTGTTGATATAAAAAAACAAGCCGAGTTGGAGATCACCATCATCCTCAACTTCACCAAGGCTTCTGGGTGGTTTGTCCGCATTCAATAAAATAATTTGAGGAAAAGGAACGAATTATATATATATATGTAGGGTACCACAGTGGGCAAACTGTCTCCGAGAGAAACTTGCTATGTGCAAGCAACCCTTTCAACCTAATCTAACCTACTTGCGAAACTGCAATCAATTTTACCCGCGTCATCAAATGCGCTGATACTTACTATGCAGTTTTTTCTTGTGACGTCATGAATAAACAATCACTAAAAATTTGTTTCCAATTTCCTCATTAGTAATCGTATAGGCGGAGAGCCCACTCTAGAAAACTCGAGTGTATAAGATTAACCCAAAAAATTAGTGGCAACCCATTTTTGGGACAGGTTTCGACAATACAACCCCACACATTATATTTAGGCTTCTTCGAGCTCTATCATTTTTCATTAATTTTGAGTTGTTTAAAATAACAAAATTGGACAAAAATCGGTAATTTTCGATCTTCGGGACAGGCAAGGCAACCCTGGTTGGCTAATTTCACTAAAATGCATTACTATCATTCCGGTCTTTCATATCCTTTAATTTTATACACTCCACATTTCTACAGCGGGCTTTTGGAAATGAGAAAAAGTTCGCTAGAAAATCGGCAATAATTTTTGAAGTTTTTTAAGTTGAAGTATTTTAATAATTGATATATTAAAAAAAAATTAAAGAAAACATAGTTTTCTTTGGGGATGAAAATAAAAATATATTTATGTGGCACGATAAAATGTGGCCATATATTCACATGCTGCATCAACACAAACAGTCTGTTTAAAGGTAGTCAACAATTGTATCCTTTTTCCCCTAATGTGAACTTCAGCAAATGAAATTTGAATTGGCGAAATGACAGCAAATATTCAAATGTGTTGATGACTAAATTGTTGCCGTTTTCATTGATAGTGCGAATAAAATAAGACCGACAAGTGGCACAGCATCGAAGCGTTCATCAGGAATTGCAAGAGCAACAGTGAAATTAATTTTGAACCACTGCGATGCCTCAACAACATATCGTCATCATCAACAGCAACTACAATTAAATCTTAGCAGAAATTCAGCAGCAACAGTTGCACTAAACGTCAAACAGGGATGCCAACGTAAATGTGATATAGTTATTGAATATATTATGTTATTATATTGAACATGTGGAGAATTACTAAATTCGTTACAAAAGTTTCGCTAAGGAATATTACACACAGACTGGATCATAAAAAAAAAGCGAATTTCGTATAACGATTTAGTTGAGGACAACGGGTGCGATCCTGAACCAAAAAAGCTACAGGGACCATTAAAGGTTTTAGTATTGTATTCTGACAAGGAATTGATCAGATGAACGGATTAAGTAATACGGAACTAATTTCTGAATGAACCAATTTCTAGACGGGATTGCAATTATTAGTTTCATATCTGCAGTATTAAGTGGTTGAACAATCTCTTTGTGACAGCTGTGATATTAGTATATATTTGTGGAACATTATTCAACAACACAGCTCAATCTATTCAGTTTCCTTTAGCCTAAAATGTGTGTTGCGCGTATGAGGGCAGCCCCTGTGTGTTCTTAGTGTTAGTTTAGTTTTAACATAATAACATAACATGTTAACATGTAAAAAACATATTGTCTAACGAACAAAAATCTATTTGAGAAAAATGTCCATTACCTGAGGCAATGTCTTAGTGTAAACTGATGTCCACAGTTTCTTCGGCCAGATTCAACCATATAAGCTTTTGTTCTATATAGAATTAAATTGCCGAACAGTTTGCGTGGACTTTTGTCAAGCATTTCTTACTACGGGGACGTTACATGGATGATGAGCATCTAACTCAGAAGGTAAAATCGTTTCGAATGCTTTAAAAAAATAAGGCTAGACCAAATAGAACCATTTTTAAAAAAACTTATATAATTTAAAAAATAAAAAGAACCAGAAAAGCTTAGTAAAAAGTCCTTAATCACAATTTAAAATTGCATTGGGCGTATTCGATTATTAGAACCATCAATTTTTAGCAAACAGCTCCGAAAAGAAACGGTTGGCTGAAAATTAACCTCAGAAATATTGATATTAGAATACTTGATTTTGCTATTAAATTAAAACGAACATTCACAGCAGCTGTAAGCCACTACTACTTAATTCAGTCAGAGACATTTAGTAGGTTCAATGAAACATAAGCAAGTAGATAACTAGACAATAATCGAAAAAGTTTTAAAAGTATTAACAACTCGCTCTTTGATTCAAAAAAAAATTGCCGATAAATTTTTTTTAACAAATCTTGCAGAAAATTATTATTTGGCATCCCTATCGCCAACCAATGTACCACAAATCTAATAAAATAGAAACATTCAGATGTGAACCGATGCGAATGCGATTGCATTCTTGAGTTTCGTATTTTTGCAATTTGCAATTATTTGTGCGCATTTCTATCGGCACTGCATCTGCTGATGTTGCTATTGCTGTGATTGTTGCTGCTTCAGTTGTTGTTGTTGCTGTTGTCGATGATGTGTTGTATTTGCACGAATTATTGCCGCCTCTACAATTGCCATTTTTATCGCTGCTTTGCGTGTAGTTTGCAAACACTTAATAATTGAAAAGGAAACATTGCGCGATCTTCATTTTTTGACCCCTCTCTCCTATACAATCCCGCTTTCACAACTCGCTGTCTGTCTGTCTGACTGACTTTTCTGTCCAAATGTTTCTCGATAAATTTGCGGATGTAATGTCTGCTGTGGTGGATGGCGAATGTCGGATGGCATCATTCGCAATTGCATTTGTTGGCATTCGACGAGAACATCGAATGCGAGTTCATCGAGTGTAAGAGATATTGACAATGGGATGCATCTGTCGGGAATGTCGTTAATTTTGAATGTTTTACGATTTCATTGGTGCGCAATTGCTCTCAGAATTTTATTCTGATTCTTAATATTGTTTGCTATTACTTGTAAGCTAAATTGTTGCGGCTGATTTAATGAGTGAAAAATGGTATATGTGTTAAATTCAAAATATGTACCTACACATAGGATTTTTCACCACATCATTGGATTACTTAGTGGATCACAACCACAAATAGCATGTGATTTGGTACATAGAAGACGATATAAGGTATATGTTAACTTTACTTAAAAATCTGAAATCTGAATCTCTAAGGAGACCAAATCCGTTGAGAAACGTTTCGAGTTGAAAGTATTTCAGAAAATATGCCATTCATGAAGTATTTTTTGGAGTATAAAACTTACTGAACGAATAACGTTGACGAATAATAATGCGGCCTGTAGCTTGCGTTTTTGCGAATGGCTCTAACCACCATCGAGTCCCGTTTTCTCCGAAGAAGTTATTGCATACCTCAGCATGAAAATCTTTATTCCTTCATCTTGAAAATTTTCTGTTCAGCTGTTCAGCTTTGTTTACACTATCAAAGCATGACATTACCTGAGTACATTAACCGTAACTTCCTTAATAGTGTGAACAAAGCTGAACAGCTGCTTGAAATTTTCAACGCTATGATGTGATCTTTGAATTCTGGGAGCACTCATAATATCATTTTGCAATTCTTATTTTTTTAGTTCCGCAAACGTTTCTTCGAAGCCTATCTTTTCCCGAAGTTTCCTAGTAACGGGGTCAATGAGATGGGGTGTGATATAGCTGAGCAGTGTTTACCTATGTGTGTTTTTCTTCAACGTGCTACACTCGACTAAGCGCTGTTCCAGTGCCTGTTGTGGGATATTTTTTCTTCAGCTACTGAGAGCATGGGGTAGATATTGACGTAAGGAGATAATTGTTTCTATTTGTAATCGCGTGGGGTTTGTCACATCAATTTTTTTCTTCCGCTCACATTAGGATTAATAGCATACAATACTTACATACATCGTTTTAAAACTCAATTTTACCCATCCTTGATATGAATACGATATCTTTCGTTGAATTAACAGCTGTTTGGAAAGATTTTTTTTTTGACACACATATGTAAGTTGGGAAAGGGTACAATTAACAAGATAAAATTATCTATTCAAACTCAAATTATGCAAACCGCTGTCAAGAACAGACAAAACAAAAAAATACAAGAAATCGGGCTTTTTTCTATCAGTATGTTATTAAGAAATATCAGATATGGATCTAAGCTAATTTTGACAGAAAAGGTAACCCCAGAAATAAAGAAAAACTGTCATTTAGTATTGTTGCTAGCATGATAATTGTCCTTTAAGTGGACAAAATTGGTAATTTATTCACAAGATTACCACTCTATGTGCAAAAAATAATGGATTTTGTAGAAATTAAGGTCCGAGTTTCCTTTGTATGAAAAAACAGCTATTATTGGCTCTAAGCAGTAAGAAAGCCTTATAATTTGATTCGAACGTTGCGAATGGATTTCAGTTTCCAGAATCGACCATCACATGCAATGGCTTAACAGCTAATCGTAACATTTAAAAGATTCGTATCAGTGTAGAAAATTTTTCTGGAATTTAATATAAAGATTTTAGTAAAAGATGTGCGAGAGTCGTCGCACTGCATAAAAGCGGCTATTGGTGGCCTTTTGGCCCGTATCATTTTCCATGTTTAATGTCAATGTCTCAGCATTACAACTTCTTAAATATATATACAATTTATCAAACGTAATGCGTCATCCTATTTATTGTTTTTTTAACAACTCTTCTACTCTTATTGAAGTTCATTATTTACGAAAAAAAGACACACTCATCTGCCTACCTATACGCCTTAATCATGTAGCAATCAATCCCATATTTATGTACCTTTTTTACAATTTTTACACATTTTGCACGTTAAATCAATATCGAGGTGCCTGCATCCGCGATTCTCCTCCAATTCAATCTCATGCACTTCGAGTGTAGGTACAACAAACGTCCATACGCCATTAAAATTAATTGCTTCGCTCAATCATTCGAATTTGTTGTCATTTGTGACATTTTTATGGACTGTGTATCATGCATTTTATGACTGCGATCCTAGTTCGAACTTGACTGGCTTCCAAAATAAAGTTCCTGAATAAATAAACTGACTTTAATGGGTTGCATTCGTTTTCATGTTAAGTGGAATTTTATGGTTAATTTATCAAAATTAATACTTTCGAAGATGCATAAAATTTTTTGATTATTTTAAGTATTCATAATGTTTGGATTTATAATAAAGTAAATGTAATCAAGTGTAGTACAATTAGTGCCTACCAATTGCATAGCCAAACTTTGCAGCACTTGTCTTCTATGGCATGTGGTGTCCCATTTTTTTGCTATTCAGTTTACGAACCTCAATAAAAACAATGGCGTTTCACTTTTATTCACTTAAAAATTTAAAATAAAACTTTTTTCCATAATTTGTGTCATCTTTCTTGGAGGGCAGCATCTACTTACTACTTGTCGTTCGTTCGCATTGACACATCAAAAATTTCCAATTACAAACAACATTATGGAGATCGACAAGCTGTCTGTAGCAATATTGGCCTGGCCCACATGTGTGCCAGTCAGTAGAGGACATAGCAGAAATTATTATTTATATGCGAGGCGAAATTCATGTTCGACACATGTCTCCAAGGATTAACACAACTGACCACAAAATCATCATCATCATCATCACAGAGAAGTCCAACAGCCGTAGCACCAAGAAACAAACAAAATAACGTACAAAAAGAAATACGTTGTCGCTAGGGTATCTCTAAAAAACCGCTAAGTTAAATCAATTAAAGAGAAATATGCTAAATAGGCCTTTTTTAGAAAAATATAAAATATTTAGGGTGGAATTAAAATTATTCATAAATAACACAACAGTAACAGTTTACAAAATGATTTTTTTTATGTATCTTTGATAAGAGGTTACATTTCTTGAGAATTTTTTTCCACTGCATTTGAAACTTAAAATTTTGTTTTAATGGTACAGTTTTTCAGATATTGTGGTTTTAAATTTTTTCGATCTCTTTACTCTTTAAAATTCAGAACTTGATACAAAATTTAAGATATTAAAATGAAAAATAAACGTACTTACATGATTGGATTTTACATCGGATAAGCGGTACAAAAGATGTCGATGAAAACAAGCCAGATTTTTAAAAAAATCTAATTTTGCAGTTGATTTTGTGGTCATGAACATTGTTCTTTTGCCTTTTTATCATTCCTAGACAATGAATCTAAATCGAGTACAATCACCTAATTACATAACCAATTACTGTTTCGATTTCAAAGCTTTTTCTTTGTTTCCTTTGAAACAAAACTATTACTTACTTCTTACTATACCCTTCTCTTAAATTTTATATTTACCTTCAATACAACCTGTTTTGTGCTGACCAGAACTCCGACACATAGTAGTAAATCGAGAAAAGCAATGTCATCGGACTTCTTTCGATTCGGTTAGGCTTATCCACAAACCTACCCCAGCTATTGTTAGTTTTTGTGGAAGTTAACATTTTAGTCTGTGTAGTAAAATGATTCCGTCCCACTTGGCTTCTTATCTGTTGCTCATTAAAGACAGCATTCTAGCATTCTCTTTAACCTCAAAAAGAAATGTTGATAGATTCGAACATCTTACCACAGTGTAAAACATATCACTGGAAGTTAACGTTGACTCTTCAGATAATATATATAAATTCTTCTGGCTTCATATATAATGTTTATACCTCCGCCTTGCTTACAGTCTTTTAAATCGCCTACAGTCTTTTAAATCGCCTTTGCATAAAAAGTTCCTCATAGCCCTATTTGATTTTATGAATAAATGTAATACGAATACAGCCTGTACAGGTATGCAGGTACATTGCCAACAGATGCTCTTCTTTTACAAAAATTTTTAAGGAAAGTACGGTTTCATTTTATACTGGAGGACTTTTATTTATTAGAAGGACCTCCACGTCACATCGTATTTTAATATTTTTCCTTGGGTAGTTCAGTATTTTCAGCAAAATGATTTCATTATTTGAGTGGCTCTTTAGGCCCAAGATGTAACTGAAATCAAAATTTCATTCATGGGAGATGTTTACAAAAGAAGTTTAAAGGTTTTTCCAATGTCTGTGGAGGTTGAAATTTTCCGTAATTGTCTTTAAAGCGTCAAAAATGTCAATAACTCTTTGTGCCACAATCTTTATTTATTTTGAAATTTTTTTGATGAGATTGCCATTAGCGTTCGCAAGCGAGGGGGCACAACTTTTACAGGGCCGTTAAAATGGTGTTCGAATAATTTGGAGCTTAGATTTTACCATAAATAACAAATTAATTGCATGCTAAAGCCATAGACCGCGTAGGAATTGGAAAATTTCGCATAAAGCCGTTAATTGGAGGTAAAAGCCGTTAGTTGGAAGTAAACAAATTTTTGTTTTTTTTCTTTACAAATTTTTGTTTTTTTTTTCTCAAAAAATTGTACCATTTAAAAACAAAAAATTTTTTATGGAAAGCCGTGAATTCGTCCATTTTAACTATGTAACCCTGAATACCTGTCACTTTGCTTAAGTTTTAATTTGTGAAAACTGATGACCATTGGCATTGTTTTTTTAGCTAATAATTTTTTGTTAAAAAAAAAAGAAAGAAAAATACAAAAATTTGATATGTAGGGGGCGGCAAATTACGTCGTGACCTGTTATTTTGCGATTTTTACGAGGACTTCCAAAACTCATCCATTCATCAATATATTCCGTTGTTTTGAATTCGCCTATAACTGGATATCAGCATCATGTATCATCACTCTACATAGGGTCCAACTGCTTGCTAACATAAAGCTGATTTAATTTCGTCTTCAGCAACTTTTTTAAGAGCATAGCATTAAAGTAAATGGCTGTAAAGCTTAGTGTTTAACCAATTAATGAGTAAGCACTATGCGGAGATAATACTAAACAGTTGTACATCACCGAACCTTAGCACTGTCCGAATTATGCATAAAAAGTACAAACGAAGGTCCTGTCTCTACGGTCGGTTGCCGACGAAGACATTGATAATGTGGGCCACATGGCTGAGGAAGAGAGTGAAATGCGATTCGGGCATCCCTGGGTACCGGTAAGAGCGGTGCTGCCCAGAAAACGAGCAGGCGCTCAAAGAGCATAAAAATTAGAACGCGTAGGCGCTTAAAGAGCGCAAAAAAGTATGCACGTATACAGAATAATAAACACATACTTATTTGATTGGGGTAGTGGGCGCCACTGCTTTAGATCGATGAGTATGGGTTTTGCTGACTGGATTCATAGAATGCTAAGTGTAATCGTTCATCGTCATCTTCGTACGTTCGCTATCGAATTTGTGGTCCGTGAGCGTCTAGTAGAAAAATGTGTTTCACTGGTCGTCATTGAGGTAACAGTATGGTTTTCTCATAAATTTTGTTGGTATGATTTTTTTGAAACAAATGCCTCACTAACCCAATGCTGAAATATTATTTATTTACTTAAATTCCTATTAATGAGTCACCCTAGCACGAACAACTAAGCTTTCAAAATAAAGTACGGATGAGATCAAAGCAGTGAAGAAGTAGCTAAAGTGAAGCAAAGCAAAGTTTTTAGATTTTTATATAAAATGTAAAAAGATAAAATAAGCAGGAAGGAATCCAAAATAAAAAATGAGAAAATGTGAGAAAAAAATTGACAACATAAATAAAAAATTTCCCAAGACACAAACCAACAAAATGCAGCAAAAGCGGCATTGAGTGAGTGAAAGGACAACACAGGACGAAACAGCGCTTAAGAACTAAGGCAACTCAAAGATGGAAAGACGAAAGCGGCGGACAAGCTGAAACTGTAGCTGTAGCGCATGGATGGCATGTTGGACAAGTCCAAAAAGCAAAGTTATGTGTGAAGTGTGGTGGAGCTGTCAAAAGTCACTATAAACTTGTGACGTGTCTCTCTAGTAGTTTTTCCTCTTTTGAAAAAAAAAACAAAAACAAAAAACTTTTAAATTTATTTTCACTTTGTTTTCACTCTTATGAACGTGTGGGACACAACACCCACCCACCCATCTACCACTACCAGCGCCGATGCAGTAGATTTCTTTTATTATTTGATACTTTTAAGTAATTTTTTAATAACGGTAAAATATAAAATGAATGACAGTTGAGTGAGCATGTGTATGTGTGTGTGTGCCTGGGAAATGCTTAAGTGAAAAACGTCATTCTCATGTCAGGCAGTCAACAATGTGTATGAAGTTGTGAATTGTTTGACCCATTGGATATTCCTTGCCACCCGTTCCATCGTTAAAAGTTGTATCCCTTGCCAACACACACACATGTGCAGCATCTTTCTCTCTTCCGCTCTTTCAGCTCTTCATGCTTTCACGTTTACATGTCAAAATAATAGTCCAAGTGCCGAGCTGCCAACTTGGGAGAGTGAGGTTATGTCTCTGCGGTTTTCACTAAACACTGACCAAGTCATAACAACAGAAACTTAAAAAAAGGACTTCTTATATATTTTATATGGAGCTAAAAATCATCAAAGGATATTTTATTTAATGTTGGCAAGGAGAAAGACGACTAGCGGACTAAGTCTCAAAATATGACAGTTCACAGTTGACATATTTCACAAAAGAAGGTGGCAAGAATATGACTACGAAAGGAAAGAGTTGGGTACGTCCTAGCAAAAGGGTACATTGTTATTATTGTGCAGTGTGGGCTTTGTTTTCGTGGTTTTGTTCATTTGGCAAATAATGAAGGTTGATGATGGAACTCAATACACAATAAATGGATCGTCAACGACGTTGTGCAATGGATGACAGTTTCCGTTTAAAGCTAAACGGACTGAAAGCTTGAAGGCATGCCTAAAAATTATTTGTAGGTTTTTATTGACGGTCAGCACCCAAACAACTGTTATTTTTTATTGCCATTCAATACCGACCATATATATATATATGGGTCATTCCATCTATAATGGGCCTATAATTACCCTAATGTTTTTTAAATAGGGTGAAACTTTTTTCAGTGATTGGTCTATCATGTATTAGATATAAAAAAAATCGATAAAATTTTTTTGACCAATATTATTGCCTAAAAAAAAAGTTTCAAATTGTAAGTAAAACAAAAAAATTCATTGATGAATATAAACAAACCAACACAATCCAAATTAGCTTTTATATTATTTTTAGGTAGTTGTGTACTAGTAGATGACAAAAAAACTGCAAATCTGAATAAATGAAGGCCTGAACGGTTTCTATGTGGTAAAAGATAAAAAAAATTACCTTCCAAGAAAACATCACTTTCCCAAATACTCCATCATCGATTTCAGCTCAAAATTTTCAGAACATACAGGAGTACCATTTCTGAAAATTTCATTCATTTTTGTTCACCTTATTTCATTTTACAGGCATCTTAAGTTAAGATTTAGGATTTGCAATGTAAATTGAAACATTGAGAAGTAGACCGAGAAAATTTGAATATTCCTTTATATTTCTTTCATAAACATTCCACAGTATACACGCACTTTAAATGCTTGTAAAATGAAATAAGGTGAACAAAAATGAATGAAATTTTCAGAAATGGTACTCCTTGTATGTTCCAAAAAGTTTGACCTTAAAAAGGCTGAAATCAATTCAAATTTTATTCTCTCGCTCTCATCCTCAATGTTTCTATTTACATTGCAAATCATAAATCTCAGCTTTAAATGCTTGTAAAATCAAACAGGGTGAAAAAACATGGATAAAATTTGCAGGCCCCATTATAGATGGAATGACCCATATATATTATAATGCATTCCTCTATTTTCTTTGATTTCTTCTATTTCTAGTTGCTTTGGCGTTGCCTTCCAATACTTTTAAAAGTATTTTTGTTGAACTTCCATAACAGTCTATTCACTTTTTCATTTTGGAAATCCAGTCAATTAAGCACTCGGTCCATCCATCTTAAAGCACCTTTTGTAAGCAGTTTATGCGCTCTCATAAAGTTATTGAGAATACAACGAGAGCATAGCTTCCAGAAACGCATTGAAGTTGACAGCACCACTACCGTAGAACAAACTTTGAGGGTTACCTCCATGTAACTCGTAGATATTTTGGTTGAACCTTATGCTTCATAAGCGGTGCTGCCCACAGAACAAGCAGGCTATCAAAGAGCGTAAAAATGAGAACGATCAAGCACCTAAAAAGCGGTAAGGAGCGTAAAAAAGCGTACACGTTTACAGAATTGATAAACAAGTCATCAACACATGCCTATCGTGAGAGCGTTTGCTTGTGGTAGTGGGCACCACTGTTCACAAGCCTCTTTTGCATATAAAACCAAATAGTCGATGCTGAAACTTTAATAGCATTAAAAATTAATACCATGTAAGTCTTTGAAGAAAAATGTTTTGCGGTTTTCTGCTTCGATGGATCAAACTCAATTGCCTTCGGTAACCTTTCCTTTCTGAAATGAAACTTTTCCTTAAGGTAGGAAAATCCCTCGAACAACTCATCACTAAGGAATAACTACCTGCATAGTTACAGAACTGTAAAGACGCAAGTTATAGCGAGATTTCCGAACATTACACAGCAGTGGTAAGTTAATTTTGTTGATGATACAAACTCTTGAAAATCAAGATTTTCCATGGTAAAACTTTTAGAAAGTCACACTTAAAACAATGGATAATGCGACACAGAATGGCCTTTATCATGCGCACTACATTAAATAGGAGTTTAAAGATAGTTTAATGTTAATATGAAACCGCTTCTTGTAGATAATATATAAACTTATATAGGTCTTCAAGTAAACATTAGATTATTGTCAGTTTGTATGAGTTCGAATTATAACCCGTTGTTTTCTGTGACTGTGACATATTTATCGTCTTCACAGCAAAACGCTAGTTTTCTTCCCCATCTGTTGGGTTGCCTAAATACAATTCCAATTATTAGTGGTGTGACTGTGAGCTGTTTTTCGTCCCTGTTCAAGGTGCATAGTGCCTACACTAAACCTTTACATTACTCCTATCTGTCGTCCGAGCAAGCAACGTTTAAGTACATAATCCAAAGCGAGTCGATATGCAAGCGCTCTCAAACACTTACACTCGGGTTTCTTTTTTCAGCGTATGCTTCCATAATTATTTTGGATTGTCGTATATTCCGTCCTCCTGAGCTTCATTCTTATGATTGCGACAGACTTCAGATTATGATTTGTACAACGTGTGTCCCATTCATTACCGTTCTCTCTGAATAGCTTGGACGGAAATCAGAGTTTGACGTCATTTGATGAATAATTGTGCTAGTCCTAGGTCATTTATTGAATGTGTCTCATTGTAAAGCAGATCTTGCTTTACGATCTACTCAAATTTGAGCTAAGTTATCGTTGAAAAGAAAAAATAAGGCTAGACGTTAAGCAGATGTTCATCACTATCAAGTGTTTTGACGCTGTCCAAATAAATTATGTTATCCACCCTTTCTATGCTGGATTTGCCTATCTTGAAACTATTACTGGCACTGGCTGCACGGATGGATATGCTTTTCCTTATAGTATTGAAGAGTTTTCGATCTACCTCTTGCTTTATGGGGCGGAGGCAGATGTCACATGCATTGGTGTCCAAAAGCTTGCTAAAAGTTTATGGAATGCTGCGAATAATAAAGTACAAAGCTTTGCTAAAAACATTGTTATGGTGGTAATGATATTGTAATGATCTTCTGTCGGTTCTGATGATGTCGATGATATCAAAAGCGATGTTGTAGTCGATGAAGCTTAGATGTTGCAAGACTTGGAACTCATAACTATGCTCCAAAACAATGCAGACGGTACTTATTTGCTATTAACAATACATATAGGATTCGTTCGAACGAAAACCTGCGTGTTGTGTTAGGATAAGTGGCTCTAGTTGCTCGCGAACTATGTTAAGGAGGACTTTTGTCTCTTTAGATAAGATTGATAATTTTGTGATTTCCAAATACATATGTAGTTCTGTTATAGCGAAAAGACACATTTTTTGAAATTTCCTCTAATATTTCTAGCAGCCTGAGTTCATGTGAGCGTTTTGTTAAGCAATTTGTGATAAAAATGGGAAAAACAAGTCCAGATATAAACTTCGGGATGCGTTTCTCATTTTCGGTAACTATGCAATCTGCGTATGTCAATGCTGGTGGACACGAGACCAGTCACTGTGATCTTCGATAAGGAAATGGCGTATGTCACATATCATTTTGGTTTGATTTGGTCATTTGGGTTCATTTTGTTGCTTTATCTCTGCATCGGTGGATCATCCGTATGTAGCTAATATTTCGATTTACGTACATAAGTGCAGTATATCGTCCCGGATTTATTTTTGTTGTACCATATATGAATCGTTGTAGTCGCATGTGATCATTACTATGTGCGGAAGCGTTCCAATTAGCAAGTTATAAAATTCTTCTTCATTGTAGAAATAGCAGCCTCAGTTGGAGCATATATTTGTATAATCGGCACGTTCCCAGCTCTAATTTTGCACCAAAACTATAGTATTCTTTAACTATAGGATACTGCCATTTATTGTTTTGAGATATGATCTCTGTAGAAAAGACCGAAGCCAAAGCAGTGTCAGTAATTTTTCGATTGTCCTTAGTGTAAGAATTTTCCACCAGAGCTGACTTAATGTTTAGCTCACTGCATTTCATCTGTAATCTTGCATCTTTGTTATCTCAGTTTTTTAGCATCTTTGTAAATCTCTTGGAGACTTTCCAGAGACCTTTTAGTAACATGAATCTTGGATATTTTTTTGTAAGATTTAATTCTGAGCAAGGAACTCTTAAAATTTTTTTATCGGCTATGTATTCTTCAACTTGTTCTCAATCGTTTTACTACTGTTGGTTTTATGTTTTGGTGGTTCTTATATAAAGGTACGCACAGGGCCGGCTTTAGCCATCTAGGCGCCCCGGGCGAGTCATGCCTTTGGCGACTTTTTAGGTATACTTATTTCATTATGATTAAAAAATCTTGTTTGTTTAACCCCATTTATTCTCTAAACAATGCACTTTACATGTTCATATTGTCTGTCAGTCATGTCACAAACCATTAAAAAAAATTTAAATCTTATTTTTCTAGCTTTTTTGTCACCAAGTTCTCGGATAAGACTGGCAAAATCTAGATTTTCAGTAGATAACGCGGTCAAACTAGTCAATCTTGTTTGAGACATAGTAGACCGCAAATAAGTTTTTATCAATTTTAGTTTAGAAAAACTACGTTCTCCACTTGCAACAGTCACTGGTATTGTTAACAGAATACGCAGCGATATCCAAGTGTTGGGATATATTTCTTGAAGATTGTGTTTTTTGGTAAAATTTAATGTTTCGATAGGAGCTGCCTGACTGTCTTCAAGAAAGTGTTGCAAACCTAAAATTTGTTTGGTGCCCCGGGCAGCCGCCCCTGTTTAGATTTTTAAGTTGTGTTTAAATCGCCTATATAATCGGTCTGTGTAAACAGTTAAAGGTCAACGATAGTAAAATGGTGGCTCAAATATAGACTACGGTGTTGGTTTTGTTGGACACAACTGCAAGATTTAATTTCCGCTCGAAAATTGTCCCAGTTCTTTCAAGCCAAACTTTATGCCAGAGAAACCACTGCTACATTTTTTGCGAATATTCTTATCCATATATCATCGGATTATCAGACGACACCCAAAGCGCTCCATACCTAGGAGATTAAATTAATAATGGCGAATTCAGAGGCGTGGCATGTCCATTTTGCGCTCACAGAGGAGAGGTAAGAAGTTCATAACTTTTCACATCCTAAAAACCTTACCAAAATGAGATAAATTCCATCATATAACAAAGGCCGCTTTGCACATTCCACCTTACTATTTCAAGTCATAGTTCAAAAGTTTATTTTATATATTCTTAGGATTAGAATGAAAAGCAATCTTATCGCATCGCTCTCTGAGATAATTGTCCCGGCATAAGAAATGCCTAAAAAAACTCATTAATGATCTTATAAAAATAAATTCACACGCTCTGCAATAATCAACCGAATATGATAGGAATTATTTTTTGTCACCATCCCTGGAGCTATCACTTTAGTGTAATTGGCGCATCGAACGAAAAGATATAATAATAATATATAAGATTTATCGTGAAATTGATGATGGGCACTCATTTTGCGATTGTATTGTCGTTTTCACAAGGAACTACTTTTCAAAGGACTTCTTAATTTTCTAAAATTATATTAGCAATGTCGTTAGGGAAGGCACAAAACATTTGCGGTAGAATATAAGTATGACCATCTTACTAAGATTATTTAAGTTGAGTAGTTGGTGTATGTAGCTCTGCTGTTAAGTCGATTAGTCGAAAGTCGTTGCCTGAAGTTGTACATTAGAGGCTAAGCCAGGTCGAGATTACTAAATTAAAAGATTCTTCCTTGTAAAAACTCTATAATTTGGGCTCAACTCCCAAACATATGCTATGTACTTATATGCTTCGATTTAAGGAAAGTCTCCGTACAGTTTCTCCTCCTCCCCTCTCTTATTTTGTTGTGTAGCAAGTAAAACTCACTAAGGTCTAGTTTTGCGTTTAGTTGAACGTCCATCTATTTTGAAATACATTCAACCATAGAATGAGTTTTCCATGCGAACTAAACTTTAACTTAGTACTTACAGTATGGCGCAACTAAAGATCGACAAAAGGCTTACCGCCGCTGTAGTTATACACTCGTTGTCTTTCGGACATCAATTTTTTTATATTTTTGACTTTTTCTCTTCCGAACTAGCCCCGCTTTAAGTTGTCCTTGCTTCATACCACATTTTGTTCTTGGTAATATTAAAAATTCTCTTTTTTTGCTTTCATTTTAAACTTTGAATTTTAAAAAGTAATAGGGTTTATTTTTTTTCTAAGGATGGATTTAACATTTTAATTGATTTCTTCTTTAGCTCTATAGCAGCACTCGTCACCTTAACTATGGTATGTCACTAACATTCTTCAT
Organism: Meiosimyza decipiens; assembly: GCA_963680825.1. NCBI lineage: Eukaryota > Metazoa > Arthropoda > Insecta > Diptera > Lauxaniidae > Meiosimyza > Meiosimyza decipiens. Next base: position 1,623,488 of record OY804260.1, read on the forward strand.
GTTTTCGTATTCTAAATAAATGTATTCTCGATTTATTTCCTCTGTCAAAGATAATTTTAATATTTTTGCACTTTTTACAACTTTCATGCACCGTTGCTCTCCACGTTGGCCCCGTTGTAAAATGCCGAAACCCCAGAAAGTATGTCTGCATAACAACAAACGCTTGTATATTTAAAATAATCGCAACGCTATAACAATAATTTTGAAAAATACTCATAAATCCATCGAGTCGTCATAACTTTTATTTTTATTGCCCCCAACGTTGTATACCTCAGACATACATCCCATACTTACATAAAGTAGAACGGCGACGTCACGTCATTCGCGCGCCCTGTCTGTCACAAATAAATTTGCAAGCTTGCATTTCGATATAACAGTTAACAGCGGTAAGCAGGGAGACAGGGTTGATGACAATATCGCTACGGCGAAGTCCACCACTGTTACCCTTGTGACAAAATGTGGGTATTAACCAGGGATGTCTTGAAGCATGCACTTTTTTCAACGTCGAGAATTTGATTCATTAATTTATTGGGGCCTGTGTCGCAAGAGGTACAGGCAATGCATTAGTACAAATTACTGGTTTTAGTCAGATTTAGTCCAAAAAGCGCTCCTGTACTTGAAAAACCTGTAAATGATAGCCTCTTTAAAAGTTTTATGAAAATCGTAGGTGCCAATTTCGAGTAATTCAAAATGAAAAATTTTAACTTTTGAAAAGTGGCTCGGCCACTTTTCCAATTCCGACTGCTTTAAGTACAATTCAAGATGCATATATCTGCATCCGTTTACCAAATTTCATCAGAATATTTTGCTTGGTTTGGGAGGTATGACGTTATAAAAATGAAAGCTTAGGGCGGTGCCACCTCTCTGTATTAGTCTTTAAAATCTTATCTCCTATCCAATCTATGTTTTGTTCACTTGTGCACTAGGTCCCCAAGTTTCATCAAAATAGATGCCCTTTCGCTATTCGTTTGGTCACATATTTCCGTAAAGCAATTCGCATGTTTTAGAAGAAGTGACCTGTATGCCAAATTTCATTCGATTAGCTTGCTTGGTTTAAACGAACAGACAGAAAGATGGACAATTAGACGCACAGACAGACGAACATGGCTAAACTGTCTCAGGTGGTGATGCTGCTCAAGAATATATATATTTCTATGTCTGCCACGCCCCCTTCTATGCAATACAAACTGAATGACAAACTTTATATACCCTCTGTGTAGGGTAAAAAAATAAAGTTTTACAACTTAGATGACCTCTCTTTTTATAAACAATCAGCTCTTTTCGATCAACTGAACACAGTTTTATCTATTCTACGTAATACGAAAGAGAACATTTGTTCTATTTAAATACCTAAAATTGCTTAAAAGAATTTTCAAATTAGACTGATTTTGTTGTACATTGAAAGCTCATATAATAAAGTTATGTAATAGCACTATTATCGTTTACGCGTCGCGTGGAAAATTAATCGACTCGCCTTAATTGAAATTAAAGTTTGCGAGTCACCCTGTTGTTTCGCCTCACACGACAAAATAGCGCAAATGTCAAAAATTTTAATATTAATGTTAGCCATGATTTAACTATTAAGGTTCTGGCAAAGTGTCAAAATTATACTTTTATATTATTTAATCATGCTGTTAGCGAGCCGCCTAAATAACGTTCGCCAGACATGTCAAAATACGGCGAGTAAAAGTGTGTCAAATATTAGAATAAGTTTTTGAAAAATTTTATTAATTAATATTTATTTTAAATAAGAAAACGAATATAACATTTTTCAAAAGTCTTCTCCTTCTCGTCTTCTGTCATGTCCATTTCAATCCACTCATGGCAACTTACTGTCCATTGATTGCACCAAGCCCATTTCAAAGTCATTTCAAAATCGAAAGAATGGATTAGATAGCATTGTTTTGAAGGCGAACATTCGCCAACTATAATGTTGTTGGACAGGCGAATCACCAAGTAAGGCGAATCGCCAAATTTAGGCGACTCGCGAACGGTAAAAGGGCTATAAGATTTCAAGATATGTGAATTTTGAAGCTAAATGTACGTGCTTATGTATGTTTTATCTATAGACAGGATAGCAATCAATACCGGTGACTACAAAAAATAGCTGGTAAATTATTTTAAGAGCGGTACAGAAATTACCAAAAACCAAAACAAGTATGTATAGCTATCAGGAATCTGTTGGCCTTTCGAAAAAAATTTTAAATTTTTTTACATTCTATAGAGTAAATGATATTTCGAGTAAAAACTTAATTTCGGATTTTAAAATTTTATTTTTATTTTAATTTACACAGAAGAGAAAACAAATGTATCTAAACCAAAGTAGGATCCATTTAAGAAATTCCCGATACAAACGTAAAATAACTTATTTTTTTTTGTTTAGGAAATGGTGTTATCCAAAATATGCTCTCACAATTCGACCATTATCCAAATTACCCAATTCGAAAAAGTAATTAACATTAGCGGTATCCCTTATTAAAAGCTACACTCCACCTGCTGAAGCTCCATGAAAGTTGCAGAAAAAAAAATGATTGCAGTATAACGCAACAACAACAACTACAATAAAAATGCAAAGGGCTGGAAAATTGTTGCCGCTTCGTGTTGTTGTTGTTGTAGTTGGATGGAATTGGATCATAAATTAAGTTCTCATAACGGTAATGTCGCTTAAGTAATAAAATTTTACACTGACATTTGACAATCGATGTGAGTAAAAGCGATTCGTCGCGTCGCGGCGACGATTGGACGCATCGGTGACATGAACGTTAAATGTCAAAAAGTGTTCGTTACTGCGGGGTGCGAAACAAAAAAAGTTTAACTGAACTGAATGCTCGTTACAGTAAATTCGCATTGCACTTGTCATTGTGAATAACGGTAATTGCATACTGAATATGGGATGAAGAATAAAGTAGGCAACAGAAAAAAAGCCAAAACCTTTACATTTTTTACTGGATCTTGGTCAGTATGAAAATTTTACTGCCATTTTCTGACAGCATTCATGAATTTTATTGTAATAATATAAATTGTTTTTAATAAAACATAACTTCATTTACAAACTGCATTGTTGGAAACTTTGTTTATCTTTTTAGGTGAAAATAGAAACTGACCAATCAGCTCAAAGATTTCGCTTAATCCTACTGCATTCAAAGTTTTTCTATTAAACTAAACAAAAATTAACAAATTTTTTCATTATCTGACGACTAGCAAAACATTCAAGTCATGTTGACACCTGACGAAAATTTACAACCGTTTTATATAAATATTATTTCCCCTCTACCTCCGCCTATCAATCCGATAAAAGTCCTAACATACCCACAATAGCTGTGTTGTATTTTTGACGGAAATGTGTCATAAATTGTATTGAGTGCTGCAATAAAATGCTATTAAATGCACAGTGTCATGCATAAATATGGGGTGTGAGGGGCGCAAAGACAAGACCTAAAAAGTACTCACTTGCTGCTTATGTAAGTATGTTCAAAATATATCACCAGTAATAAATTTCGCTGCGACATTGTTGTCATAAACTGTGTGACTTCATACGCGGACACGGAGTGACAATTTGCAGTTATGAGTGACTGAACGGTTAAATGAGTGAATTATAGTGTCAGCACCAAGACATTACTGCAATGTGAACTGCCATGGTAATTTAAAGAATTTTATAGCAATCAACTAATGAGCTCTTTGGTGAGTTAGCGACAAGCTGACCTTTGTTATACCAAAACGTTTGAAAGTCCCCTGATTAGACCTTTTGAATTTGCTGAACAAGGAATGGTCTTTCTGATAATGCCTAACGATCTGAATGTCAAAATATACCAGATCAAAAGTCACGAGATTCAGTTTTTTGGTATAGTTTTGCTTTCTTTTGGTCAGACACACTCACAGAAAAATTTAGTAAATATGGTTTCCCATATTTGATGTAGTAATTGCGTGTAAATTACACATATAATGTGTTAGTTGGAGGTCCGTGTAAAAACATATAATATATAAAGTGAAAAATCGCTGAAATAGTGTATTTCAATTACATCTTTTTGCACAGATACTTATAAGTTAATTATCTTCACAAATCGCCATTATTGTTGCTTTATTCCTACAGAAAATATTGCCACATTATGAAGCAAACTCAGTCATTAGTACGTACGAAAATAACTGCAAAATAAATATGTATAGCTTATTTCTACATATAGAACTTAAAAAACTTGTTATTTTAAAGTTTATTATGTACAAAACTTAATGTACAAATTAATTATATACATATATGTAAATATATCTTGCGAATTTTCGTAAGTAAAGTTCATTGTCCGATAAAAAAATAGAGATGGAGAGTGAAAACTAGTTTTTGCGTGCATATCAGCGCTAAATTGCGTTTTATTGTACAAAATATCTTGCCCAGATCAATAGGAGATATAGCTAGCTGGAGCTCGCTACAATAAATATCTAGAAACTCATAACACATTAAGTATAAGACACTCTCTAGTATATCGTCACCTAACATCCAAAAAGGCATAACCACACTTTTTAGTTTTAAACAGGCGAAGCAAGAAACGTATACTGGAATTGTTTTGTATTTCTTTTGTAAAAGATTGAAAAGAGTCAAAGTTTACTTAAGCTCTAAAGAATTCAAATATTGTGTTTCAAATTTTACATATTCGTGTGCTACTTTTTTTTATTTGCTATATGAAACTCAAAAACTTCTTAATACGGCCTTTTGCATTTTTGTACGAATGTGTAGTTTAATCTTAGGTAGCAATAATATATTATAATAAAAATTTCGCGCTGGTATATGTAAAAATGTGTATAGAAATTCAAACGTAAACAAAACATTATCCAGTAGAAATTCGTGCTTCACTGATGTAAATAAATAAATAAACTGCTACACAAAAAATTTCCAAATTAAAAATTCATCAACAGAAATAAAAAGTACTTTTCCGAGAATTAAAACTCTTTTTCCATGAATATGCATTTTTTTCCAACAATGATGCGCACAAGAGCAGGTGTTTTGGTATTACATATTTTTTTTTACAAGTCAATAATACATGCAAAAAAAATTCGCTTTCGCAGAAATAATGTTTTTGACCTGCATTTTTCTCAACTGGCATTGCACGTTTAATTTCGACTGGATCTCTTGCATATACTTTTGTTTGACAAACGAACCAGCAGGACGATTGATTGCACGATTCATTGATTATGATGCTAATGCATCATAATCAATAAAAAAACGGATTGTGAAATTTTGTGGTTACGACTTTTTGGATGTTAGGTGACGATATGTGATACTAAGATAAGCGCGATGTCTTCAAGACGCTTTGTGGATCCGACGGTGATCACTGCCCACGTATCAATCGAGCGGATCTTCCTCTTTCTTCTTTTGCTATTCTACGTCGCTTTGTTTGTTACGTTCGTGAGATATCCCCTAAATACTAAATTTGTGAAGGCGGTGGGTGGGTGTCTTCGGAAGCCAATTTCACAAATTTTTAAGGTCTTGGATTGCTTTTGGTAAAAGATGTTGACGTAAAAGCTTATTACATCATTCACATCTTTTTTTTTTCCACGAATTGATCACACATCCGGCTTATCAACAGACAGTGCTGATAGGCTTAAAACTTTCAACCTGAATAAAAGTATCCATAGTGAAACACAAAACAACAGAAATTCACTTAGTTACAGTGCAGCTCTCAGCTAAGGTCAGATAAATTTATTTGACATGTTCCCAGCACTCCTGTACACGGAGTTTGTTGACTGTGCTATTGTGCACCTTGGCCTTCAGCAAGTTTAAGGACTTTGGTAGTCTACATGCTTACAGTTTATGTCTCAATGTGGTCTTCAACTCGCATGAATTACATCATTGAGATAGCTCTAAGAACCTCTTTGAGGCCATCCCCGACTTGTGGTACCACAAGGTACATAGTTCTAGTGACAGATTATAGAAAAGATGCATGTCAAGACCGTTTTAAGAAAATGTTTGAAGCCCAATTAGAGTCTGCAGGTAGCTCAGCTGATGTTGTGTGCTGCAATATTGCTGCAGCAGTTAAGTTCAAGGCCAAAAGCTACTAGGACAGAAAAGACGCGCCACACAATGACAGTGGACTTAAGCCATCGATTGGGTATAGAAGGTTCAGCAAAAGTACGTGGCTCTTAATAATGACCAGTATACATATATCGGATAGAATTGAATCTATACAAAAACAAACAACCTTAGACGTTGCAGATCAATTTGTGACCACTCCGTAGAACAGTTAGACATATGAGTACTCCTCGATTTATGTTCAGTTGATTGGATAAATGAGTACATCTGGGACGGTACTCTGAATCATAAAATAAGTAAACGTTGCGCAGCACAATTTTTACTGCGGGAAAATTGGCCTCATCAGTTGCGTAGAATATTAAAAAACCAACGGAAGTTGTCTCTAGGAAAATAATGTTTACATGAGAAATTCTACTTAATGAATACATTGCATTTGACATTTAAGCTCACCAATCAAACCATTCAAAATGTCTAACACTTCCGAACTGTCCATCCAACAATTCGCATTCAGGAAAAACTGAAAGCACTCTCAATTTAAACTTAATCTCTTTAAGCCAAAAGGTAGAAATTATTTAACCTTCAGGCAGCCGCATCCATAAACCTATCTAAGCAGCAGTAGCAACAACAACAACAACAACAAAATAGAGAAACCGTGTAGAAGGATTTAACTTAAAGCAACAATACAAGCCAAATCACAACAACACATCACAACTCAAACGACAAATCCAAAACAGATACTCAAATTTGGACAGCGCGACGATAACAATAGGAGATGGGAGAATTTAGAAAGGAATTGAATGTGGAGGCACCCATTGCTGCTGGGCTTTCATAATGCAAAGCAACAGGGTGAGCGTTTCGTTTTGGTCGCTCATCAAAGCGATGTCACTGTCAGTGCAAATGTCAGAGACATGTCAGGGATTAAAGCGACTTTTAACTGTCAAAAACGAGGGTGCACAAGGACGTAGAAAGCAGCAGCCGAAGATAGAAAGCAGCAAGGCGAAGTCAGCCGCAACGGAAACGGATTTAAGGGTTGACGCGGTTGACAAATACTGAAATGATTATGTATGTACACAAAGTAATGTCTCACCGTCCGATTGTCGTCAGTGCTTGAACCTTGGGCTGAATTACAGTTAATGTTCCTTGTAGGACTTTAAGCAATGATGACTTAAAAATAACATTACAATGTTTGTTAAGTAGTTTCATGAGAAACTACACGCATGCAGTATTACAACATATTTTATTATGCACTTTTCAAAAATAATAATTTTGTAATGTTTAATATGTAGTGTATTGATTATCGATTTCCGCGATATTTTTTTTGATAGTTATCGGTGATATTTTTTATTTTGATACATCGAAATTCAATTTTGTTTTTCGACTATCAAATTTTGATATCTTTGTTTAAAGGTAGCTCTGTACACTATTGAAAATGCACTCGTGTGGTCCTAGAATTCATCTTGCTTCTTCTTTTCGGAAGCATTTTGAATTGCTTGAGTGAAAAGGAAATGGCTCTTAATAAATTTCAACTTAAAATCGCTAACGCACTTTTACTATCTTTGTCTTATTTCTCGGCTATTACTCAAAAATGAAAAGGGCCTTGGGTTGTATTTGGTGAGAAGGAGCGTTGTAGTCTATGTGAGCCTGAAATTTCATATTCCAAGTGCCTTAAATGTGACGTTTATCTTTGCTGCAACAACTGAAAAGCAATTTGAGTTTTACGATTATATTTACAGAATTTCAATGCTAAATTAGCAGGGTAGGGGTTGGGACGCCATTTTTAGCATTTTATTTTTTTCAGCAAATATTTTGAAAATCGATATATCCGATATTTTTTTCTCGATATATTTCGATACTATTTGGGAATATTGATCATCGATATTTCAATAATATTTTTTATTTGCCCAACCCTAATAGCCTCTTTAGTCACGTAACGTTTGAAGGCGGTTTGGCATCGAAGCTGCAAATTTTTTATTAGTATCTGGCGGAATATTACGCAACTCAATTTCAAGTGCCTCTTTTAGGTCGTTTTTGTTTGAAATGTTGTGTATTCGGATATTTTTTTTCAAAATCGTCCATTAATTTACAAACGCATTTACTCGTAGGTCTGGAGACTATGCAGTCGGTGCCATCAAATATGGCACTTGCATATTAACCAGGATTGAACAATGCCCGCTTTTTGTGTTTTTCGTATTTTATTTTTGAAAACCCGTAAATTTGTCTGCATGCCCAGATTTTTGCACTCACTCTGTGTGTAGAGTACTGCAGGGTTCAATCTAACAGCATACTATAGAGCTCTGCTGGGTGCCCGGTCACAAAGGTATATCAGGGAATGACAAAACTGACGAATTTACCATTATAGAACAACCGGAGATTCAACAAGTCGTAGAGCTTAAGAATCCGCTGGCGGAAGTACACTTTCTGATAGAGTGCATAATCAAGAAACAAACAAAAAGAAGGTGAAACCTTACCACTGAATCTCGGTAAGTAACAAACTCTCTTAGGATTCAGAAGAGGAGAGACAAGGACTGTTGCAGGAGTACTGACGGGAGGCACTGTGCTATTTGCCATATGGCCGCCAAATATTATTCTGTTTTCAGAGATTTCTGCAGCAGTTGTGGAGATGGAGAAGAGGATGAGACGGTTAAACACCTGCTCTGCAAATGCCCGGTGCTAGTGAGGGAACGAACCAAACATTTTGCCTCCGCGTTCATTGTTGGTGTTGAGGAACTTGCCGAGCTGGAACTCACCTGTATCTTTAACTTCACCCAGGATTCACAACCATTCAATAAGACAATTTAATGCTAAGTCGGAAGAGTAATTCAATAAAATCTTAACAACCGTCAAAAACTTTGGATGATATCTACATATGAAAAATGTGCCAAATTTAAGTTGTTCTAGCCATTTGGTTTAGATTTTTTTTTATCTAGGCAAGAACTTTTCTAAAGGTAGTTGTAAAAGGGATCTAAACTATCATTTATAAGGAAATAATGTCCGAAGTCTGATAGTCTTTTTTCAAGACTGTTCTGAATGGCTATTTCTTTTATTTTTGGAAATTTTTCGAAACTTTTTTTATGGATCCGTAATATTTCTAGTTGGGTTTACAAATTTTATGTTTACTTTCGTCAAATAATGTTGACAACCGCGACAGTAGAAAGAAACGACGGTAACGATGCCAGGTATCAGAATTGAATCCGTATGACATTCAACAGAAGTGCGTTTCTGGCGAAAGCACCCCTTTGTGTGTTTGTTTGTGTGTGTGTGTGTGTGCACGCATGCAAAACCCATTTCGTCATCATTAATGATAAATTTATACCACAATTTACATGTGTCAGTGTGCGTCCTTTGACTGTCAGTTGTCAGCGACGCTTAATGTTATTACTGTTGTTGTTGCCTAAATGTCCTGTGGCATTTTCGGTATGTTCAGCACCACCGTCGTGCGCATAGTAAACGAATTACCTGCGTATGTAAACGTGGCAAATTATTCACTCGGTGATTACAACAAAGTGGTTAATAGACGTAGGATTTAATTGAATCACGTGTGGGTGCATTTGTGAATCTACATACGTATTCGTACTTAAGGTGAAAGTGTAACCTTACATTTCAAACACTTTAAAGTTTAATTTAGATGTCTTTAAAATTTTTCTTTGACACAAAATATAGACCATTTAAAGTAATATGTACTTTACTTCTTGTAATAAATTTATGTGTGAACTCGAAGCTTGATGTGACGGAATGGGTCATGGTCAAAATTATGATTTTTGTAGTCATAGATATTGTGTAGTTCTGGACCCTTAAGCAGTTGATAAAATACACAAATGAATTTGTGAGATATATTTATTGATGTCGAAATTAAAACCAAGATTTTTTTCATATACGGGTTGATGTGAATAATTTGAACCTATTTTAAGACGTTGAGATTCTATCAAAACAAGACTCACTTAAAACGTGAAGGCTACAGCATGAGCTTACGTGAATATTAGAAAACCATTTATATTAAATTTTTGGATATTTATATTATACACATAGCGTATATTCACTTTGTCATTCCGTTTGTAACGCATATTATGGGGCGTGGAATCTTCCATACAAGCAAATAAAGTTTTGTGTCATGGATAGTGTGCTATGAGAGTAATCTTCATAAAATTTGGTGTAAGTATTGGTTAGCTTATATAATTCAACAGGATTGCATCAGTAGGTGTGGCACTAGCCAAATAAAGAAAAATATGTAACCGCTATTTTACTATTTCACCAATTGGTGTAAAGTTTACAATAAACTTGCTACAAGGTACATCCGAATTAAAAGCGAAAGAGATAGAGCCAATAGGCGTGGCACTTCCCACACAAGCAAAATACCTTAAATATCTATCGAAATAAGTGAGCAATCATACTAACACTTTGTGAAGGAGTGTTGTTTATGGAAAGCTATTACTGGATTAGATACTGTATTCTACCAGTGGGTGTGTCATCGCCCCAAGCTTTAAGATTGAAGCACATTTTTTCGACGTTCCTTATAAATTGTAATAGGAAACAAACTGTATGCGCCGTTCGCAGGTTTGATCTAGGAAGTATTTTCTTCGAACCTGATTCTATAATATGGGATTATGGGACCGCATATTTAAAAAATAAAAATAGCCCCTTTGGTATTTTGCCCGCATTTTCAGGCAAACGAAAAATGTGGGCATAGTTTGACAACAGAGAGTGATTTTTTTATACGAAAATTATCAATTAATTGTTCCGTTTGTTGTCTCTGTCATGTTTGTTAAAAAAAGCATTGACCGATTTGTGAAATTTCACACAAAAATATCGGTTTCTGCTAAGACTGTACAATTCGATAAAAATATTGTTCAATTAATTAATAATAACAGTCAACTAATAACAAATAAAATTTTCAATGACATCGGACATAAACCGCGCCGTGCACAGGTTTCAACTGGAAAGCTCACATTTTGGGACGATTATATTTGAATCTCAAGCTTAAATAAAAGCTTAAAAAAATAAAATCCACACACAAAGTTTTGAAAAAACACAACCCCAATGTACACACTTAACACAATTATGTACATCCAACGCATAATGTGTGTAAAGTGGGTTTAACCCCTACACTACAAGCCATTGGTTTAGTATAGATTATTCCCGTTATTAAGTTGCATTCACAAAAAAATTGATGACACACAGTCGGTTTTTTTTTAACCCGGTTTGAAGGAAGCCATAATATAAGTCAATTCAAAAAACTCAGAGAAAGAAAGTCTTATTAGAAAGCCGGTACCATAGTTCGGCCGATGGCAGCAACACTTAACGACTTTGAAGGTGTAACAGGTGCGCGAGATCATCATCTTCTCATCATTATTCTTTCACATTCCATCATCAGTATCATCATTATCATCATCATGAATAACAACAAATCAAAGCAACAAAAAAAGCAGCGGCTGTAATGCACGAGTAACGCGCAACACTTTGCAAAGTGTGCCACCTTCCGTTGCTGCTGGTGCTGGTGCTGGCGCTGTTGCTGCTTCTGCTGCACCACGTAGTTGCAAATACCTCCTCCACATTTGTTTTTTTAAATCGCAAATGCGAAATCTTGCCGCTCTGTGCCCTGGCTCTGCGAAGTTGTTATTGTTGTTGCCAAAGTGGCCAGATGACTATACTTCAACTTCATATCGGTATTTTTTATTATTAGTTTTAGGAATCAGCTACTGTAAAGCGGAGCTAAGGTTTGAATTAAATAGGTACATTAATTTAGTAGACCAGTGGTGGGCGTTGGTGGGCATTGGTGGGCATAGAAATCTAGCAAAAAGGCTCAACAGCAACAAAAAACTAAATTTTAAAGTTTTTTTGCTTTCATTTCCAAATTCGTCAATAACACGAAAAAAACCAAATTGCACTTCGTCCAGACACAACGCGGCGCCGTCGCTAATGCCTGTGTGTGTTGTATTTGTTTTCGTTTGAACTCAAATCAAAGCTGTGTGTCGATTGCGTTGAATTTTTTTTGTTGCTTGTGCGTCGAATAACGGTTCGGGTCATGAGGGCGGAAAGTGCCTGTACTCGCCCATCGCTGCATTAGACCATTAGACTTAGGGGGCTTCAGCTGCAATATATCGCTCAAAGAATATATCATATCATAGCTCTCAGAATAATATTGTAATTAAAATATGAAGAAATTATTTCTTGAAAAACTTATAAAATTAGATATTTAAGTAAAGGTGGCGCAAATCTACCTGAAACCCAAAAACAGTTCATCAGAGACAATCACAACCACTCAAGATGCTATTTTGAAGCGGTGTATGGTCCGAAAGCATCATTCAATCAATGGTGGTCAATATAGGACACTTTTTTAACGCTGTGAAAAAACATCAACAGCTGTTTTCAACAAGATGGAGCCACAGTGCATTCTGTAAGGGGACACCTTGGCTGAATTGTGGGACACCTTCGAATAGTGCATTAGCGACTTCTATTGCCCGCAGTGCTTGCCGCATTTTACCACAAACGTTTCGTTCAATGAATAATTTGTAGTGTAGACGCGCCACTCACTTTCCTATCTCTTGCACTATTTCCTTTCTCATGACTTCCCTCATTCCGATTACTAGCATTGGCATGTGGATGATAATGTTTTGTTATAGTTTTTTTAGTGAGTTTTTAAATCACACGCTTATATGCTTCCTGAAGCCAAATGATGGGCACACTGTCATATGGCAACACCGGTAGCAAAGGTGTTTGCTTGCGAGCACAATGGTAGCCTTAAGTGTTTTCCATGCTGTTCTTTCTTTTGATGCTTTTCTCTTTTTTTATCATTAATTCAATGAATGTTTTTCTTTCAGTTTTCCCAGCCTCTTGTTTTGTCAACTCTTCGGTTTTTTATTTTGCCGTTTTTTCAACAAAACTTTTGTCACCCGCACTTTTTTCACTTAAGTTGTCTTACATTTGTTGCTGTGTAATTGTTAAGCGCATTTTTCGTAGGCGAGAGAAAGTTGCATCTAGCATCCAAAACAACAACAAAAAAAAAATCTAAACGTAGAAACATTTAAGTTGACATTTGTTTTGGGCGCATGTTGTGAAAAATTGTTAACAAATAAGTAGGTGCTTTGTCTTCCACGTAAAATGTCTTCATTAGTTTTGCAAAAATTCCATGAAATATTTCATTGCTTTATAATTTTGGTATTCGCTAAACGTAAAAATCGTAGAATTTTTCATAGTGAAACAGGTGTCTTCTTTTTTACGAGTCAAACAAAAAAGGTTTCAAACGATATGCTTATAAGGACATTAGGTTATTAAATAAAGTTGTAGTACTTACAAAGAGCTTTAACCCTTAATAATTAAAAATATTTTTTTAAAAAAAAAGTTTGCAGTTTTACGCAAAAAAAGTGAAATTAAATACACAATATAAAAGTTTTGAAAAATATTGCATTGTTAAGATTCTAGAATTTTTCGTTTACGGATATTGCTTATAAGCAACTTTGGGCATCGGAGGTAGTAAAACATTTAATTTTCAAACATGAATAAAGCACGCAAAGGGCTTTGTGATACAGATGTACAGAAGATTTTAGAGTTCGACTGGGACAAATCTTCAGATGAAGAATGCGAGGATGATGAATTTGAAATTTTTGATGATGTCATGAAAGAAGTTTTGGACAAGGGAGACGAGATCGATATTGACATATTGGAAAACATCACAACTGAGGAAAGTGTCAATTATCCAGAGAATTTAGAACATTCTGTTGTTGAAAAAGTGGACTTGTCCAAACTGAAATGGAGAAAGGAACTATTTGATCTCAAAGACTTCACATGGAAGGGCCTTGAAGAAGACGTTGATATGGTGAATAAGCCCATACAGTATTTCAATTCATTTTGCGATGATGTGAAAATCGCATTGATTGTAAATGAGACAAATTTATATGCACTCCAAGCATCTGGCTATGAGCTCAAATGCTCTAAAGAAGACATTCGCCGATACATAGGAACTTTGTTGTACTTAGGCATAGTTCAGCTGCCAAATTTAAAAATGACATGGTCCCAAGAATTTAAGTTGAATGCAATAACCGATTCTCTACCACGTAATAAATTTGAAAAAATTCCTCCATTAAAAATTTGAGAATAATTCTTTTGGGGCTAATAACTCGTGAAAAATAATTTTTTAATATTTTTGCTTTATGGACTTTTAAAGTATGTATATAATATAGTATATATGTATACATATATTGTTAATTTTTTTATTTTGCGGGTTTTATAGTCAAAAATACTTTTTTAAGAACTTCATACCCTGACATGAAATATACTTATGAGTTAAAACCGCTCCGCCTTGGATGATTTCTGGGCAAGGGCCTGAACGCCATATAGTTCAACAACTGTTCTTGTTTCGTTTTTTAAAAGCAAAAGCCTGCGATTCTTTTTTGGCGTCGTTTTTGTAACTTATCAGGTATTAAAAAATTGATTCAACACTAATGTGTCGATAAGACGCTTGTGATGAAGTTACTACAATTGAAGATGGTAAGAAAGAAATGCCAGTAAAAGTGATCCCAAGTAAAGAAGGCCTTCCAGCTGGCCTGTGAATTATTAGTTCATCTACTCTGTAAGTATATTTTTGATAGCTGGGCACAAATCTGCTGTCAGTTTTTTTTCGCATCAAAGCAGTGCTCTGAGGTATTTTTGCAGAAATGTCTCATTTCTTTAGAAAAAAAGTGCAAACGATGTCAAAATTTATTTAGTGATTTCACGTCCCGATAAGTGGAAAAATACAAACCAAAATTTATACGAAGTATCAGGCTTGCATTATTGTTACGCATGAAACGAGTAGTGCTACCGCATCTTAATTTTTTTTATGTTTTTTGAAACTCAGACACAATTTCTGTTTCACTAATGCAACAATCTCTGATATCTCTTGCACTTTTTTGGACTAAAATCACGCATGAAGTAATTTTTTTAATTCATAAATTTAATATCCTTTGCTTTTAGGCAGAGCCGCCATAACGTTCTAAAAAAGAATGTGGAATTCATTGAGTCGCGGGTTTCAAAAATGGTAAATTTTTTAAATTGACGATTGATAATATCACAGTGACATGATAAGTGGTGCCCACTACCACAAGCAACGATAAGCATGTGTTGATGATTGTGTGTGCGGTTTTAAATCCTCTCTAAGTGCCTTCGCGTTCTCAGTTCTTTGGGCAGCACCGGCCACGATTATGAAAACGTAATAAAGGCTGTATACAATATAGTTCCCAATGATTATTCTGTACTTAAAATATCGTTTATTTCGCCTGAAGTACAAAATTTCAGTGTTGAATTAAAATTTGCCGTGTTGAATTCACATGGGGAAGCCTCATACGCATGGAGTTCTAACCATACGCAACAGGTCTTCCGGCGCTCTTCTGATCATTATAATAACCACGTCCATTTATATTGAGTCAGTTGAAGAATATTTCACAATAGGGGATCGTGGCCGTAAGCACAAAGAAATGGTGGCGATTTAAAAAAATTTTGCGGCAATCGCCAGTTAATACTAAGGGAAGGAACAAAAATCTATAAAAGCTCTACAATTTTTTTTGGGTTAAGTGACACAGTGGGCTCTAAATTGAACTTTGAACACCATAACTGATATATTGAACTTTTAATATTGGATAGAACACTCTAGTTAACTGGTTTGAAGCAATATGTGCTAATATAGCATATTGGTAAAAATTTCATACTTTATCAAAAAACGTTTGTCTGTGGTTTTATATTTTATATGATGAGAACGTCTTCTCGTAATCAATCTATTTTCATTGCTAGTACCCTTGAATTACAAAACTGGCTTTGAACCGCTCGGTGTCGTCTTTTGTTTCTTCTTCGTTTTTCGCAGATGGTCAATTCGACTAACGTACCGTTCTCAATCAAAGAATCTTGGGCAATTGCAAAGCTTTAGGCATACCTTGCTTAACGTTGTTGAAGCGTTCCGGAACAATGTCACGCTAAGTAAGAAAACGATATTGGAATCAAAGAAATGTTTTTTAGTTTGCTTTAAAAATGCATATCTCTATCAGTTCTGTCGTTGCAGAAATATGGCTTTTCAGCTGCTGCATTAATACGAAGGCGGATTGATAATGATCCGGTTTAGCAATGAAAACACACTTTATTTTTTAAATTTCGTTTTATTTTTCAACATAGTCCCCTTTTAGCTCGATACATTTGGTCAAACGATATTCTAACTTTTTGATGCCGTCCAAATAGTAGGTTTTGTCGAACTCCTCAAAATATGAGTTTGTTTCGTTGATTACTTCATCATTTGATGTGAACCTCTTTCCCGCGAGCCATTTTTTTAAGATTGAAAATTAACATATGATGCCCAGTGTTGCCATCTGTTGAAAACCGCATCATTATCAATCCGTCCTCGTAAGCCTTTGTGCCTTAGACTCTGCGTCATCTCAAACTTAAAATCGAGCTGCCTTTATTTTTCTTCACGAATTTTTACTACCGCTTTACACCAAAAATTTTCCAGTACTTCAGAGCAAGTTTGCTAACATACCAAACTATTATCAAGTCATTTGCATGGTGTTTCTATTCCATTTTATTTCCAAAAAAAAATTAAAAATTTAACTTAACACCTACTCAGCTATAATGAAAAGCATCTGCTACAAACAAATTCTGCAAAAGAATATTTAAACGTTATTCAAAACTCATGTACGAGATTCCTCATTTCACTGAATAATGATTGCCATTGCTAGTCAATCTCAAAATCACTGAAGGTTCCATCAAAATTACATAGACTTGATTTTTTTTTTCTTTTGTGAAAAAACAAATAGCAAGTGGCATAAAAGTGAATGAAATAATTTAAAATGAATGAAATAAATGAGTGGAAAAACAAAAACCCAAACGAAAAGAGCATCCAAATCACGTACAAACTGAAGCTCGTTCATTTTCATTTGAAATGCAGAGTGAAAATCAAGGAACGGCAGCCTGTTAGAAAAATAAGGACGAATAAAGCCTTCGCAAATTATGACAGGCACAGACCGGGTGGAGAGAAGTTTCAAAATCAACCAACAAGCTCAAGTCGTACGAAGGAAATATGACGAAAACATATCGAAAACAAGCGGACTGATGGGCGAGTGGCAGCAGAGTGATAGACATCAAAAGAGATGCCAATGCCGTTGATGATAATAATGTTGCAGCGACAGACAGACGTGGCACAAACAAATGGGACTTTGTTTGTTGTATGTAATGTTGATGGTGTTGGTGTTGGAGCATAATTTGCAAACAACTGCCGCGCACGGATTTTTCTAATTTCGGCAGCGATTTGTGAATTCGCCGCGTTTGCAATTTCATATTGATGAAATGGCCAAAGCTATTAGCACGTGCGCGCATTAACGCTGCGCTGTGTTCTGCTGTGCTGCGTTCCTTGGCAATTCCATAATTTTGCTGAAATTATCATTCACCCAACCAACCAGCGCCCACCTTACAAGCGACACGTTCTCGTTGTTCTTTATGCGCTTCGCCGGGGGATTTTTCGCTTTTGCCAAATTCATTTGTTTGCTGCGTGTTTATTCGAAATGTTGTTGTATGGAAGATATTATTTTATTATATTCAGAAACTCGGGTTTGATACCAGCTGATCCAAGTCTATCAAAAAATATATATCTGGGAAGGAAAAAAAATGTTTTTGATAAATAGTTGTTGCTTAGAAAAAATTGCCGGCATTTTGTTGATTTTTCGAGACTCAAATACCACTGTCTTGATTTAGGCTGGTAGAACAGGTGCACTACCGAAATCACTTTCTTGTACTTTGTACAGAATTTCCAAGGAGGGTGTCAAACTAAGGACTCAGCATAAGAAGCGCACAACACATTTACTGGTTGCAAAAATTTGTCTGATGGTTTACTTTGCATGTTACCCACTCATTCTGTGGTGTAGCTTCCCATCTCAATGCATGCATATCGCATAAGCTAGAACCATAATTTGGAAATGTTTATGTTTGTGGGATGTGCTGCGACTAGACATGTCCTAAATATTTGGTATTTTGGCAGTTGCATTGTGGGATGAATTCCAAAACTTATGATGTAAATTTGAATGAGTAGAGATTGGTTTTGACGAAAGGAGATACATTTTGCTTCAGTGTAGCTTGTAACCTCACAACTCGGCATACAAATTTCAAGTAGACCTAAGTCTTGTTTGGATTCGGGAGGTTACCCAACTGACATTTTTTTGAAGTATTTAAAACAAGATGCTGAGCTCACTGTAAGATATTACAAGCGAAAATTCATAAATAATTTTTCCCATCGGAGATTAGGTTTAATATCCATCTTGGGACACCACAAATGCAAAAAGGTTAATAGTCAAGCAAGGTTTTACTGAAGGCCTATCAAACAACATTACTATTTCCTTCAGTCCAGGTCACGTGCAAAGTACTTAATTACAGTTTTATAGCCAAAGTGATCTTTATGACTAAAGTGAACTACTACACTCCGAAACGAATTGTCAGCATCAGTTTCTTCTCGAACCGGGCAACTGAATGTCAAAAGATATCTTATCTGGAGGTACTATCCTCCATTCAGTCAGAGCGTCTGACTGATCTACTTCATGTATCGTTCTTGCCTGTATGATACAAATATTCCGGGTAGAATTTTCCTCTGGAATGACCATAAATACTTTACTCCGCGGTAAGTAGTAAACTCCATTCAGCATAAATTGTATTTTGAGGTTACAGCGCTAGTCCTTAAACATAGACTTTCTTCTTCAGCTTGAAATCATCCGAATTTCGCTATATTTTGTTTAACTCTTGAAATTCTTGTCACATAGTGCCGCTGTGTCGGACTCGTCTGTCTTTTAATACTTATAGACAAACAATGAAATACCAAACAAACAAACTGACTAAAAGAACGTGTAATCACCAATAATTTTGTGGGTGGTTGCAAGATGGAATACGAAACAAAGACTCGTTCACACGTATGCGTACATTTATGTGAACATGATGCACAAACATTTAAATAAAAAGAGACTTTACCCGTAGTCTGGTTATTAGATATTGTTAAACCCAGTAGGAAATACTTTCTTTCTGCTGGCTGTGTAATGGTATCATTTACTCTACGTCTATTAAGCCGCTTGGAACTATGTCCGGAATTAAATATGATTTCCGATGTCCTCTATCCCGAAATAGCTCCTATCGATTTTTAAGCTCAAGTGAATTGGTATTGACAAAGACCTAGTCGCTTAATAAATTTGTCAGCCTGCATCCTTCCCAAGCCTGATGTCTACTAACTTAAGATTCTCTTAATTATTGCAAACATCACACACAAGTCTCAAGAAACTGTTCATTATCCAAGAGTCAAACTAAATACTTATGCAGACTTACTTCGGTGTTTCGAACGAGAAGTTACGTGTCCAACTGTTTCAGTAGTCCATGAGTACAACAGTTATCCGTCTTCGGATCTTCGTCAAGTTCTTTGTGGAGCTACAAGGCAAATAAGGATCATAATATATCTCGTCATCGATGATGACATTTTATGCAGGAAAGTACTTCTTTTGTCCTCTGTAATTGCTAATTTTACTCGATTTCACACAGTTATATTCTTAAAGAAGGATTCACAGAGTGGTTTCTAGATTACAGCGACGATGCTGCTCCAGGATATTGTTAAATAAATCGCATGTATTTTGGAGCACAGTGCGTCATAACTGATCCAAAATTCCACTATAAAGCTGCACTTCAGGCGCTTAGCATTCTCGTCTGTAGCTTTAAAATAAATAAGACGATGGTGGGTATCGATTTAGGACTTGTGAGTATACCAGGCTTTGCCTAATTAAAATAATAGGGCGGAAGTCACATTGATACATTCGAATCAGTGTTATGTAAAAATGTGTAAGATGCTCACAAAGAACATTTAATAGGATCTTATATAATCCAGCAGAAATCTGACTATAATTTTTGAAAGCCACATGATTTTTTACATGAGACAAATGAAATTCAGGCAGCTTGGCCTTCGTCTCTCCAATCTATACCAAAACATCACCTTGACAAAATGCTGTGATGATGATGTAAGTGGTTGTATTGTGCTTAAGCTTCCTTTTTGCTACTTTTAGTAAGAGCTCCTTGCCTCTTCTAGACTAGGTGATGGCTCTCAGGGGCGCCCTAACGTTCTAAAAGCGAGTGTGAAATTCGTTTAGTGACGAAGTGAAATATTTTAAATTGATTATTGATAATCCTACAGAATCAAGATCATATAAAAGTAATTTAGGATGTCTACAGTAAAGTTATCAGCGATTATTGTGTAGACACATTAAAAAAAGTTTATTTCGCCAGAAGTAAGGAAAAACTCTTCTCATTAGAGCAAGAGTACGCAAGAATAGTTAAAAAAAATCGAACGAATTTCGTAAAAAATCTACTTAAAAAAAATATATCGAATGAAAAACGTGCAGGAAATTCCAATGTTGAAATAAAATTTTCCGTGCTGGGTTCTACCTGCGGAAGCCTCACACATGTGGAGTTCTAAGCACACGCAACAGGTCTTCCGGCGTCCCTGGTGGTTCTTCCTGGAAATATTTACGTCCATTGCACTGTGCTGCTTTTATTTACATGTACTTTTTTGTAAAAGCTTTGGTCTTTCTTTTTTCTTTCTTTGAATCTATGTTCAAGATTATAGCAACATTTTTTTCACATCTCTTTCATGGATTTTTATCTGGCGCAATGATAAGAATGGAAGCGTCCTGCAGTGATAGCACTGAACATCATTGCAATTCAATTTTTGATCCTTTGCCGACACTATCTTACTACATCTGAAAAGCTCAATGTGGTGCTGATTTGGTAAGGGCTCGGAAAAACCTCCAAAATTATTAATGAAATTATAAAGAAAATAATTAGGAAGAGAAGTAAATTAGGAAATATGGCAATGGTATTGCCATGCCTGAAACGGGATAAGATCCCAGAGACCTATGAATTGTAAGCGCAATACACTGCCACTGCGTCGGAAGACTGACGTATTCTTTACGAGCAGATTTTGTTTTTCAGGTCAGGGCTGTGCTAATTCTGTGTCATACCACTTATTTGTCATTATGATGAGGGAATTCGTCCTATTTCAACTTGTCAGTTGAGTGTAAATGTTACTATTTCTAAGTATATCTAACGTTATACATATTTTTTTTTTAATCAAGGCAAGCTATTAAATCGGCACCAACCAGGTGATAGCCAGAGTCGGACAATTACTTCTAAATCATCCGTCCACTTCATTAGACGGGTGCCTTGGGTCAAAGAGTACGTGATCGAATTTTTTTGATGATGGGTATCACGTTCTACTACGATTCGTCTTTTCATGATGACAGTTGTGGTGGCTATGCTTGCTAACCAATCAGCCGTACTTTTTTTTATTCCGATTTTTGCATGGAAGTCTTCAATTCTGTTTTACGATCATACTCCGAACGAGCTTCGTAGTTTTAACCCACGAATTCATAAATCTTTTCCCTGACTATGTCTCTCATAGAGGCGTGAGCATTAATATCCCTGATTTCTTCGGCTTTGATCATGGGTAAAGTTTTCAATTAGCCCCAGGCATGTAGAGTGTTAATACTTTTCAAGAGCATGCTCAGCATACATTGTCAGTGAGGGATCTTTTGAATTGGGAGTATTATGTGGTTGACTTATATCTAACGATGATCTTATGCAGTAGGATAGTTATCCGTAAGTGGTGTACAGTATACCAAAATTTCAGCCAATTTAACCTTGAACAGTTTATTTTGCAAAAATAACGGTGTCGTTTCCGGAAATTTTTCATATAAAATCAACAAAGCAGTTTTACGTGACAACACTTAATTCACCAATTGCTTGTTTCCTAGCCGGTTTGTTCGTTTTTCTTCAATCCACACATACATACAATGGTTTGTCAGGTGGTTCCATTGTGAATAACGATAATGTGTGAACTCTCATACACTTGGTACTAAGCTCACAACGGCTCGTCTAGCTGCATGTCGTTGATGCCTACTGACTGAATGACTGACAAAACTGGGTGACTGAATGATTTTTGAGAACTTGAACATATGCCTGTTTGCCTGTCTGGTTGCATGGCGAGTAAGGTAGCAGGGTTTTCTTGGAATTCACCACAATATCATGGTCCTTCGCATCGCCTGCAGCGTTTATTATCCTGGCACGGGAAACACTTTCACTCTAATGTGGAAGTGATGTAAATGTGAGACGATGTCTGTGTAAGTGTGTGCGTGCGTGAGTAATGCGACATACGTATGCGATTAATTCTCCAGTAAATGCGGGAGCTTCCGGTGCAAAATTATGATAAGAGTACGCAGTTCAGTAACGGCATGGAGAAGCAGCACATTTTAACACTACAATACGAGCGAAACGTGTGAATTGCAGGCAACAGCACGCAGCGTGAATGCTGCATTATTTGTTGCTTTTGCGCTGAAAAAAAATGATATTCACAATGCAATGAAAATAGAAAAAATTTGATATACCTTGAACAAAATGAATAGAAGACACTGACATTTAGAGCCATTCAGCTGCCTTCCGACATCAAAATGAAAGTTAACGTAAGCCAACCAATAATTTTTCCCTCAGTGTAGTCTTATTTGGGTAGCTTCGTTTAATGTTTTCTTTTTTTTATTCACTTTTGACAGTGCAAATTTTTTGTTGTGGTTTTTTTTAAGTTGTAATTTTGAAAATTCCATCAATTTTTGATGCAACATCACGCACGCAGTAAAAATGCCGCACATACTGCACGAATATAAGGCGCGTATGAATTTTATATGCGACGCACAAGACATAGAATATGGAAACTGGCGCGTATGCGAAGGCTGAAGCATGGCGCTACTAAAAGTATACTCCACGTTGCCTCAGCTGTGACAGTTGATTAGATTTTTCATAGATCAACTTGTGTCAATCTGGAAGCTGTGTGTTGGCCCTTTTCCAGTTTGCGTTCTCCCTCAGCTACTTCCTAATGAGTTGCACTCCTTCTGAAGGAAATTTACTATGGCAGTGCTGTGTACCCCGAATTTTTGACCAGAAACAGGGTTCATATGAATAAAGCAACTTTAACTCCGCGGTGAAGTATTTTTTGAAATTGTGTTAATGTAGCAGTAAAGAAATCTACATAAAAATATATAAATTGTTCCAATAAGAGCGTCAGAACTAGTTTTTGACTAAAAAGCTGAGTATTTTCAAAAAGTTATTCTCCAAAGATACCACGAATCTTTGTCTAATCTCGTTCAAATTTCGTGAGGTACTTAACATAGACAATATGCATCCCAGTGCGATTTTCAAAACGCCTGGGATGCATGTGCCAAGATATTGCGTTTTTAGTGTTTAGTGTAGAAGTTCAAGATGAATCTCGTTCTCGGCTATAATTTAGTGCCTATTGTACGATAAACATTGCATTATCGCCGAGAACGAGATATTGGCCAGACCAGAAATATGTTTTTTTGATATCGTCTCGTTATCGTTCTCGGTCCCGATAACGAGAACGATATCGATATTTATTGGTTATCGGTGAAGCACTACTTCAAAGTGATCGAATGACAGTTCATTTCAACCGTTCACCGATTGTGCGATCCGGAATTACGAAACTTGTCATTCGTTCACGTATTCCATAATGCGATTCTTTCAATTTTATGTCACGAGCTGCACTTTGACGGAAGTGACGATTTGACCCCAGATTTTCCAAAAAAAGTTTCAAATTTCTCCTTATCAGCAAAAGCTTTAAGCTTTGAAATCGATAATACGCTGGAAACGCGTGACAGTAGATATTAAAACAATAAAGCAATATCGAACATTTTTGATCATAATTCGTTAGAATTTAAATTTTAGGAGAAGTAAAAATAAATTACTCAAAGATAATAAAATACTAAAATATGCAATAATCTTATGTCCTATTTGATTTTGGTCGAAAATCTTCTGTACAATAAGGTTTGGATCTGCAAAAATTATTAATTTTGAAGTTTTTAATTATAAGAAAAACAAAAATTTTAAAACTGAACGTAAATGCATGGAAGAAAAAGTAAAATATAATTTTTACTTTTCAAATATATTCGGCAAATAAAATTTCAAGTGTCATCACATTCGATTTGTTTTGAATTAATCTTAAGATGCTTCTCATAATTTTTATGTGTCGGCTTAGTTTTAGTTTTTCTTGTCTTTCAATTTCTCAGAATCCATTTTCATAAGCATCAGCCCCAGATTGATTTTTTTCGAGACGCAGCTGAGTTGCAGCGGGGTTGTCATGTAAAATATCGTGAAAATAAATGAAGTGTTCGAGAGTGTTTCGGATTTTTAACATAAAAACAGGATAACGCAGACATTTTCGATTTGAAATCCGAAAAGTGTAATTTATCTTACGTCGTAAAAAAGTAAGTTAAATTTGGTATGAAATATTTCACATTAATTTTTTTTCCTCCTGCATGTAAGCGCGATAAGAAAAAACAAATTCAACACTAAAAATCGTAATATACGATGCAACACAACTGACATAAATTGGTTGCAATTTTTAAAGCGTTTTACTAATTAAAAATTTAATGAGTAACATTTTTCCCTTGGGTAACAAAAACCTCTTTTGTTTTGGTTTTAGAAACAACAATGTTTATTATATTGAAATATGAAAATGAGAAAAGAGCTTAAAATAACACACGCGACTGGTATGATAATTTTTATATAGTAGGCAGTGCCACGCCCCTAACAGGAAACATGTTTCCACGGCTAAAATAATTGACCAATTTTAATAAAATTCTTTAAGCAGATAGATTGAACTCTAAGAAAGGTTATTAAAGACTTTGATATCTTTTATGGGCGTGGCACCACCATTAATGAAAAAAACACTTTCTCGACTGTGCTGATTCTTCGATTTTGATGAAATTTGGTATTGAGATAAACTGATTCTTGAGTAAAATCTATTTTATTTAAGTGGGTAGTGCCACGCCTCTAATAGGCATATGCGTCGTTACTCTTTAACTAACGAACCGATAAAGTTTTTTTTAGTAGGTGTAGCAGCACCTCTAACAGGAAAAAGTGTCTTCACTGCTAAACTAATGGACCGATTTTGATTAGGTACAGAGATAGACTGAATTTGAGGAAAGCTATTTGTTTCAAAGAGGAAGGTGACACGCCTCCAGTAGGAAAATGCGTTTTTAGAGCTACACTAATGGACTAATTTTGATGAAATTTGGTATGGAATAGATTGCATCCTAAGGAAGAGAAAGAGGTAGCGGTAGTGATATAGCAACATGATACCATGATTTTAATTTTTGGAGCGATGACAAAAAATTGCATTTTCTTACATCAGCTTCTTCATATTAAATACTAAAAAATTGGTTGAATATCAAGCATTGGGTGAACTCTATTATATCTTATTTAGTACCCCAGTGATGGAAATGGCAAAATGGTTAATGGGCAATCATCAATTAGTTTATAAAACCTAAAAAAGCAAAATCGGAGACCTCATTGTTCAACTTTTTCGTGCATATCATGAAGGGACTTATTTCAAGTTTAGCTTCAATTGACATGATTGAGTTATTTGAAGGTTGTTTTTTAGATACTGCTGCCCAAACTGCCCAAAATAGTCCAGAGCTACATGTACTTTTCTACCACACCTATGCTGCAGATTACCGACTTATGTACATACAGACATGATCAAATAAATAGCACATATTTTCTTAATCGATTTTAATAAAAGGAACTTATTTTTCTAGAACCATGGAGATACATAAATTTAACTTAATGTATTACCAACTACGCTAGCAAAATAAATTGAAATCAAAGTTAAAAAGTCTTGAATTATTTAAAAGAAATGACTCATATAGCCATAAGGAGATGTTCACATAAATAGCACAAATAATAGAATGGGAAATTTTTTTATTTTCAATGCAAAAATCTAACAAAATCGGCATGTAAATGATTAAGGAAATTTGATATTTCGTAACAAGTCACATATATTGAATGAATGCTTCGCATCTTCGGCTTATGCTCTCCACATGCCTTTGACACCTTTCCCTCAAGAATGAATACCAAATTTTCTTGGACTGAAGTCCACAAATCATCAAAATGATTGAAATTCTTATTCTCTAGTGTTGCCTCTATATCACCCCATAAATTTTCTTTGGAATCATGGTCCAAACTTTGAACTGGCCAGTTCAAAACATTTATTTTTTCTCGCTGAAGCCAGGGTTTGATGATGTTGGCCAAATATTTCGGGTCATTATCATGCATGAAGGTATATTTCATTGCTCGACTGTAAAACAAATGGCTCCATTACATTGGTTAATTTATTTAAGTTACTGAATGGGTTTATTCTTTCTACTATTAATTCAATTGGTTCAACACCGTGCCATGAAAAGGAATCTGAAATCATAATTCTGCCTCTGGCACACGGTTCGCTTCAGGCAAGAAACAGTGATTTGGGGAAAGTTCGTAGCATAAGTTAGTTTGGATGAAATATGTGACAACACGCCCCCCAGGCGAAGAAAAATAAGATTCATCATATCTTATAAAATATTTGACGCAGATATATTTATGAAACTTGGTGCATATACATACATATAAAAGTGGCATAAGTAAGATTCATTGAATTTCCACGCCTGCAAACTGAGAAAAAAACCAATATTTTATATATCTCTGCTTTGTAGAAGACAAGGACTATAACCAAATTAACTCTTTCATAGATGCTGATTTCACTCATTACAATGATTCTCACCAAATCAATTGTTCATTTGTGCACCAAATGGAATAACCAAAGACATTGTTTATCCACGCGCATTGAAAAAAATATCAATAAAAATAATTTTTTCGATAATAATCCACCTGAAATAAAAACGCATGTAATATTTATTTGTTGAGGACGGGTTTTGCTAGTAAAGTTGAAAAATATCGGCTGTAGTAGCTACACTGAAAAAACAATATAATTACATATACCAAAATTTGGTAATAATTAACATATGGTATATTTGATATAGGGGAATTAATTCTTTGATATGTATTAAAATGTCACATATTACAGTGAATTTAATAATATTATTGGATCAATTATATATTTGGTAATAATTACCAAGTCATATTTTGGTTGAAACAAATACTTTGGTTGCAGCAATCATTCGATTGTTAATAATCACTAAATCATTTATTTGACTAAAAAATACTTTTTTTCGCATACGTATACATTAATTAGTGTCGATTTGTGCTAAAAACCGATGACCAAAAATGATTTTTCCGATATCGTTACATCCTTAAATTATTATTATTATTAAATCATAAATACCTAAATTGCGTACCAAGCAGAATATACTTAAGTAGTTTTTTACTTGAATATGTTGTGAACTGCAAAGTTATCATGTTAATGAGAAGTGAAATCAAATAAAATAGGATTAACAAATGTAAAATTCAACCAAACATATTTTTTCAATCGACTCATACTAATACAACGTTTGGCCCAATAAGCAACAATTTAAATTTCAATTAAGGACATGGTAATAACTACCAAAATTTGTTGATAGTTAACAAATATTTAAAAAATCTATCAACCAAATACATATATTTAAAGGAACCATACTCTTTTCTCAGTGTAGTTCCTTATCTTCCGATATATGTTTGAAATTGATTTTGAATAAAATATATAAGTTATATTAAAATTTAAAAGCTTACTTTAAAATAGAAATACTTTGTATAATTCAATTTTGTTATCTAAATTGGAAAAGTATCTGAAGTTAGCAACAGTAGGGTATATAAGAAAAATTAATTAAACTTTCAAATCAGTAGTCTTTTCAATCTGAACCATGAAGAAAACTTTTCTGTTCGCTGTTTTAGTTCATTCTTTGTTTGTTGCTTCTTTAGAGGGTAAGTTTGAGCTATTTTTTTCCAGGAACTTTGATATAAAACGTGTCCATTCACAATTTTGAATTTTCGCAAAATTGAATTATAACAAACCTTCCAACATAAGTGACTTGATGTTGCCGTCAAAATTTATATCTTCTTTTGTACCCAGAAACTGTTTTACCCCGAGTGCCCCTAGCAAAAAGTAAGAATTGTGAAGATAGTGATTTTTTGGAGCCTCCATGCTGTGGTGCTATTAACAGTCTTGAAAGTCGAATTATAAATGGTGAGACAATTAACCCTGATGAGATTACATGGTGGGTTACAGTCCAAGTACTTCAAAGGGGCGGTAAGTTTCCTGTTTTTTGAGTCAATCTACTGCATATACTTGTACTTTTGCTCACTTTTTTTAGTAAAAGGTCTCAGAAGTGGTATTGGTAGTTTGATTAGTTCAAGTTGGGTGATAACAGCTGCGCATGTCGCCCATCGTGATGGTCCTTCATCGGTTGAAATTCGTTTTATTGAGAATATATACGCAGATCTGGTAATACCATACCCTTTATACAAAAATATTTATACCGGAATGATATTTGATATGGCATTGGTACATATGGAAAGACCAATAAGTTTCACAAAAACTCTTCAACCTGTTTGCTTGCCGTTAAATGCTGAATATAAATTACGTGATTTCGTTGGTGAGAATGCCACCGTGGTTGGTTGGGGCAATGGTCATAAAAAGCGAATAGTTCCAATTTCAAAGCGTTGCCCAGGCAAAGTAGCAAATCTGACAGTAAGAATTTGTGTACCCCGTGTTCTACAAGGAGGGGACTCTGGCGGACCTTTGATGTTTAAGCTAGAACACAATCCACTCAAAATTAAATCATATTACGTTTATGGAGTTTTAAGTATGGGTTATAACAAACAAATCACCTATATGAGAATCGACAATGTGATGGAATGGATTAAGGGAACCATACATTCGTATAATATTCAAAATAATAAAGCGGAAAGAAATATAAAAATTTGAAAAAAAAAATGCCATAATATACTTCAATAATATTTTCAAAGGATTTGTATATAATTGCTACATATATTAACAAATAAAGTTACTACGCAATCTACGCTTCATTTCAATTACATTATTTGGCACCTAACCAAAGTGTGACACTTTAGTGTTAATGCGAAAAACGGATACAAGCTAATTTCTTTGGTAAATTAACGTAACATTCTAGAGAAATTGATATTTTCACTCACCAGAGCTCAGCACCTATATCAATTAGGGAGCTGGTGGACGAAATTTTTGTGTGAGTTTATCGTGCGACAGAGGTTGAATATCATGAAGATGGAAGTAGTATAAATAGTGCATGATAGTAACATAAACAATTTCATCGCATCTGACTTTTATTTTAAAAAAATATATCTAAATACAAAAACAGATAAATGAAATGAGCTGACGTTTTTGTTGCTACATTTAAGAGCAATCCATTTTTTTAAATATTTTGCTATAAATATACATATGTGGTTAGTGAACAACAAAAAAATGTTAAATTCTAAAATTTGTTTATAAGTAGTCAGCTCGATGTCATCGACTTTCTTGATACATACGTTTTATCAGAACCATATTTTTCAATTTCACTGAAAAGCCACATTTTTCAAAGCTATCAGCATTTTAACTTTGCTTGTAAAACTTATTAAAAAAAAATTTCTGAAAAGACATTTTTTTACAAATTTTCACTATTTCATTAATTAATAATGGATTTTCATAATTATTTTTTTAAACTCTCCACAATTTTTTGGGTTTTCTGAAAAAATTACGTTTAGTTCAAAATATATTGTTTTGTGAATTATATTACAAGAACATAAGGCATTTTCATAAAATTGAAAACTTTAGTTTCTTTTATCAACAGCAAAAAGCATTAAGTCCTTACACCCCAAATGTTTTTTCTTAATTGAGAGCACTTTTCTTAAAAATCAACTATTTAGAGTTTCAATTCAGTATGAGGTGTAGTAAGTGCACTTTAGCGGAAGAGAATTAATATTATATTAGAATATATTCAGGGTCGGTGCTAGAGCTTCTGGCGCTCTGGGCAAAGTCCGATTTGAGGCCCATTTTTATGAGAAAAAAAAATAGCAAAAAGTTTTAATCATAAAAACAGTTTTCTTCAAGTTTCTTGCATTTTGAGATTAGCGATAACAAATTTTAGTTTCGAAAAGCTACGTTCTCCACTAGCGACCGTAGTAGTTCCTTTTCCAATGCTTTTAATAGAGTAACTTTTGGTTCTAGTAACTCAGATAGCGCAATTAATTCATCAAACATTTCGCAAGGGTTAATGTGATTAAATAGCTATAATTTTCAGCAAGGATTAAGTCTAGTTGTTGGCATTTTTCACGTGTATCAGCATTTTTAATTTTAAGGGATCCGATTTCATATTAAAAAGAAAACGAGCTCTGAGGTTTCCTTAACCGTTCAAAACGTTGATTTAAAGACAATATTGCTGCATCTAACACTGTATGGTAACATTCTATCGTAAACTTGCCATCAGGATTCGAAATAGGCTCATCTTCAGCATCGTATGAAAAAATTTTCTTTTTTTGCGAGATCTTACGAAAGGATCTAACCGAAACGTTGTTTCAGCGTCAATATCTGCTCAAGAATCCTTGTAAAGTTAGAAACAGCTCCCCACATTTCAATTTCAGTGGCTTGTACGGATTTACTAGTCAAAATAATTTGATTTGAAACAGTAATATCGCATTTTTCCGAAGAGACATTCTAGGAAAAATACACCCATATGAGTACTCTTGACTGACTTCAAATAACGTGTCGGATATGTTCGCTGCATTGTAACGAAATGCATGAATTGATTCAACTTTGCTTTCCCAGCGAGAAGTGCTTACTGGCTTTAAGGTTAAATTTGTACCATGTGGTACCAACGTGCCCAACGACGCTTCGAACCGCAGAGAAAGTTATAAGTTCCTTGTAGTATCCCAAAAAATGTACAGCATTTTTTGATAATTTGCACGCGTCATTTACAAAAAAGTTTAAGGAATGTGCATAACAAGGTACAAAAAATGCTCTCATGTTGAAATTAAATATTCTTTTCTGCACACCAAGTCTACAACCTTTCATATTCAACCCGTTATCATAGCCCTGACCGTTAGTTAGAGGAATTTTGATATTTTCTAACTCAAGGGCTTTCAGAAAAAAACTTTGTTACGTAATGCCACTTGGTTACTTACAACGTGTGAAACCACAGTGGCACTCAAATTGCACAACTATGTTGTGTATGTTATTCCTTAAAACTTACTAGGCGACTTCTTCAACATATGAAGGACATTTGATCCGCGCAAATTTTCAAAATCGCAATAACATGTGATTTTAAATAAAACAGTTGTGAATGAATATCTCTTATTTTTAAAATGTTGGCAGTCCATGATAGGCGGCGCCTTGGCCAACTGCTTGCTTTGCCCGTCCCTTCCGCCGCCCCTGTCTATGAGTGCTAGAGACTCTCTTCTACCTCCCACTAAAATATCAAATCGATATACGCAGCACTAGCGTTACAGTAGAGCAAAATGTGTCACTTACGTATTAGCTGAGCATTCGGTTTCAAAAACAGTGTGCCATTTACAATAAAATATTAAAAAAGTGGTAGGAAATTTACTGATCTTTGCAATTATTCAAAATTTTACTTTTTTTTCTTGTGGAAAACCGAAATCAAATACT
The DNA here is from genome assembly GCA_963680825.1 of Meiosimyza decipiens. Taxonomy (NCBI): domain Eukaryota; kingdom Metazoa; phylum Arthropoda; class Insecta; order Diptera; family Lauxaniidae; genus Meiosimyza; species Meiosimyza decipiens. The sequence goes on from OY804260.1 coordinate 1,654,975, forward strand.
TCAAATAAGAATTTCAACTACATGAACACGAACAGAGCGTTGGGAACTGAGCACCGATTGCCCGCTTTCAAAGTAAAACCCGTCGGAAAACCGTTCGAGTAAACACAATTGCGACGGAAGATGGGCGACGGAAAATTCAGCTGCCATTTTGTCTTCTTTGACATTTCAAACGTAAGCAAAACAATTCACAACAACTAATTCGAAATGCAACACTGATCATCGCCTGCTAACGGTGAATCTAGATTCTAGATTTAAATCCGAACCGACGGTGTGTTATAATTTTGACAGCGGGAATTCATTTACGATTTCCTGTATCCCGTTCGTATTCTGTCTGGCGCATATTTCGGTCTTTTGTATGTTTTTATTTTAATTTTAAAATATAGCTCAAATTGTGGCTATAATATACTAATAATTTCAAAATGGGTTCTACATTACTTTATGAGGTGTTCGGAATAACATTCTTAGTGGTAACACCCGACCGAAATTTTGTAAAAATTGTTGAAGCATACTTTACAGGTTAAGCTTAAAATTAAACGAAGAAGGAAACATCTTTCAGATATTTTTAAAAGAAATTAAAAATTTTGAAATTCGTTAGGGTGACAACTAATTTGTCTATCCCACCCATATTGTTATGATTGTGCTTTTACCTACAATCAAGTTTTGATTTTACACGACGCTGCCCCTAATACACTGCTATCCATTCTCATTGCTCAGTATTTTGTAGGTACACACTACAATTTCACAATTTTGATGACACGTTTCGCAGGTACGAGTTTTGACATAAATCAATAAATTTTATGCACCCGCATTGATTTCCAGACATGAATTCATCAAATTAGTCTCAGAAAACCACCAAAAAAATCACTAAATATTTTGGAAGCCCCCTAAAAAAAACCCTAAATATTTTTACCTCGTTAAAATCCCCCTGTTAGCATTTTCCCCCATAAATTTAGAGGGAAAACCTCTAAGTTCGATACGCTGCTTGCAAATAATCAATCTTTAATAAGCCAAAAGCCAATTCCAAGAATGTAGAAATAAAAGAAGCTGGCGTCAATGTGCACTCTGTTGTTATTTGTGCGTCGCTTTTTTTTTAAGAAAAACAACATTTTTGTTGTACATGTTTCGTTGGAGAAGAACAACGTTCACAGCGGACTACAAGTCACAATCAAACGAAGCTTTCGTTGTATTGTTCTGTCTTGTGCTTAATGGTACTGATGAGTTGCAGAATGTCACGCTTGACACTTGCAGAGTGCACTTTTGGGACTTGAGACCAGCTGTGATGATGTCCAAAACCCATCACTTTTCATTTATTGGTGCGATAACAAAAAGTTCCAAAATTGACCAAAATGGGGCACTTTTTGGACCCGGGACCACATACATATGGTGATGTACAAAGTAAATTCTCGAACTCATTTCATTGATTGGCAGAAAAATTTTTTTAAAAACTTACCGAAATCAGGCACTGTTGGGAACCGGGGACCAACTCTAGTGATGTCACAGAAGCAACCCCTCCCCATCGATTGAGACAAAAAAAATTTTTAAAGCTAGAGACCATGAACATTTATTCGAAGCAACGTTAAAAACTATTTTTCTAAATTAATTGTTATTGCCAATTGAAAAACAGTTTCATATGCATAACAGTTATCAATTAAGGCTAGGAAAAATCGATAAAAAAGATGATGTTTTTGATGTCAAAATCGATAGTCATCGATAATATCGGAATTCCCCCCTCCATTAGTGATTGATTTATCACATTAATTTTGACAATAATAGTAAAGCATTTATGGTATTCTCCAGTTTTTTTAGGGGTAATAGTGGGTTAAGAGTAAACAAAAAATATAAAAAAAAAAGTGTTGCTTGGATCTAGTTTCCCTAAATAGACACCAAAAATATGGGTGTAATAAGAATGATAATGTTATGGTCTAAAATATTGGTAAGCAAAGTTTTGAAGTTTTCCCATAATTTTGGAGATACGACGATTGAATTTTGAACAAGTTCTTTCTAAAAACCCGGTATTTGATCCAAGGAATGTGTTACCCTATATTTTACAGTCTACGAAGAAAGCTATAAAAAGCATCAAAATTACTTGAACGGATTGTCAACTTTCTCAGCGGAGTCATTTTTGCTGTCAGAGGTTTCCAATACAATTTTTGCAGCGACCATACTCGACTGGGTGGTGCCTTTATGGTGATCTCTCAAATTGGTTGCATTCCCATTGCTAGCAACGTTTTCTTCACAACCTGTGATTTGCACTCCTTTTGTCTAGGGATTGCTTGAAATATTTCCCAACGGCCAAGAGCTCGATATCTGCTACAAAGTTAATAGATATTTATTTTGTGAACAACAATTTTGACGAAGAAATCTCACCTGATGCACGACCACGACTTTCCATAGCAAGTAGCGGCAGAAACTAAACACAACTAACGAACATTGAATTAGATGTCGATATTGACCGTTAGCGCTCGAAACTATCGATAGTTAACGATGTTAAAAAACTTCGATAAACACCGATAGTAATCTACATTCCCCCAGCCCTATTATGAATCAACGTAAAGAATATATATGAAAAAATCATAGCTATAAGCAATTAATATAATAATTTTTATTAATACTTATAACGATGCAATTTTATTTGACAAAAAACATATCATAGTTACGTCCCTACCCTAACCATACCAGAAAAAGCGTTGCTTCAGCAGACAAACATACCCGTTTCAAAGTGGCCAGCACAACCTGCTGATTTTAAACTCATAGAAAATTTGTGGGGCGACGTTAAACGCTCGGTAATAGAAGCAAAGCCAAAAAATTAGAAAGAGTTGTGGCAAGTGGTCCGCGAAGTGTTGGTGGTCCTTGCAAAACAGATGAGCGTTAATGATGGATATACTCGTATTACCAAATTCTATTCACTGAGAATTAAAAAAATTATTATTTTCATATGTTTTCATACTTGGCCTGACTAAGTAGATAACGTTGGAGTCAATTCTGATGATTTCATGTTAATATGCTACTTTACAATTCTTAAGGTCAAAGTTAAGCTCAATTTAAATTAGATGATGCGTTTAAGTACATTAAATTAAGCATTCAAGCCACGAATATCCTGATCCCTTCTTTCACCATAATTTCGTGTTTTCCTCAGCCATGGAACTTTTTTAACTGGATATTTAACGACTATTTGCGATTACAAAATTTAAAAGAAAATTATTCAAGCACATCCACAACACACATGAACAATTTGGGTGAGAAAGAGAGAAAGCAAGAGTGAAATGCATGCAAACGTACTCTCATAAAGCGCACTTATCCACAAAGTCAAAATCAGTTGAATAGGAAATTTGCACCAGATTTACTACGACGATTTTACAAACTGCAGCACCAAGCCACGACAGTGACTTCGCCTTTGGCGTGGCTCCTTCTCATTGGGTTACTTAGGTGCCTCGGTGTATTTTGTAGTGTTTTTTCCTTAACTAAACTTACAATTTATTTTAATGTTGTTTGCCAAGAGCAATTGATGGGGCTAATAACTATTTGGCGTTTGTATTGCAATGAAGTTGCTTTTGTTGCATCAAATAAATTCGGAACTTGCTGAAAGTTTTGTAGAAGACGAAGAAAATATTGAAAACATTTCCCTTAATGCAGCGCGAAAACAGTGCTGTCGACTTTCAAAATACGTTAAAAGTAATGAACATGCACAATATATGGGGATTTTATAAGATTTTTATTTAAAATTCACTTTTATGTCAACTCGATTATCGCAATGGGATTATAAGCCTTGCCAAAAAATTTACATCAAATGGTTGCGTGAATATGGAGTAAAAAAATTGTTTTACCACATCATTCATTTTTTATATTAAAAAGGATATCAGATACTTATAATATAATTTAAGCCAGAGTACTACACAAAAATCTGCTCCGGGAGCTGTTTTTGACAACATGAATTTAAGTAAAAAACTCAAAATACTTTGCGGAAATATCTAGTGTGGACTAATTTTTTTTAATTACCTGCGACAACCTAATTGCATACAAATAAAAGGAATAAAAAACAAAAAGCAAGAGCGAGCTAAAGGAACAAGTGACTTGAAAACAAATTCACAAATCAAAAAGCGCATGGTGATTGCGAACCGAACTGATTTAGCTCGAATAAAAGATAGAACGCAATGTTTGCACGAGCTGTGCATCCTTGGTTCAAACAATTACCAAGGAAGAAACTGATCATTCCTGAGTAACTCCTGAATAATTGAGGAATTAACAACTAAATGGTATGGTATGGTATTGGTATGGTATGGTATGGTATGGTATGGTATGATATGGTATGGTATGGTATGGTATGGTATGGTATGGTATGGTATGGTATTATATGGTATGGTATGGTATGGTATAGTATGGTATGGTATGGTATGGTATGATATGGTATGGTATGGTATGGTATGGTATGGTATGGTATGGTATGGTATGGTATGATATGGCATGTCATGATATGGTATGGTACCTCCTATACAAAAAAATCGCTTTATCTTAGTATTTGTAGATGTGAAATTTAGTACAAATATGTACAGTAGGATGTTTATTTAAAATTTTTTTTTTGATTGTTTTTTGTTCTATTTCTCCCAAATTTAAGTTAGAGGTTTAAATATAATTTTCCCAAAAATTTGAGCTTCCTAACCTGTAAACGGCTCCGACAGAGCTTATATCCGAATTCGTCAAAATTTTACGATAATACCAACTTACTTAAACGTAGAAAAGGTCTGCATTAGGTACCAAGATATAGCATTTTAGGTAATTTTTTGTATGAGAGAGCCAAACCACGCCGACATCTTTTGTGTGGCTGAAAATGCGAACAAAATACATCTGAGAGAGGTTTATTTGCAGCCTCATAGGCCTATATTTTAGAATCGGGTTTGAAGAAACTATCCCTTAATTTCAGCTGCCTAGATCAAACTTGCGATCGGCGCAAACAGTTTGTTTTAAATTATAAATCTTATGGAAAAAACGAAAAAGCAGAAAAACGAATTGACGATTTTTTTACATTTCATATTTCGTGATAAAAAATCCATTTCTTACAAAAACAAAACGTCCTGACTCTAAAAGCCAATAATCTGATGAATAGTTATCTTAACGAAAAAAGCTGCTTGATTCTTTTTCCTGTCCAGTATTGTAAGATTTTTTTCACGATATATTGACAAAAATTTCTAAATATTCTTTGCCATATAAATGGTATGAAAAACTAAAAAGCTCACCTTGGACCAGAATTTTGCTTCATGTACCTTCAACTATTAAGCCTGTTTGAACGAAAAAAAAAAATTAAGTCACCTTAATATGTGTAGAGTAGCTTGATTACGAGTAAATGTTGATGACTCTTTTAGACATAACCCTTTTACTCAAGCCAGAGAGTATTTCTGCTCTAGCTACGTACATATGAAGATTTAAAAATTGTATACAGGTATTCATGAGTATTTTCGTTGTCTTCCATTAAAACATGAAAATTTTTCGGGAATCCTCTAACACCTTATTACATCGTAAGAAGTTGATGTACGTAGCTTACAGTTTTTATAAGTAATTACCCTACCTAATTTCATATGATAAAATTTGATTATTTGTCAATTAAATCAAACTGAAACTAAAAACGATTTTTCTTTTAGAAATTGAATGCTGCCAGTGGCAGATTTAGAGTGGAACATTTTTATGGACTCCAATTTTGTCGATATGTCAGAAATTCAGCGCTTACATTGAAAATTGCGACTCTGTAACGCGTAATGATTTTTCGAAGTTTTCAACAATTTTTTATTTTTTGACCTTCGCTATATTTTTTAAATTTTTTTCCAATTTTCAACTTTTCCAAAAATTTTTGAATGAAACTTAACATTTTTGGCTTTTTGAATATATTTTTACATAATTCGAGCTTTTGCGACATATTCGACATGCTATACTAACAAAACAAAGCATCATTAAATTAATAACTAACACCGTGCTTGCACTCACCTCCATTTTTCACATAAGAACGGGAGACAGGTTCTCGAGAGGACCTTCGTTTGGCAAATTACTTGTTTGTCTGTCTGTCTGTAAAATATTCAAAATTTATGACTTTTTTGTACTTAACAAAATTTGAAAACGTTGAAAAGCAAACAGGTTCTCCCAAAAATGGCTTCACAAAAAAGGCGGCATTTTTACATAGCCTAAAGTAGCAAAACTTAAAGTCCGCAACTGAATGCTGCTGAAGTTCTTTCGAAGAACATTAAAATAAAATTTTTAAAACATTCAAAGCTCATTGCTTTTTCGAAGAGTTTTTCTGCCAATTGCATTATTCGTTTTAAACTTCATATACTATATACATACATATGGTGTATATAATGCTGAAAGTTACAATGAGAACAACAATAACAACAATTGCTTCTCTTGCTACAAAGCCATAATTTTTGGTAGCTCATACCATTCCAACACTTTGACGATAAAATTTTATTTGACGATGCCATTTTGTATCGATTTCCCACAATTTCTGACGATGTATGGTTCACAATTCAGTTCGATTGGAAGCGCAGCAGCAGCAAAAGAAAATCGCTCGTTCTTTCGAACATTAAGTCTGACTTATGAGGTCGACAAGACGAGATGAGACGAGTTCTTTTGCGTTCACTTCTCTTGTGCAATTTTGACGTAACAACGTGGCACACAGTCATTGTGGCCGTCCGACATTCTCTCAGTCAGTCAATTTGTGCTGCGTTTGTTCGTCCTTACACGTCTCACTCAAAGCTGATCCTTCGTTCGCAATCGTATGCGCCATAAAAATATATAAATTTCCCCAAGAACATTGCAAAATAATAATAATAACAATAAAATAAAATTTTGTGTACGCCAAAAGTTTTGCTTCTCCTCTTTGGGTCGAGTCGCCATGGTTGACGACGTCGTTGTCGTCTTAGTCGCTGTCGCATGAATGGCGTAAGGACGCGTCATCACTTTTTTGAAATGTTTTTCTTTCATACTATGTCCTTCGACATAAGTTAGAGAGGCAGGGATTAGGCGTGTTTGTGAACCTGGAGTTGTTTTGGAAAATTGCATTCATTCTTTGTCGCCAGCGTTTAGAAGTTGTAGAAAATGAGATATCAATCAAAAGTATCGACACTTAATTGAATATTAAAAGGAAAGCGCCTCCTTGTAATGTACCACGGACTTCTGCTAAATTTAGGTTTGGGTGATTTGTCATTTTATACTTTAAGAAAACAAAAAATTGAAAGTTTGTAGGGTTCAACTCGCATTATATGTCATCGTTATGCGGTTTCAACATATTCAATTAACAATTTGGCTTTTCTGTAAGGAGAAAAGTTTTATTTCTTCCGAAATTAGACTAATTTCATGTGCATTTATTTAGTTGAGAAGGAGGGAACGATTAACTTGCAAGAATTAGCAATTGGAATTGTCGAAAAATTCAACCCAATTGCAAACAACGTTACATATTTCTATATTATGCTCATTCACAAAAATATTTAAGTTCATCAAATATTTCTGGACCTATACTCTCAGAAAGTATTCATCCAGCATCAAGATTAATTATTTTAGAATCAAAAGTAGACAAACTTTTGCGCCTTTTATTCAAACAAAACAACATCGGAACCTTACCTACAGAGCGATGGTATAGTGAAAGCCTATTAAGACCAAATGAATCTTCGAAAAATCTTATGTAACATTCAATTTCGAAAACTCTTATAGAAAACATTTAACTCATTTTTAGAGCAAAGCGAGCTTCAAAGAGTTTATCACCGGCAAAAAATACAGCAGGCAATACAGTTTTCTGGCCTGGTTAAATTAATTGCCGAAAAAACGCCAAACCTTACTAGAATATTTCGGAGTTGTTTGATCTTGCGGCAGATCCCCAGTAAGTGGAAATTAAGGGCTATGTCTTGAGTCATTAATACTGCCAATTTTGACATACTTAAAATGCTGAGAAAGTTCGTAGTGCCTGTTCTACAAGAGATAAAAGATTTTATTGATAAAGCCGTACAAGTGATAAATTTGTTTCTGAATTTATCCTCCCTTAGATCTTTTTATGCCGACATCTTCCCTCATGCTCCTGAATGCAATTGTTTTAAATTATTTCATTGTCCCTGCAGTTGTGCTGTTAAAACTTTTTGTGATACACAACATTGTGGCAATAATTGTTGCAAAGTTGAAGCAGTTGGAGAATTGAAGTATATAGGTCGAAATATTGATTCTAAAATTAACTGGCTTATCTGCACTGAAAGCCTGAAGGCATGTTTTCGTTCAAAACTGAGAAGCCTTTCGTATTTGAGAACGATATATTATGGGCTCTTCCGTTCAAAATAACAATATGTACTGCATAGCTTATTGGGAAGGAACCAGTAATGTCATTTCACCAAAACCTTGAAGAGGGCGAGAATCATAATTTCACCACTATAAGATGGATTTATTGTATTGATATATTGAATAATAACTAGTATCAGATCTTTTGGGGAGAGGGAGGGCAATGTCCTCCCCAGCCCTATCGAGTTGACTTAATACAATCAAACCCAGAAAAAACATGAGATAATCAAACTATGCAGAAAAGACCGTTTATATAACTACATCTATTTGAGAAAATTCTTAAAGTGTGACATTGAATTAAATGAATGTAGTATGCTAATGACTTGATTCTATTGAAATTCGATAAGTTTTTAATGCCATAAGTTAGTCATAGAGTTGGCGTAGAAAGAAGGTTAGGTACGTACTCCAACAAAATATGGCTTATTTTGTTTTTACGGAAGTACTAGGCATCAGAATAAGGTTACCAACTGAAGCCAAATATGAATGCTTAGTTCTTGACTCGGAACTATCTCACACACGGTATTGAGAGGAACAAACGAAAATTCGTTTAACGATGTTTATTCAAACCAAAGGACATTTAAATCTTACCTTTGGAGAATTGGTATAGTGGATAGCTATTTACATCAAATGCTTTATAGTTATAGTTAAACTTTGATTTCTATAGGCGGCAACGAGGTACTAAGATCACTATCACAATCAGGGGCCAAATCGGCGCTTCTGTAGACGTAACGGCAATCGTATGAAAATAAATAAGTGATATGGCAGACGATTGAATATGGTACACAATTTTCGATATTACATAGATTTTGACTCTAAAACGTCAAAAAAAAGCTAAACTTCCTGCATCCGTTAGAATTATTTGAAAAATGTGAGCCCGGATCCTTTGGCATTTTTTTATTCGAGATCGTCTGAGGAAAATAATATGGATGAAAGCATAGCGAAAATCAGTTAAGAGACATAAGAGCAGTGTCAAATACAGCGCAAGATAAATTTAAATCGCAATTGAGGATTTATAAAGCGATTCCACCTGAGCAAGAAAGCTCTACGATTTGTGCTTCGCAGCTTACATTTCACAATTCAAATACCTCCAGGTAGTGGAGAGTACCAACACTGTCGGTGGCGACTAATTGTTTAGAATATGGCAAAGTAAAATGTCCAAATTAACAACTAATATGCTCATCAAATTCAAAATGAGTTGCGCGGAAATCATATAAAATTTTGGACAGAAAATATATTAGTCTGTAAAGAATGGCTTATGCAAAATCATAAGACACCAAGAGGTGGAATAGGGATATTGTGTTTCCATATTTTACACAAAAAATTCATGAAATATATTAAAATCGCGTTCTCGTTCACTGAATTCACGTTCCAGAAACTTGTAATTCGCTTACGTATGCCGTAATGCAATACACAGATTTTTACGTCACGAGTTGAGTTTACAGAAGCACCGATTCGACCTCAGGTAAAATGTCGATTTTGCATCTCACGCCGCTTGGTCTGCACATCCATAGCCTAATAGTAAAAGGAGCTTTGAAGTTACGAAAAGTCTATGTTATGAAACAGAATAGTAAAAGACATCCATCTATCATGGGACAATATAGTCAACATGCTCGACTATAAAATTTTTTTTCTTAGTTATAGTGCAGTTCCTTAATGTGGTGAATTTTATGGGTTTGACTTAAGAGTTTTTTATTGTAAACAACTTTCTATTACTTAAATGTAAACTTAAATTTCTAGTCTTAAAAAAAACAGTTTTTTTTTGAGCGAAAAGTGCAAAACATGCAAAGAGATATTTCCAAGCATAATTTTTATATCGACAGATATGAAGCGATAAGGGCTTTGTACAAAATAACAAATCAGCAATCCGTCCAACAGATGTACTTAGGAACCACTTCACCATAATAGCCCAAGAGCTCGCTGTAGATAATTTGAGTGTATAAGATTACAGGATAAGATATACGGGAAAGATATTAATACATTTTGGTGAAACTAACCTACCAGGGTTGCCTTGCCAAAGCCCTTCCCGATGGCTGGAAAAGCCTGAATTTTGCCAAATTTTGATATTTTAATTAAAGCTGTAGTATATAACTAAATAATTAAAATATATAATTGCCTGAAATGTGAGGTTGCCTTGTCGTTTTCAGAGCCAATTTTTCTTAAATGAGTACAACGCGTGTTTGGGACATGATTCGACAAGGCAACTCTATATATTCTATTTAGGCTCTCCAAGCTCTATCGTTTGGCCTATATGTTATTTCAAGCTATTATATGTATCAATTGAAAATTTCCCAAAAAACCAAAGGCATACTATTTTTGGGACAGGTTTCGACAATGCAACCACGTATATTATACTTAGGCCTCTTCGAGTTCTATCATTTGACATACATTTCAAGTTATGAAAATAACAAAATTGTGCAAAGTTTGGCTTTTTTCGGCCATCGGGAAGGGCTTTGGCAAGGCAACCCTGGTTGGTTAGTTTCATCAAAATGCATTACCCTCTTTCCCGTATATCTTTTTCTGTAATCTTATACATTCGACTTTTCTACAGCAGGGGCTCTCTGCGTATAAAGGCAATGACCAACAGTTAATAGTTAATATATAGCTAATATATAGCTACTTTTGCATACGTTACGAAAATAAAGAAAAGACAGAAGGCATCTTCTCTTTGAATGACCTTACTTTCATCGTCTCTGATCGCTTGGGGCGAAGTTCCATGGTAATCTGGGTGATATAGTGAGTATGCTCTGTACTGGTGTTGTACAATTTATAATGAGAAGGTTTTTACATCTTTACTGTCAAATTTATAGCATGAAATCAACTTTGATAGCAAAAGTTCAACAATTTAAACTTTCTTGATCTCCTGAAATCACAAAGGATGTCACATGCTACAAAAATATCAGATGTATTCCTATTCACTTTTGCATTCGCCAAGCCTATTAGGTTTTGCTCGTTCTTTCTTACAAAAATTGGATTGTGGAAGATCATAGAAGTTAGCATGGAAACGCAGCTTTAGTTATTTCAATTACTCAGATGCATTGTGAAGATATCAAAATATGTGCTTCGGTCAATGGCCTAAGATTAAATTTCCCTATACCTATTCCCTATTTCCCTTAACCTAACCCTAGTAGGTATCAAAAGCAGCTAACGATACCGATTAAGAGATTCAAATCACTAGTCATTGTGAACTGGAAGCTTCGCTACTGCTCGTTATGTTGCGATTCATAAAGCACTGTTATGGGTGCTCAGTGCTCCCATTGCACCGCTCGTATTGCTTCCGCTCACTCTCTTACCGTTGTCATGCTGCTGATTGACGATTTTGTGTTGCGAAAACTTTTTCGCTCACTCTGAAATTTTATTTTCATCGTCTTTCGTTTTTTTTTCCTCTCTTTGGCGTATTTTTGACGCCATCGTCCATTTGTTGCGAATTATGTTGGACTGTTTTGTGCAAATGGGATCTTGGGTTGCGAGGAGTGTAAGATGTCGCAGGGATTCCATTGTGCTTATTAATGCATGTGAGTTATGTGCGCATGCATGGCGCATATCCTGTTAGCACATGCTCATTAATTTCACAAGGATATTTGCGTCGATTTTTTGTCACTGTTTCAGTGAGTTACTTGAGTTTGTGTTGCAAATTGCGAATAAACAAACATTAAGGAGAATATTTACTTGTGGAATTGTCAAGCAACGATGGAGAAAAATTTGCTCGTAAATCTACATACGTATGTTAATCGACTCCTTAACTCTCACACTTTAATTTTGCAACATTATATTTATAGAGTTGTACGCTACATTGCTGTGCCCCAGCGCAATATAATTTTTTTTTTTAATTATTTATTTATTACTCATACAAATTAATTCCTAAGTAAGCAATATAAAGCCTCGGTGCCGAATAGGCATAAATAGAAAATCATTGAAAACACCCCTTAATTTACTTTAAAGGTGGTTTACTGTTTTGTTAAATATTTCGGTCAAGTGATTTCCTCTTAACCATTTGAGCCTAAAAAGTGTACAAAACTACACGTCGCTTTCAAGTTGCTACAGTCAAAACTGAATTGCTATCGCATTCCAAAGCAAACCACGCGGACTTCATCGAAATCTTCTAGGGTGCGTTAGGCTTCAAGACGAGTGACAATAATGTTACCACGATATAAACAAATGAAAAAAAATTACTGCTAATTCTAGATATCTGTGGCAACAAGCAATAAAAGCTTAAAACTAATGGAAAATTGGCCTCAACTCAACCTTAACTCCATTTTTCTTAACTCGACTAAAGCTTTTATTGCTCGTTGCCACCTATATGTACACGCGAAACATATACACCGGAGCGCTGATTAGCGTCGTTAATTGGGACCGGGGAAATGCGAGGCAAATCGAATCACTTTTTTTTTCTGTATAGATGCAGACTTTTATTGATTGGGTCAAAAATTTAAATATGTAGTGGAAAAATTATATCATCATATGGACACGTTTTTTTTTCTGCTTATTTCAAATTGGAAAATTCTTCACCTGTGATTTTCAGTGGAAAAATCTAATCGTGTGTAGTGACGTAAATCGAAACTATGCAAATCGGTGCTCCGGTGTAATACTTTGTATATAGAAAAAAAAAAATCGGCTCTTTTGGAAAAATTTTAATTTCAAGTAAATAAAACAATTACATTAATTATCCCGAGCTTTCGTTGGCTATTTTCCAACTTCTGTACGGTGTCTTTAATGAGAAAAATTTTATTAATTCGGGTTCAGAATAAATCTTCACAATTTCCACCGATACATGTGGTTACGCATATGGTAATATTCGCTAGCGGAGTTGTACATGCCGCTTACATGTATCACTGCTGTTGATAGATATCATCCAGATCGGATGTTGTGCTTCACCAATGAAGAATATCACTGCTTTCGTTATGACGATGGCTCTCTGCACCTAAGTGTTTTATTTAATTTATTTAAAATTTTTATGTTCGTTCTATTGTCAAATTGCAATTAATGTTGACGTTTTTAGTATAAAAAATGTTACATTAAATATATTTTGATATCAGAACCCAGATTCGCACATAATTTTTTTGAACTTCTAGTCCAGAACAATTAGTCATTATAAATGAAAAATGACGAAACCCAGCTATAGTGAATGTATATGAATAATTTGTATTTTGGTTTCCATTGTCATAAGAAAGCTAGCGCAGCTTGTTGAGGAAAGTCCCCAATGTTTTTTTTTTGTCCATAGCTTGTACAGCCCATTATTAGTATTTGTGTTAAATTTGGTTGCAAGATCTTAAATAAATTTTTCAGTAACACGTCCTCTTTTCGAAATTCACTTAATTTTTGTCTTGAGTTTTTCCAAATCATTCGTAGTAAATGTCAGAAATTTGGTTACTCTACCTTCAGTAACTCCCTTGGTATAGTATTTTAAAGTTTTTCAAGAATGAGAAACGCCACGCCTTCTTGTAATATATGACTAATTTTTGCTGCGAACTTCTGTAAGGCATACATATTTATGAAGTATATATGTATGCGAAATGAGGTTGTATTACCTTAAATAACTCACGCATTAATGCGTTTTAATTTTAGTGGGCAGTAGGCGCATATAAATTATTCAAATCCATTCACTATAGCTGGGTTCTGCGGTATATACCTAATTGCAATGTACTATTCTTATATCATATGAAGTTTTTTTTAAAAAAAATTGCATTTATTGACTGGAGAAAATGTAAATTTTCCCACTATATTGTATTAAAAATTCGATACTTTGAGTGCAGTAAACCATGCTTAGTGAAATAGTTAAAAACTACTTTTAAGATAGGATACGATTAACTGCACATTCTGCATTTTTTTTAAATTTTTGAATATCTCAAAAACAATGGTGAATATGATGAGCATGTTGGTTTCAAAATGCTTTAATTTTATAAAGAGAAATAGAAAAAATTAATATTTCTCAAAATATCTCTTATACGAATATAACAACTTTTTTTATTTTTATATATGTTACTTAGAATATATCTGGTTTCATATCGAATTTCCTGACATAACTTTGGAAAGTATCGAACAATTCATACAATTAGACCGGTGCACACATTCAATAAATAATTTATATTTTTCAAAGTTATGTTGGAAATGCAGGTACATTCAAAGTTTTTAACAATTGTGCAATGACAATTTGCTGAATCGCAAGTACTTCATCAATGCAAGATGTTTGCCATGAGGTCTTATTTATAACCGTTGACCCAACCCTTTTGCTCACGCTTGCTGCACACAAATCATCTGCAGCAGCAACGTGTCATGTGTGCGACGCCGACATTTTTCTTTTGCACATTTCGGCCGTTGCCAGTTAGTGATGATTGATTTTGCCAAATGTAATCTAAACTCTTTCATCATGCATCCATCCAACAACCAAACATCTAACAAACACCTGTGATATTATTTTATATTGTAGCACATTTCATCTCGGCGCATTTTTCACAACTACGAGGCTTGTTGTTGTTGTTGTTGTTGTTGTTGTCATGCAATCGATGATAATGGCGATGGCAATAGTTAGTTGGTTGTTGTGCTATGGTCCTTGGCTTGGCTGACTTGGTTGGTAGGGTTGTCGCAGCAATGCGATGCGATGACTTATGTTACCTGCTGCAGCCATCCATCATCTATCAATGCTAAATTCATCTCAGTCATTCTCAGCAATATGTTGCTGCGGATGTACGACGACGACGAGTAGGTACGAGTGCTGTACAATCATTTATGAATAAATTGCACGTACGGGATGAATGCTTCGGAGTAGGGAGAGATGGTATTCGATTCAAGATGCGAGCTGTTAGATGCCATCACCAATACAACACCTCTACAGTCGAAATGGAGAGTGACTAAGAAGTGTGCATCGTTGTCGTCAACGACAACACCAACGACAACCAAATCTACCAACTTGTAGCCAACTTTAAGTTGGCAAATGGTGAAGAATAGCAACACGACGACACGACCAGATGAGTTGAAACGCGTAGAACGGAATGGTAGTAGAGGAGGGGAGGCGATCATTTGCCGCCGCCAGGAAATTTCAAATTTATTATCGGATTTGCTATTATTTATGATTTGTGAGAAATCTTGTCGTATATCAAAGTCAATGGGGTGACATAAACTATCGATGGTTATCGATAATTTACGTCAACTCTTTGGAGGTAATGATGATCTATATGTACGGGTACGAAATTGCCAGCATGAGTAGTCATAAGTAAAATATACTCACACATAAAGTCATACACATAGTACTGTATTGTACGGTGCTGAATTTTTTGCGTAAGAAAAAATGTTTGTACCACAACTCATGTAAAACTTTGTTGTATTCGTAATGTGTATGTATATCTTTAATTGCTTAAAAATAATTTTTGATTTCAAACTCCATATAGCTTATGGTTTTCTTGAAGTGCACTAAATTTATTATTTGTACCTATGTAAGCCTGTTACTGAGCTGTCCCCAATTACGAAGTGCAAAAAACATTTTCGAACTTCAGACACACTAATCTTGGATAACAGTGTTTGTATGTTTTGGAAAAACACTAGCTGGCGTTGGCTCTATTCCACAAGCATTTTTTTAAGCCTTCATATGTTTTTCTGAATCGGTCGATATTTTTCACTCCACTGAAGAAAGTTTTACTTGCAGTCTTTGTGAAAACTTTGCCGTACACAAGCGAAAAAATTACTATGTTTTGATATTATATCATTTTAATATATTTAGATACTTCTTTGCATTGATTAAAAATAAACTCAATACCAAGAAAAACATGAAACAGTCAAAACGTCTCGGTTTATTATGAGCGCAAAACCTGTCGTGCTTGTCTTCACAACGGTAGGAGAAAATTAGAAGGATAAAGGGGAGCCACAGTTTCCAATTGGAAATTTATGAATTCTTATGAAAAGTCGATATGTAAAAATATCAGTGAAAAGGTACATAGTAGTACTTATATAATTACTAAAAATAGCAACGCATTTGAATGACGATATTTATCAATATCGCCCATTTCACCACAAAAGAAAAACAAATTTATTAATAGCTAAAAAGTCACTTTGTTATTAATAGAAGTCAATTTATATCAGGAAAAGTACACAACCCAGGTCAAAACTGAAAACCACAATTTATTACGGTATTTAATTTTAAAACAAAAAAAAATTCAATAAATTTTCTTTTTTGACAAGCGATAATTTTGAACTGAAAACACCGATGGCAAATTACCAAAAAATGTGCGAGTTGATTATATAATTTAACTAATTCGTTTGATTGCTTTAGTTCCATTACTTAAAAGCTATAAGATAATCTTTATTTATAACTCATAGGATATTGAAGATAGACCCACACCCCTCCGATAAAAGTTTTTACTCGAAATGAACCTGGCAATCTCAATGTTTCGGATATCAAAACGTAACCGAACCAACCTGTATTTACTTACTGCGCAAGCAAGGTATTATTCATTCCTACTCTATGACGCAACAGCTAACTGTGGCCGAATAATTTCTCCATGTAATTTGTGTAAAAGTAAGACATGAGACAAAGTGTATATGAAACGCCTTCTATCTAATTAACTTGAAAAAAAAATAGCCGAGTTGGGTCGTGCAAATAAATCTAATTACACAAAAAAATCGATTGTACTCTCTTATCCCTCAGTATAGATAGATCCAGTTAATATTTCGGTATAAGCAGCAATGCTATGCGCATATCGATTCAATTTGATCTGAGATGGACCGAGCAAATATCTAATATGTCGGAAGAAGCTGTCCTTTGCCAAGATTTCATAAAACGGTATAGGGAATGCTTGACATCAGCAATCGCCACTTTATTTCACCAACAATCTCTGTTTCGTTATACCCAACACAAAGGATAAATTCACTTTTTCATACAGTTTGTAACGCACAGAAGGGGGCGTGGTGGCAGGTACAAAAAATTATATATATACTATATCAGCGTCACTACCTAAGTCGATTTAGCTATGCCCGTCTCTCTTTCTGTCTGTCTGTCATGTTTATGGAAAAATTTAGAACACTAATTAAATCAAAACTGATACTCAGGTTACACCTTCTTACAAGCTACTTGGGATCGAAAATGGGAGAAATCGGTTCACGGCTTTGCCTAGCGTCTATACTTAATATTTATTTGCCCAAGCCTATTTCGAAAAAAGTTATAGCGATTTTGATGGAACTGGTGACATGGTGCACATATGAACAATACTAAAATTCAGCTAGATTTCAAAGACTCTTACAGGCGCGTGGCACAGCCCTAAATATTTACATTCATAACACCATATCTAGCAAATCATGCAAGATTTTGTGATGAAATTTGTTGAACAGATGCAGATCATATATATTGGACTAAAAGCATGCGGAAGTGGTAAAATAGACGTGTGTGTCACTTTTGAACAATTCATTGGCACTTACGGTTTTAATAAAAAATTTTATTGACGACACCAGTGCAAGCAGCCACCACCGCAAGCTCAGTCAGTTTACTGGCAAAGCTCGTTAATGGGCGTGCCACTGCCCATAATATTTACAGTAGACGTCCAATGTAGCGTAAAACGATAAAACGAATTTCCAATTTAACGGACAGTTTTTCAAATTGGAGTTTTTCCATTGATGTCTCTTAATTACGAACACCAAAAGTGTTCACCCTTCCAAATAACGAACGCTGTTTAATTCAACAATAACTATTGAACTGGAATAACTTTTTTTTACCAATAAAGCTGATGGCAAGTATATATAGCATTCCAAAATCTAACTTAACTTTTCTGACTAGATATGTATGTGTGTATATGAGTAAATAAAAGTCAGTATCTTCAACAAAAAACTCTTTGATATAACGAATTTTACGATATTACGACTGACCCGTGCATTGATTAGCACGTTTTATTGGACGACAACTGTATTTAAGTTATGCCAAAAGAGCAATCGTTGTAAATTTAATATGGCATCAAAACTTGCTATCAGGTATCTTATTATGAAAACTTGACACAATGGTATCTGTGGGCGTGGCATATCACACACAAGCAAGAAATGATTACTGTTATAGATAGAGTGACATGAGACTAATCTTCATAAAATTTGGTTTAGAGATAAAGGTTACTATGAGCTTTGAAACTAAATGAAATTCGACGGATTCTCATCAGTGGTCAAGGCACTGATCATAGTAACAATAGCTTGCTTGCAATAAAATATATCTGAATCAAAACCGGGCGAAATAGCACCAGTGGGCGTGGCACCTCCCATACAAGTAAGTGGCATATTTATCGAAATAGCAATCGCGCTTAAATTTGGTATAAGAGTGTTGCTTATGGGAAGCTATTTCAGTGGGTGTGTAACCACCTTAAGTCTTAAGATTACTGACGCATATGTCGCTAATCACGCAACGAATTGTGCTTAACTTTGGTATTGAGCCAGAAGTAGGCGGAATTGGAAAAGTAGTCGTGGCATATTTCGATTTTTTAAAACCATCCACATTCTTTGACTTTACTTTTAATTTTTAAAATATATTCCAAGTATTTCTGTACGACTTTTTCAACCTCTTTCAACTGTCTTCATTATAATCTTTATTTTTTCAACTTTCTTAGCGATTTTTTAACATTTTTCAACCTTTTTCTTATCCGAAAATTGCCATAAAAAGCGCACACACGCAACGGATGGTATTGGTTTCTGTGTATGGAAAAATCTTCCAAATGAGGTATAGGTACATACATATATACATACATATATATCATTGGGGCGTAAAGTAAAGTTTTGCAAAGTAGATTTGTATCAACTTGTTCGTCCTTAAATAAGAGAATTAATAAAAAAATATGAAAAAACTGGAATTCCGGAGCGCCAGAATTAGCAGTTTTTTTTTTTAATTTAGTGCATGGATGCGTAATACAGTCACATTAATTGAGGGTTTCTTTTTTTCCCTGGCGATTTCTCTTGTTCGCTTAATTTAACTCCATACTCCAAAAATTGATGGTATACCGTTGTTAAGGTCTTGACGGGAACTACATTTTGTACATAGACATCGAATCGAATTGGACATCAAATGATAGAGCTATCAAAGAAATATCAAAAAGGTAACCCACTACATATTTAATAAAAAATAAAACAAATAATTTTGAAAATGATTTGAAATAAACTTTCAAACTGACTTGCGACAGTTGAATTTTTTTATATTTATATAAGAGTTATTTGCGGCAATGTATCCATATTGCACACAAATTCTCAAAATGGTTCGTACTAGCACCTAACAAAGTGTGGGCGCATTTCGTCAAGAGGGCTTGACGCCTCTTATACAAGTAACACTTTTAGCCTCAAATTCAAAGGAATACAATTTAGTGGTCCTAGAAAGGGCATTGCCACCCCCCTTCCCCCCTCAAGGAACTGATACTAGTTATAATCGATACATCAATCAATAAAACCATCGAATAGTGGTGGAGTTATAAATCTCTCCCACCCCGAGGTTTTGGTGAAGCGACGCTACTGAATGCAATCGATTTTTACAGAAAAGTGAGAACTTACTAAACAGATATTATAAAAATTGTGGCAAGAGTATGTGGCACTTCGAAACGCTCTACTAACAGAGTTATTTAAGCCAATGTAACCACACAACTTCACAAAAACAATAAGGATGCTTTGAACAAGAACTCAGAAATAAGTGTCTCTTTTTTGACAAAAGCACTATTCACTTTTAATAAAAATGTAAGACATTTCGAACTGTGACTCTTTGTCCAATATATGTAGTAGTTTTCCTTAATTTTTTAAAGCAATCACTTCTTAACTTAGCAGTTTGTAAATGGGGGCCGTCGATATTTGCACAATGCTGTCGGATCAACCATTTTCGTTCATGTTTGGCAATGATTTCCAAAAACATATTCTCATGGACGTTTGACATACAATCAATGAAAAAGTAAATAAATTAAAAATGTCGTTTTGCCAACATGCCAGCGCAGCCAACTCAATTGTCTTCCGTCCTAATCCGAGTATACTACATCAAAATTTCCAAGCGTTGCTAAATTTTTTATTGCATTCGTAAGACGATTTATGTAGTGTGCATTTGTTGCCTGGTGCCCATATCCGAAAACTGTCAGTCAAAGTTTCTTTCTCGTTTGTGCTGTGATAGTTGTTGTTGTTGCATGGCAACATTTTTAATTTACGATCAACGTTGATGTTGTCACCTTTGAACTTTCGGTTTGTTTTTGTTGGTGGGTTGTTTTATGTTACCGATCTTTGCACTTTGATTGTGAAAGTCACAGAAGTCGATAAGAAGTTGGCGGAATAGATGCAGGCTAAGTTCTTGTGCTTGGAGGCAGCCTTATATATATTATGGAAATTCCTTCTCTTCTGTTCCTTGGACAAGTTGATTTAAAAAAGTCAAAAGCAGTCGAAGTTACTCACTTCGATTAATCTCTTGACGCTGCATTGATGCATTATTTTGGTCATTTGAGTGCTTTTCAGGTTGTCCCCAAAGATCGTTGATATCACACGTTTACGTCAACGCAAATTCAGTACCCTCAAATTTGCTTATTTTTGCTGTGACCATTGTTGGTGTTTTTGTTGTTGATATTGTTGGCATTATTATCGGCACATGTTGTGCGCTAATTGATTTTTCTTGTCTCCTGCTTGTGGGGAAATTCTTCACAATCAGTCTGGTTTTTTGTTGTTCATTGATGGGATTCTCCGCACATCGACACATTGGATTTTTTCACTCTTTGCAATTTCTGCTGCTCACTGTCAGTTTTACAACAAATGAGCAATGTTGAACGTGTAGCTTGATTTCTTACATTTTGGACCATTCTAAGCGTCACCATCACAGTCACTTCGTGTTGTGTGGGGATGCCAACTTGTAAATAGAAATCATTATACGTATGACTGAGTTTTGCTGATACAGATTCTAATCACCAAAATGGGAAATTACACTACCAGGAAATGAATCATGCAGTTTCTCGGACTGCATAGCATGTGGTACTGTCCTGTTGAAACCACACGTCGTCCACACTTATATCTTGCAGTTTAGGCACATAAAATTGGAATATCGTGTCACGATAGCGAGCTCCATTAACTTTTTTTGCCCAATATGTCGCATTTGTGAAGCAGAACGGTCCGAACACCTGCTTAAAATCCACAGCAAACGGTTGTAGGTTGCGGATTGCTTCTTAACAATCACTCGTAGATAATCTGAACGAATACTCTGAAGTTGGTCCACCATTCATTTGCTGTTCCATAATCCATATAACGAACTTTTTTCGTTGTCCGTGATCAGTAGGATCCTGTTCTTGAGTCAGTTGAACTTTTTAGGCATGAAAATGGAAATCTTTCGAAAATACTCTGCAAATAGCTTCTCGCAATGTCCGATTTTTAGTCACGGTGCCGAAATGACGTTCTTGAGCTCTCCCTTACAAACAAAACATCGAAGCGTTTTGAGTTGATCGACTTGTTGAGGGACGAATCGAATGTATAAGATTGCTTATAATCTTAAGCACTATTCGGACCAAACACGCGTGTTTCTTTACATTTTTAATAATCCTGAGCTGTCAGCTGTCTTTTTTTTCTAATAGCAACACTTTACCGCAAATCTTAAGCCTTGGTTGAAATCTTAAGCCTTGGTTGAAATCTTAAGCCTTGGTTGAATTTTCGAACACTCTATACATTTCAACCTTTGTACAGGTATGTCCTAAAGATCTTTAAGACTTATCTGACAGGTTCCTATCATTACAGAGGCCCTATCAGTAGAAAAGCTGGCTGTCGTTATCGTTTCTGATTAAAATCAACTAGTCTATAGAAAGACTGTCTATAAAGGAGGACTCCCCGTCAATGTTTCTTATTTTTACATTGATTCATTGAGTCTGTGTATTCGAAATGTCATCCTAAATGTTATCTTTGGCCTTGGCGAAAAGCTCATTACTTTGGGCTTTGTATGTTGCTTACAAGTTGTTCCTAATTTGGAAATCAAATTCCGAACCATGACATCTACCACCCTAGGTCAGACGCTTCATGGACTTAACTAGAATTACTTCGGAGTTATCATGTCCGCCATTTATACTAATGAAGTGTTTCTACGGGTTATTACCGGTCCTACAAAATACTGTTTTCTACAAAAAGTGTTTTATTAAAACACCAAAGTTGGCATCTCTGTTCCTTACATTGTAACTTTAAAAAGTGTTCCTTTCGGGGAGGTTTCTTTTTTTCTTCTGTGACTTTCGCAATTGGCGAATATACGACAAACTACTCGCGTAGCAGTTGCACGAACAGCTGAAATTTGCGCTCGCACATGACACTTGTTTGACAGTCAACATCAGTCGCAACAGTGCTGCCAATGCAAAGTTGTATACAGTGTGCAGTGTGTCAACTGTAGGAGCAGTACAGTGAAGTTGAACGCAGTGCTGTGAGGTGTTTGCTGTTGTTTTTGTTGTTTATTTCTATCCACAGCATGATCGCTATCGTGTTGTTGTTGTTGGTAAATATATATCCAGCTGTATTTGTTGCAAAATTCACAGTGTCACTTAATTTCTTGTTGTTATTATTTTGTATGGTTTTTTTTACGTCTTTGCAGCTGTCATTATTACCGAATATCAAATATAACTGTGCATTGTAGCAATTTGTTACGATCTGATTAGCTGTGTTTAATTAGTTGCATGTGAAATTTTGACACCTGACACATCCAACTTGCAGCATTTGTTGAAAAGGCAGGCTGGGTGTAGAGTGGTTTAATGGACTGTTAATGCTTGATGATTTTTTTTTTCTTTGCTTAAAAATCGATACGGCGGAATCAAGCCCTACCCACTTTACAAAGTTTTCTTATTAGAAATAAAAAATCATACTTGAAAACAATGGCCGACTTTTTTCTCTGACCCAAGAATACGATTTATCAAAGCTGCATACACATATATTTTTTAGCGAGCTACTACTGTTAACTCATTTAGATCTACCACGCCCGCTTCCAAGTATCCACCTAGCACTTGGAAGATTATTTTAACAAAAATCACCTTGCTGGGTCTTGTTCGAGTACTTTTGATGATTAAAAAGAATTTAATTTCATGTGATTTATTGAAAGTACAATAACCAAATGTAGAGCAATCGCAAACTGATGTTGCAGGGGTTTGAAATGTGAATACTTGGTAATATTTCGCCCCGCTGGACGATGCAAAACTGCTTGTTATTCTCTTTTTTGTGATTCTAACGTTACTTTTTTTGTCAAAGCACATGCCAAACTCTACAAATAAAATTTATAGAAAAATTAAATTAGAAGAATTCTCAGATGTGCAAAAACTTCATTTCACGGTGAAAGTTTCACCGTACTTGCTGATTTTGGAAAATTTTATGAGGCTATACAAAAAATGAAGACGAACTGAGGCAATTAGTACGTATTATATGTTCACATATCAATCTAGTTATAAATTATACAAATTTGCATTGCAAAAGCAGGTGGGGAAAGACCCGCACTATATATAAGAGCAAATTAATGCCGTTCGAAAAGAATTTTCGGACAAATTGGGTTCTGCTTATAGCTGGAAGAGGACTAGTACTAAGCCAATCGCCGAAAAGTGCTTCCAAAGCCATTAAGAGTAGGTACATATTTCTATTATTGGGAAAACAAAGTTAATATTTTATGTCTTTGATATTTGCCATATCAAATTCAAATGCACAGACAGGGACATGAAAGTTGTCCTACAAAAGCATGTTGTGCCCGCTAAAGATAGGGTGACAAACAAAAATCGTCTGGAGTAAGTTTTTTGAATTTTCAGATTTAATTTTTTTAAATTTTTATAATTTTAATTTTTGTTAAATATAAACCTGGATTCGATTAAATATTTAATTTTTTGGAAAGGAAACGATTAGTAACACGTCTGAAAAATTACTAGAAAAAGAGTCGGAAATGATTAGAAAATGATTTAAATATGACTCGAAAATGACTCACAAATGATTTAAAACATGAATCGCAAATGAGTTGAAACTGATCAGGAAAATGGGCTATAAACGACTTTTCAAGAAGAGTTGCGGCTAGGGTACCATTTGCTACCGACAAATAATTATTTATGATCAAAAAATTAACGCATTTTTAACTATTTCAATCAGACATAGGACTGAAAAAAGACTCGAATGAATGACTGAAGAAAATGTGGCCTGCTGTAGTTATTTTCAAATTAAAACACGAAAAAAAAACAATTTTTAGAAAAAATTTATACTGAAAATATTGAAACCTTCAAATTTATGCGCCGATACCAGTATTTTCCAGTATATTTATTATCCTGCATGAATGTTATTCTTCAGTAATTTTTAAGTGCCAATCCTTTTTTGTTAAAAGAATCATATAAACTAATTGGTTGCATGATTATTAAATTAAGGAAGCAGATCAGGATAACAAAAATTGAGGAAAGGTTTTGTGGCTCTCAGCTTATGCGCTCTCTATTGAAATATATAGTACAATAGAATAAGATTTCATGTAACTTAAGTATTTGCACCGTGTCATCCTGTTGACATATGCTTTTGCGTGAAAAGCTGATTTTGAAAAGTCTTTACATAAGCGTTTACGCATGCAGCAATCTTATCATCTGCACTGACAAGTTACCAAACTTCCATCCCGTAGATGGCTTCCTCAATTGCTGCTGGGTTAAACATCTTTTCATACCTTTACGTACGAATTTATGAATTGCAAAAGTCGTAGATTTTACTTCTTAATACGAGTATGTATGTATTAATGATGCTGCTTTACCAAGCTCTTTGGTAAAACAATTTCTTCATATTGATTTTGAGAGCTATTTTCGGATAGTTTCAACCGCTACAACACTTTATTATTTTTTATTTTGTTTAACCACATTATTACTAAATTTTGAATAGAAATAACCCTAATTTATTAATACATTCAAAATGTAAATGCGAAAAAAATCTTGATAAAACCACAGTTTTCGCGTTTTAACTAGGGGTCGTATTTTAAAATCTTAGGGATGTTTGCTAACTTCCTTAATATTGGGGGCCAAGAGGAGCTTATTTTGCGAAAACTTTTTTGAAAAAACCAACGCAGCCAGACAACTACTTTGGGATATTTTCTTTTTGGAACTTAAAAAAAAACATACAACATAAAAAAAATTTTTTAAAAACCAAGGTCGAGCCTCGTCACTCAAGTATTCAATTGGAAAGAAAGAACCACAGCTCGATATTCTTGTCTGAAACGAAAAAAAAAAAATAAAAAGAATTTTGATTTTCAAATAAACTCGATTTTTCGGACATCATAATTCATGTTTCCCCTTTAAGGGATTACGAAACGGTGTTTTAGTTAATCTCCGTCCCAAAATCCTTAACTAAATATATTTTTAAGATTTTACGTAAAATTATCATCAAACGAAAATTATGACTGAAATTCAAATTGTTACTCCATATATTTGCCCATATGGCTGAGCACATCATAGGGATCGTTTGACCTCATATTCGTGTCAATAGTCTCTTAGCTACTAAATAAATGATCCCAAACACGTTTATATGCACCGTAATTTAATATTTTGGTGGTTTTATTCCAAACTTCTGATAATTAATTCTGAATTTGCTCAGCTAGTAGACTCGCAATATCGTGAACTAATATTAAAAACCAAGCACGTTCATGTTGGCAAAGTTGTTAATGTTAACAAAGGTGCAATTTTTACAATTTTTCAAAATCCAAATTAGATCTTTTTCTTTTCGTTTTATAATTCATGATTCAAATGCATGTGCATAGTTCATTAGGGTGTTGTTTTCAAAGATTTGTTGATGGATTTTCTTATTTTTGCCTATGCTTCAGCTTGAGGTTAAAAAATAGTTGTCCCAAAAACTGAGCAACCTAGCTCAAACCTGTAAGAGGCACAGACAGAGTTTTTGTTTGATTTCGTTGAAATTTAACAAAAATCCGACTAACTAAAACGAAGAAAAAAACTTTCCTTAGGTGCCAAGATATACCATTCCAGGTTTTTTTTTTGTATGGGAGAGGCCGCCCACTGAGGTCAAAACACGCCCAAATTTTTCGTGTGGCTTAAAATGCGGACAAAATGCAACCGAACGGATTTTTTTTTGTTTTATTTTGAAATTTGCGGTCCCATAATCCTACATTATAGAATCGGGTTTTGAAGAATGTTCTATCAAAATTTCAGCTTCCTAGTTTCCTTTTAAAATTCATCTTAAGCAACTGAGCTCTCTATCATTGAGACTTAAACTACAACATTTTTCTGTCACAATGGTTTTGGTTTCTATAGTTGCCACTTGATAATTCATATAATAAATTTTTAGCCTGCCAAAATATAGCAAGAAGCATGGCTGGTGCAGCTAAACTGTGCATACAACAGTTAAAAACCCAGTGATTGCGGAATACATTTTTTTATATTAAATATATAGAATTTCGAATTAATTGCGTCCGAAGAAGCACATCAGACGTGCTCTCCTTGGAAGCTGCTTCTAGATTTCTCTTTGGGTATAATAATGCCTAACACTAAATATTCAGTTTTAATTCTATATACTTAGGTGGCTTTGTTTAGGCTTAGGTTTCTAATCGAATTCTTGGATATTAGTAGTATGTGCTGATTTTTTAGCGCAGTGATTGTTCGATTCCCGGCATTACAGTTTCCAAATGTACTAATTATCTTTTTCTTCCTAATAATTTTTTTTTTCTTTTCTCAATTTCCTGAATACTTTTCGAAAGTTATGCAAATTAGTACCTTATTGAGCTTTCTAGCTATGGCAACAAACTGAACTGAATTTTTTGTCAGGTCCCTATATTTTCACGGTGCCGCCAAACAAATTAAGTATCTCATTGAAAATAAAGATCTAATACTTAAGTTCAACCTCATCCCTACGCTTTTGTCTCCTTATTCGAGGCTAATATCCCAAGAGTCAAAGTGTTATCCCCGAAATTGTTAGATTTAAAAAAATAGTTACACGACTCAGCTTTGTAAACTATAGTCCAATAAAGTGCTCCGGGATCGCACTTCCATTGTATACTGGTGAAGTAAGGACTGTCCCAGAATAAACTTGCGTTTTGTTATTTAGCTATAAAAAATTATCCAGTTGCCATGTGCAAAAAATAAGCTGCTTCTGAGGCCACATGAGCATATGGCCTGCTAAACCATATATTTCTTCGGAAATTGCAAAATTTATTCTCTTTAAATTTACAAGGCGTATGCCCCTTCTTCGGTGACGTATAATATTCGTGCTTCGGTATCTGGTTAAATCAGCAATCAAATTTAGCAAGGTACCTTTGATACAATTTTCGGGCTCGTATCTGAGCCATCAACTGCTTTTTATCAGAATGGTCTGGTACTTGTTGAACTCTATATGTCTTTAGCTTACTTTTTTCTTTAATCTTTTGTACAGTACATTTTGATGTACCAGCTCTAGCCGCCATATCTCGCACTGAGGTGTTGGCATTCTGCTTAAAATGACGCTCAACCTTCGCCGCTACCTTTGGGTTAGAAATTTCTGGTTTTCAGCCTGAACCCTTTTTTGTGAAACAGAAATAGATGGGGTTAGAAATAACCGTAAAGACAGTCTTATCTGATGCTCTAACTATTTTTGCTTAAGCTGAGCATTTTAACTCTGGATTTCGCAGGTATGTGGAAAAAATTAGTTCGTGCACTTTTTGTTGCTTGCTAGACATCTTTATCGATAGAAGTGCTATCTTCAAGTGTTATACATCATATTAAACATCACTTTATATAGAACAAATATTGTGTCCTTTTAGACCTATAAGATTATCAGGTAGAGTGTAATAAGAAAAATAAAAAACGCAAGTTTTTCCTGGGACAATCCTTAATCCGTGTGTCTCGTCTATTGCGTGTTACGTGTGAGTCATCTGGAATTATTGTTAAGTAAAGTTAAACCAAGTATAGTCTCATTCGCTCCCAAAAAACAGTGTTGCTTTCAAAGTTGTTTTAGCGGAACTATTGATGTTTTGGTTAATTTATGTTCTATTTCAAATCACCATGTTTTCCACAACTTCAAATTTTTCATTTCTGAATCAATGACAGTTAAAAAAACCTTGTTTAAGTTTTATAAAGTAGGTGAATCCGGCATGTAAAACAAACTTACGTGGCAAGATAAACTTTATTATAGTCCGCCCCTGACTAAGAATATAGACACCTTTTGCGGACGCGCTCACTGAGTTTCTGCAAAATATATATGATTGAAAGTGAAGACCAGTCAGAAGGCCTGGATCTTCTTTAGATATTTAAAATGTAAGGTTGGTTTCAAGATTATCCACCAGCATCAGCCTTCTTGTTTATTTAACTAACAAACTTCAACTTATAGTTTAGCACGTTCTTGCATTCACATTAGACTAACACTCAATGATTTAATGCGCTTACATATAAATAATATGATTCCAAAATAGTGAAGCTCAACAGATCCAAAAGAGTAAGGTAAAAACCTTTATTCTTCCCCTTTGTTGGTGGCATCTGTGAATTCCTTACCGCACTAGTGGACAATAATGACGATGAGGAAGAAACATGTTATCTTTGGTTTTAATTAGACAATTTAACCGCACTCTTTTGCTTTGCACTACGGCTGTTAACCAAGTTAAGTGGGAAAGGAGGAACGACAACAGAATGTGCTACACAAAAGTGAAACCTTTTGCTTCCTCTTTTTTTTTCAGCTGACAACAACCAGCTTTGAGTTGAAGTGTTGCGCTTCAGTATGTGATGGTGATGGTGGCCTAAAGCAACAGCACTGATATGCTGGAGCGCATAATGTTACAGTAAATTTTTACACTCATGCTTGATTCCGTTGGTGTTTTATGTCGTCGTGTGGCTTTGTTAATATGATCTTTGTTTGTCTGTTTGCGGTCAATCTGACTCTTTTAATGGGTTCAACTTTAAAAATACAACGCCCGTTAAAGGATGTCAATGATTTAGTGATGACAGTTGACATCAAAAGTAAATCAAGGGAGCAAAAAAAAGATCAAAGTCTTTTGAAACCATTTGACGCTTGAAATAAGGGGAAAATGCGTCATAATATCATTCTGTAATTTCAATCAAAACTTGAAATAAAAATTGTTTGAGCCATTCTTAAAAGCCCGCTCTTTCCAAAAGAATGCAATTAACGAAAACTTAAGAAATTTTCCTTAACTGTCAACTCTAAGTTGACAACATAATTTCTGCCATCTGCCATCTGCCATTTGCCAAATCGGCAAACAGCATTAACCACAACGTCAAGTTGGCATTGTTTTTCTAAGAATTAAATATGGCAAAAGTCTACTACTGATTTCTGCCTATCAGTGCATTCCCTCGCTCTTCCACCACGACACAAGCGTAGCTGTCAATTTGCACATTACTTGTTCAATTCGCTGCTGCATCAAGTGATTCCAAGTTTTTCCATTGCGACAACTTCTTTTGTCATCAGCACAGCTCCAGCAGCAGCAGCAGTAACTACTCAAACTTCCGAAGCCAAAGACTTTCAATTATTATTCTCTTTTCTTGCTTACATTGATTTCTTTTAGTTTCCGGCCTGACACTTTTCACGCGCACTCATTGGTAGAAGAGTGTGAGCAATCGGCGCAAGTTGCATAAAAAAGCCTATCCGATATGGGGTATACGTTGAGGCAAGAGATTGGGAATGCAGTTTTAAAAACAAAAGTACGAGCATTTCATGCAGCAAGTAACAGAAAAGAATTCACAATTGTCGTCTGGGTTTTCTCACAAATACTTTAAAATCAAGCAGAAGTAGAAGATGTCTTAGAAGTCTGCTTGCCGACTCACTGTCTGGGGTGATGGAAAATAACTTTTTTTTGTATTCATCGAATTCTTTTCTAATTTCTGATTGAACTTCTCTGATGAAATTGAAATTGTCTTTCACCAGTTCGTCGTTCTTCTTACTTCAGATTCTGGTAGGTTTCTGCTTGTAACAGATGTGTTTATTTTCCTATTTCAATTGTAAGTTTGGAAGTTGACAGTATTTTTCTTCATGTACTTTATGTCAACCGCAATACAAAAATTATTTTTTTTTCTATTTTGCATTTTGTGAATGTTTTTAGTTAATGTGAGCAGTGTCACTCTAAATTAAAATTAAGAATACAAATTTCTGGCAATGGTTTTTGGATCGATTGAAACTTATTCGATGAAAATCAAAAATTTTGATAGTGGTATCTTAAAGATGTTGTGTTTTTATATTTGAAATTTATATGACGCATATTTTCATTTTAAGATGTAGTTGAACTAACTGTATGACAATAACACTTCAGCACCCTGTGAGCTCTTCATTAAAATCATCTGATATAACACTTCATTTTGTCAAGCAAAATATATTCAAATTCGTTGGATACATGATGTAACGTATTCCAAGATATTGTGCTAAAATCAAATATCACAAAAACAAATGCCTACATATCAACAAGACTGACCGGTTAAAACGGGTGGTTTTTAAAGCGTTTCGTTTTTGAAAATTGAAAAAAAAACATTCATTCGTAAGCTCCAATTTTGGCATACTCTTTCCAGCATTTCAGCCGGTATCTGACCAATGGCAACTGTAATGTTGTCCTCCAGGGCTGCAATTGTGGCTGACTTGCCCTTGTACACGACAGACTTCACGTAGTGGGGTCAATTCGCATGATCTTGGCGACCAATGGACTGTTTCAAAACTTGAGAGCAATTACACCGAACTTGCCTCTCAACAGATTCATAGTATTGCGTACCGTGTGGCATGTGGCACCATCTTGTAGAAACCACATGATGACCAAGTCCAATTCTTCCATTATGTGCAAAAAAAAATTGGTAATCATTGCGCGGTACCTTGCTCCATTAAATGTAATGTTGCGATTTTCATTATTTTTGATAATGCCACCGGCCTGCAAACCGCACCAAACAGTGGATTTTTCAGGGTGCATTGGCAGATCTTGAACCGCATCTGGCTGCTCTTCAGACCTAATTCGGCAATTCTGTTTGCTGGCGTACCCAATGAGCCAAAAATGAGCTTCGTTGCTAAAGAAAATTTTTCGATAAGAAATTGGACTTTCATCCAACTTTTCTTTGGCCCATCCCCGAAGCAAACAACGTTGTGGTAGGTCACCTGGCTTCAGTTCTTGCGCCAGCTGTATTTTGTATGGTTTCATGCCGAGGTCCTTACGTAAAATCTTCCTTATATAGATACCTTTACCATTCATTGAAACAAACATTTTTGTTTTGCTTGATACGAGTAGTTAGATTCAGTGATGGCATTTGGGTTTTGTGAAAATGTACTAAGATGTATCGAGACTTGAAATGTACTGTTAAGATGGCGAATGTGTTTTTTTGTCTTGAACACCTAAATTTACTTAAATATACGAAACTTTGCTATATATTACTAAAAAAAGGTCCTTACTGTTACCATCTCAAAGCCATACCAAAATGAGATATATTTCCCATTAAATCACACAACTCATTGCGATTACTTTAATTTTTTCATTTACTAAGAAAAAATAAGCAGTGGTAATTATTATAAATCTACACATTACGATTATTTTCATTTGCTAAAAAAAAGGTAAATATTATAAATTGTGCTGAAAGTGTGAAGAAAATTCACCAATGAACGAATGTACTGTCGACGATTTTTCAAGAAGCAAATGTACCGAAAAAAGTTCAAATGTACCGAATATGTCATCACTGGTTTAAAAATTGTATAACTTCAAAAAAATGCGCCGCAACCCTTGCTGACATACTAATTTGCTTTTATTTGTGATTTTTTAAAAAATGCTTATCATTTTCTACAATAACTCTTTCCATCCAAATCGTAACTACCTTTTTTCAACAATACAAACTCAAACTTGATTGTGTAATTCTAGACTCTTATTTTTTATTTATATACAAAATCAGTACTTCAACAAATCCAACTCTGTTGAATTTTAAATTCAATCAATCTGCTGAACCCCATTTCGGCCATTTCCATCACTTTCCGACTGCATAGTCAATGAAATGTCAACATCATTTTCTTGTTCGCCTTCTTTTTTCGTCGCTTGCTTCGTTGTCTTCATCCGTTTTGACATTTTGCATTGAGGATTAAAAGTTCTTCCTTCGATTTGAAGAAAACATCAACAGCAGTAGTGGCAGCAGCGTTCGAGTTGACGACCCCAACAGACCAAAAGCAAGACGTTGCTGCTACTGCATCTTGCTGGCAACAGCATCTTTCTTTTGCTTCATTTGATTGTCAAAACCCTGAAATCGTTCCTGAATAAAACCCGGACACAAATTGTCCAATGCATCAATGTTGTTTGCATTGTGTGTCATCTCGCCGCGTCACACAGCTGATGAAGATGTAGGAAGCAACTACGACAACAAAAACAGCACAATAGATCCAACACCCACATGCAAGCAGAGGCTTCAACCCGACGTCAAGCTCATCAGTTTTAGAAGTTCGATGTTTAGTCGTTCGTTCGTTCCTTCGTTCGTCCTTTTCTTCGTTCGTCCATTTTAGATGGTTTCTTTAAGTTTATTTTATATATTTTTGCTATCTCTCATGCTCTTCCTGTTGCTGTTACTAATATTGTTGTTGTTGTGGCCATTCAATTTTTGCTTCATCTTCATCTCGAACATCAACGCCAACTTGTCGTAGAATGTCATCAAATGTGCAGGTCCATTGCACTGTGGGCCAAAACTAGGAGCTGTTAATTTGTATTTATCAAATGACCCATCGTAAAAGCCAAATTTTTGAGGGAAAGCTCATCTCATTTCGAGATTTTTAAATGAAACGTTCGTATAAAAACCTCAGTACATAGACAAAGTCCATTTCCTCTTGAAAGACATTCATTCAACTTCGATTTGCGCTACTGTAAAAAAAAATCAGCAACGCCTTGACACAGCAATGCACAACTCTTTCTCCACTTTTATTTTTCTTCTTTAATATTTCTGATGTTGTTGTTATCCTTTTTCTTTTATATTTTACTATTTCTAAGTGAACTTTCTTGTTGCCTTCTGTTGATATTTTCCATTTAGCTGACATTTGCCAGCATTGAGCGAAGTACGACAACTTTTTGAAAAATGAAGGAAGATGACGACGAAAACGACGCTCTACAGAAATCCTTGCGGGAAAAAGGATTCACATAAGAAGGAATGGATGTAGAGCTCTTGGTGGCTGCAGTTGGACATTTTTTTATGTTGTCTTCTTTTTTTGTCGTTAATGTTGTTGTTTTTACTGTTGTCCTTCGCTGCATGATGCTTACGTTGGAAATGCTGTCAGTAGACCATCCCCAACGGTGGAAATTTTCAAGCTTTTAGATCGATGGAAATTGGATGTGACATTAACTTTGATGCTGCTGCTGCTATTTCTGCCACTGCAGCTGATGATGTTGAGTTCGATGATGTTGTTTGTTGGTGCATCAAATGGCACTGGTCCATTTCGTAAATATGAAAAATCAATGAAATTATATCTGTAATAATTATTTTAGGCGCAGTGGTGTTTAGGGTAAGACTAAAGTCGAGCAAAAACTTTTTGCTATTTCTAGTTTAATTTTAAAACAGTAATATTATTCAAATCTTATTACTTATGAAACGATAGTTACAAGGCTGAAGAAATGCAGTCTCTTATGAAAGTAGATAATGATGGTTTTGTGTTCGTATGCCAAGTGATTTTAATTCCTTCGTGTTGACAAAAGTAAATATTCTGGTATGATTCTTTGTAGTGGCTCCATTAAAGTTATAAATCACAATAAACTTAAGCTTTCACTCATCGCTTATATCAAGTAAAAAGAGCGCCTTGAGGCCCCCTTTATGGAAAGTTTTGAAAAAGCTACCATAATATTGAATACTTCGTGCTGGGTACTTCAGGTCATGCACAATTTTCGAAATCGTCTTATTTGAAATAATCAAAAGGTGCCTAGCTACTACTTTCAGATATTTTCAAGTGCCAAGGAGGTGCCTTTCAGTACTATGCGGAGTGACTAAAAACCTTACATTAAAATCAAAGTTAGTACCAATCACCAATTCGATTTCAAAAAAGTTCCCCCTTAAAGCTTGCTTGTCACCTTTTTTGAAAGTTTTTTGCTAAATCACCAGAAATCTACTTCTGTCGGTCCTCCGTTTACTTTTTCATTGCACTGATGCGGATGTCTTTGGAGAAAATTTTACTAAGCGAAGCTCACGGTCAAAGTTTGATCTCTCGCTAAATTTGAAAGCGTTTCTTCGGTAGTGACTGCACTTAATAAATAGGTATTACTTTTAGTTAATTTTATTAGCTGAACTTAAGATTACTCCGACCCACCCGAGAGCATTAAAGACCAGAAACTCCATTCCAAGCGCTAAAAAAGTTATTTGGCTTTTAGAGTCAGTTCTTTGTCACCTACTTTAGATTGCCAAGTACTTAATGAGGTTGCTGTCCCGTCTGTCCTTCCTATAGAGACACAGGAAATGACATCACATTCATTCATTTTCCCTTGTACTCGACTGACCGTCTCTCTCAAAAAACGTTCCATCGATGGATGGATTGGAAATTTTAGAATTTGATGTGTGAAAAACACTGATTTAGAAACTCACAAACAAAACATGTACGTACATATAATATAAGTACAAATTTAAGTGTTTTTGTTTCAAAGGACGAGTCACTGCCAAATGTCAAATCCCGTTCACATTTCGTGACGTCCTTAGCTTTGACGAAATTTGTTCCTGCTATCACGGACGCCAAAATATAGCGTCTTAATTGTTTTTAATGTATGGAAGGTACCACGCCCACGTGCTTAAAATAGCCAATATACATCCTAGCAACAAATTTCAAAAGTCCTGTTATTATTAGGGCCAAGATATAGCGCTATAATTGTTTTTATTGAATGGAAGGTGTTATGTCCCTTCTTTATATCAAAATTAAGTAAAGCCTACAAAGAAGAATAATCTATAATCGCTTCAGTAGCTCCAGGGTTTACCTCTTACATACAAAAAAAACCAGCAAACTTTACTTCTTTATATAATATCTTCGATATAATAACTTCTGTTTTCTTTTTTGTTTCTTTATTATCCTAAGAATGTTTCATATTTAAAATCGAAACTCTCGATACAACTTTAGAAATTACAAATTTCTTTTTTGCAGTCGCGCACCAGAAAAATTGAGTAGTTTTCCTGAAATTTGAGTATGCTAGGTGAAGTAGGAGGCCTTCAGCCGTGGCTCAGGGCTTAAGTTTTCCAATTTGACCAACACCAGCAAGCCGGCAATTTTTGGCCGCTGCTCACTATAGTATTCCCAACTCCGGTGTCCTAGCGAAGCCCATGTTGCTCATAGTATAGAGAGCCGCAGTCGAAGGCTCACGTAAGGCAGGTGTTAAATATATTGGAGGATGTTAGCTCTGAACCACGGCCAAAGGCCTCACATTTACACTAGTTCATACTAGGCTAAGCTGGCTCATTCTAACAGTCTTCGGATGAACAAGTTGGATCTAGGAAATACTTGTTTTTCCTAAACACTTTTTTGATACAGCATCCATGTGCAACTTTTACAATGCGCGTTCAAATTTAAATTTCTATAAGAACAATTTTTATTAAAGTGGAACGGTACTATGTATTTATGATTTAGAATACATATAATTCGTAATCCCTTAATATCCAAACAGAATTCGGCAAGATGTGATAAGTGCATAAAACTCATCAACAAAAATTCTGGCTTTTATATTTTTAATTCAACCAATATATAACTTGGTAAGCACTTCTTTCTTGACGTGGCAAAAATTTAATATATGAATATGAAAATTAAACTCAAATATCACAATGTCATACAGATGAAAATCACCCAAAGGATTCCCTCATCAAGTAGACAATCATGTGCTCTTGTCATGTTGGCAGTAGAAACGACGGTCCTTTTTGCACTTCGCTCAATCAGCCATTCTTTCAATCATGCAAACATTCCTGTCACCGTACCAATAATTCTGTCCGTTACAACGTCCGTCGACTGCTTGTCAATTTTGCTTTCTTTCACTTTTTTTCTGAATGTGTTTTTTTTCACATTTTTTGTGCAATTTTATAACCCAAAGGATTTTCAATCGAATCTGTCAAACGGCAAATATCACCCTTCAATCAAACCGAAAACACAATTCTTCATTTTTCCTCTATATGGAGCAAAGTGTAGAGCAAGTATGTGATCTGAATGGTCCCCAAATGGATTGAGGATTGGGGGTGGGAAGGGGCGGTGTGATAGAGAATACGGACACTGTTTAACCATGAACGGATGGACACACGGTAACGAAGGACAACATGTCAAACTAACAGTTGAAATAATAAAAAAAATAATAATAATAAAGGAACAAACGGATTGCGACAAAAGGACGTAAGACGACAACGAACAAAGAATGACAACGAGACATATTCTTCAATTTTTCATATTTTCAATTTATTTCTATACAAAAACATAGACGAATGGATATAAAATGAAAACTAAAAAAAATTAAAGTATTTATGTTAATATAGGGTCTTGAGAATGTGTTTTTTGCGCATCAAATGATTATTTTTATATATCATACAAATAACATAAAACAAGTTCTTGATAATTCGTGGTAATCCTTACAAATTTAATTGCTTGCTTACTATTATTATATTTATTTGTATGCACTATACCTGTACTTTCTCGATTAATCAATAGTAATATTACAAAATAAAATAAAATATGTTTTATTACATAGCACCCAGTTTTCTTATAAAATTGTATTTTATATAATTTAACACTGCGGAATGATGAGATGAGTCTTTTACACCAAGAATTCCATTTCAATTCTCATATTATGAAAAAGAAAAATGTTAAGGACAAAAAAAGATGAGCGTTGACAAAGAAGGAAAGAAAGACAAAGCGTCCATCAACGAGAACATGAATGTCTGATGGTCATCGACAGTTGAGTAATACGAGAGAACCGTTATATAAGGAAGAGGACATCAGTCAAATCGACCCACTTCACTCACTTTCAACAAAACACCAACACTAATGCGCTCATAGAATAACTTTTGGCGGACCCAATACGAAATGCTTTTATTGCCATGAGACTCTGTCTTAAGAAAGCAAAGGTTGAAGTAAAATCTTACAAAGACTTATGCAAAAATATAAGTACGCAAAACCAAAGTCTTGGTAATAAAAATTGTTCTTGCACAAAATATGTTACACAAAGTAGTTATACAAACGCTAAATATATAACAAACCAGATAACTTCGACATAAGTTGCTGCCATGCATTAAAGCAATTGAAATGGTTAGCAAAAAATTCACCAAAATTTGTTTGGTTGCGCTTGATCCAGTTCTTCATGCATTTTTCTTAAGTTGATTGCAGTATAGTCCTCAGCTTCTTCAGCGAATCAGCAATCAGAGGCTTCATTGCTGTCTATCTCAGAATGTATCGGATTCCAGATTAGTGACAGATTATGAAATCGACCAACCAATTAGCGAAATAGATTAAATTCTGCTGTATGCGGTTGTAAAGATAAGTCTAAATTTATACACGAACCTCAGTTGAAGGGTGGTTTTCTATGCATGAATTAAATAGCTTCTCAACACATACAACCAGCTATACGTTCAGTTATTGATGTTTAACTTTGTTGAATGAATCATCAACATTTTGTAGCCGAGCTCGCTAAGAAAAGAGACCTCTTTCAAACTATGCTAGAAACGAAGCAGGTTGAAATCTTGGTCGACTTAAGTTGTGTTATTCAAATCATTTTATAAATAAAAGCTCTAAGTAAAATTACATTAACAAGAAGTATCTGTTCCTGGACTTGAACCCGTGCGTGGGGCGTTCCAGCAAACGCTCTAGGGACTGACATATTTCTTTCATTATTGTAAAACTTAAATATAAAGTCGTTTTATTAAATTGAATTTATACATCAACCTATAAACTAAATCTATAGCTTTCAGTATAATTAAGAAAATGAATTATAACGGGTGGTTTTTGAGAATTGAAAAATGAACAAAAATGACCAATCAATCAACCAATTCCTTTGTGGCTTGTCCTTGTGCACGAGAGACTTCACGTAGCTCCACAAAATAAGTCTAGCAGAGTCAAATCGCATGATCTTGGCGGCCAATGCACTGCTTTAAAACGTGAGATTATTTGCTCACCAAACTCGCCTCTCAATAGATTCATGGTAACGCGTGCTGTGTGGCATATGGCACCGTCTTTTTTAAAATTACATGTCTACCAAGTTAAAATCTTACATTTTGGGCAAACAAAAATGTTGACTGTAACGTTGCGAATTTCAATATTTTTGAAAAAGTACAGTCCAATGATGCCGTCGGCTTAAAAACCTCACCAAATAGTGCATTTTGAGGGTGCATTGGCAGTTCTTGAACTGCCTCTGGCTGCTCTTCAGACCAAATTCGCCAGTTCTGTTTGTTGACGTGCACCCTTTGAGCGAAAAATGATATTCGTCGCTGAAGAAAATTTTTCGATAGTAAATTGGATCTTCGCATTTCGCATAGAGCACGAACTTTGATACTAAAATTCAATGATTTGCAAGAGTTGTTTGTCTGTCAGTCTTTTCATGGCGTTGACACATGTTACGAATGACGCTACAAGTGTCAAGTGTTCCATTTATTGTCGCCGTAAAAGCTCTTTCTTTTAAACGTACAGATGACCGTTCCTCAGATTTATATGTTGGAGGGCGTTGCAGCTCTTATCTCTCCTCTACTAAGTCTTATGAGAGTTTTTGTCCTTCCTAGATTCAGTGTAGAACACATGTTTCCAGACGTCGTACGGTTGTGAGGTTCCACTTTCTGTTCGCTTGTTTCTTCTTAATGCCTCTCTATTCGTCAGTTTCCTCACTTCCGGAAATACCCTTATGACCGGGGACCCAGCAAAGGTCTATAGTATTCTGTCGGATTGTGGCGAGAGCTTACCTTACCACACAATTAAGGCTTGGGTAATTACGGGGTTTATTATAATATTGTAACCTGACAGAATACTACGGCGCGAATAAACCCCCATTATTTCAACAAAAATAAAACTTGTAGTGTAAGCTTTCAAAGAATTTACAGTGGTATATAATATTTTCCAGACATTTGATTTCGTCGGGAAGCGTATAGTATAATTTTTTTTATGAGCGCCAGCTCGTCGAGAGATATTTTCTGTTAAAGAAATGGTGCACCATGTGTTAATTATTGTCAAAATGTGCCGGGTTGTTTGCAAGAAGGGAGTAGGAAGCAAGTAGTATTGTGATCGACATGGGTCCCCGAATATATTTTAAGAATTGCATATCCTCTCTTGCAGCTTATGAAGTGAATGGATTGCTTGAACTTTTTGTGAATGATATAATGAGCTCCCTATTTAAAGAACTTAGAGGTGCTCACATCAGAAAAAAAAAAATAAATTTTGTATTACACTATTTCCAATTGGGTCATTGTTAGCATATTTTTCTTTACTGCATTATTTTCATTTGACTGAAAAATCATTATCCCTAAGGTAACAGGACTTTTGTAAAAATATATGCATGTATGTGTGGGTTGTTAAAGCTGTGTAGTAACGTCAGTGGTAGTGTGTGAGTGTGGTGCCAGTGCACGGGTGTTTGCTTGTGTTTATGAAAGGATGAATTCCTGTCCATGACAAGTCATCGTCAGCTGTCAACTTATTCTTTTGAAGTGTATTTAGTTGTTGTTGCTTTTATTGTTGCTAGAATGATGCTGGTGACACTGACACGTAAAGTTCATCCAGCATCGTTGATGGTCAAACTGACGTAGTCAACAAAAGAGAAAAGAAACCAGTGAATTTGTGCGAAGTTGTAAGTAATAAATAAAATAAAAAGAGTGATTAAAAATTAAGATGTTTTCGGTAAATGAAACTGATAATTTAATTAAAAGTAGAAAATGTGGAATTTTTTTCCTCTAAAGGTTTTAAAAAGTTCTTCGCCATCACAAAGACACAAAGTTCATCGAATCATTTGTAATTTGTCAAATTCAAGATATGTCCTTCAAGCGAAAATATAAAAAATCCAACACATAAAATATTTTCTTTGTTTTTGCCAACGCACCGTGGAACAACATATTGTGCACTCTATATTTGGTGGGATTCAAAGGTTCAGTGGTAAACCATGATATATAATACCAACTCGTTGATATTCTCTCAAGAAGTTGCGTTCGTTCACTTGAGCATCTGAAGGTTTCTCTGAACATAATTTATAAGCCTACTAAACAATTCAAAACTATTTCTAGTATAATTTACTTAACTTGAGCAAGATATCGTAAAGCATCTAAAATCGATAAATTTCGGAGAATATCTGTAAAAGAAATTGGTTAATCGAAAAATATCAATCAATCCCATGGAAGTTGAAAAGTATCGAAAGGTCTATAGAGGTCTGAAAAAAAAACGAAATAATACGGAAAATATTGAGTTCTATCCGAAAACTTACGAAATGAAAATTATTAAAAAATCGAAACAGACAATAGTCGAAAACATTTTAGAATGAAATTGGAAACATCTAAAACTACCAAAAGATTGGACCGTATCGAAAAGTATAAAACAACATTGCATATGTCGAAAATTTCGTTGGGGTTAGGTGCCAAGGAGTATAACTAACATTCAGAGTCAAACCGAGTTACGTACAAGAATGAGTCAATATTTGGAAAATTGTTATTCAAAAGAGATACAGGTATTGTTAGGTGCTGTACTATGGTGAGTGGAAATCATTTGACTTTCAAAATGTACTGGGAATTTACAACAGAGCTTTACCTAAAATTAATTTTCTCAAAAGCAAAAAGATGGCATTGCACCTCTTGGCACCAAACCCAACGTATCCAGTTGCTTCCAGAGATATTGATGAATGAATAACTAATGTTTGCAGTGACATCTATCAAATTTTCAAATCTTTTTTTTTCTCAGTAAAATCCTCTTAGCCATACAAACAGATTTTCATTTAATTTTTCAAAAACTCATTAACATAGTGCCTCTAATTGCAAATATTTTCTGCCCCACTGTGCGATAGCTGAAGAAAAAGTGCAAAGAAACAAAGCAAAACAAAAGAAATCAAAAAGCTCCCTTTGAATTGATGGAA
This sequence comes from Meiosimyza decipiens, assembly GCA_963680825.1. Taxonomy (NCBI): domain Eukaryota; kingdom Metazoa; phylum Arthropoda; class Insecta; order Diptera; family Lauxaniidae; genus Meiosimyza; species Meiosimyza decipiens. The sequence goes on from OY804260.1 coordinate 1,696,175, forward strand.
AAGATGACAAGTTGAAAATTATTTTAATGAAGGACTTTTTGTACACCATTCACACAGACACACTCACACACACAGAAACACAATGGGCTTATGCGCCCATTCTGTTTGTGTTAATGTTGTCCTAGCAAAGCAAATTATTATGTTCATCTTGTAGCAACACCAAACTCAATCTCTTTCTTCCAACCCCCACCACTCCTCATATAGCGCAGTTGTCCGTCTTGAGTTCTTAGTTGGATCTTTGTTATCTGCTTCAGTGCACATATGCGGGTGTGCAGAAAGAGTTTAAGTTGAAAAAAGGATGTTTTTATGTGTATAAGCAGCAAAAAAAAAGCGTTATGTTGAGTAAAGAAAGGAGTAGCGCAGTCAAAGGATGCAGCAACTCTTGGGTAACCATACTCTGAACTTTGAACATATTCGTTGAATATGCAGCACTGCCTTCTCTTTAGTGAGATGTTCCAGATTTATCAAATTTTACTTGTAGCTGCAATTTAATTTGTTAAACATAAAGTAAATTGACATTTTTCATCTTACTCCTTTGAAAACGCATCTGCACACAAACTGACCAAAAATACTGAATTGCAGGATATCGACAGGTTGAAATATGTATTCTATTGAAAGCTTAAAAACAGTAAGCTTAAAGTACAATAAAAATTTCAATGGGGAATTATTAAAAGTCGATATAGAACATACATAAATTAAATGGCTAAAAATCCCATATCTTTTTGATTTGTAATTGCATATATCCTGTTTTTTCATAATATTACATCTGTATAACATACGTCTGAAGCTTGGAAAAAATTTGACTGTGCTCAAATTTCAGGACCTTATGTAGGTGGGTACTATCCTTGGCACTGGTAGGTCAAAATAAGAAAAAAACGCTATGGTAATGTGTGTGGGGTAACGCTCTTGATGCCTTGCTTGATTTGCTCCGTTTGAGCCTCCAAATCTAGAATGCCAATGATAGTCATGTGCTTTCCATACGTTACGGGAGGAAGTGAGAGAACATGCTTCGGGTCTTAATCATGTCTTCTATACGATTGGTTCCAAAATTATTATGGAACGGATTCCGGGTGGTTACTATACGCCGAGGCTAGGCATTCCCAAAACTCTTGCTAACCCGGTTAGCTATTCGAAGATCGTATTTAAGTTTAAAACGAAACTCATTTGTAGCAATTGAGGAACTTCATGTAGTGTACTGAAACCATCTACTAGAGTTCTCTCAATTATTTTCGGGTCACTTAAGATGTGTGATGTGATGGAAAAGAACCCCTTTCCTACTGATCGATTCTGCGTGCAATAATATGAGAAGATTTACACAATATTTCCAGTTCAGGATGACCTGAATGATTATTATAAAAATATTTAAAACAAGTTAAAATTGTGTCTTGATCTGTTTTGTGGGAGGAGGACGGAAGATGTACTCTACTGTGCCATATGTAAAAAGCATTCACCTTTTATCGTAATTTATTTAATAACTTACCTATTTAAGTCCCATATGTACATAGAATACCGACAAAGAATTTTTCTCCATTAAGGAAAAATACCTAAATGTAAGGAAAAAATCTCCTTCAATATGAGTGTAAGCCATGTGTTCTCTAAAATAAGTTAGTTGGTTTGCTTAGTATTCGTATAGTGTAAACGTTGCTACTTTAAAATAAAGAAAATTATACTTAATTTGATGACAAGGCTACAAATCTGAAAGAATATATCTACTTTATTTGAGGAAAATTTTACTTTTTCCAAAAGAAGCGGGCTTCTTATATTAATGAAATTTACTTTGTTTTAAAGAAGAAATTTACTCGAATTATTTCAAAATTATCTGCTTACTTCATAAGGTATGACAAAAACTTTGTTTAAGAATATTCAATGAACTCGTTCAAAGGATGAATATTTTTCAAATTTGTTGTCTGTAAAAAAAAACTTTTGCCTGCCATTTATTCAGTACTTCAAAGAATGGCTGAATGTTGTATTTTAAAGAACTTTGTGAAGCAATATCATATCCGTTTAGAGCCAATTCTGTATTACTTGTTTGGGAGATAGTCCCTTTGCTGCTGTTATCGTTGCTCTGAACTTAGGCGCCTTTTCTTAGTTTCTAAGAAGAGTGTAAAATATATTGCATACAAACAATCTCCAAGCCATTTGCATTTACTAAAACTATAATAAATTTCCTTGAAGAAATTAAATCAATGATTTGAAATTTTAAGGTTCTCAGTCAAAGGCTCGTATCTTTGTTTCTGTAGGAAAAAAACAAACTATTTTATTAGTCCGAAGTACCAACATTTTTCCCAACTTTCTCTAACTATTTGATATTTTTCCACAAGTTCGTTATAGCTAAATACTAATTTTAATTTCTTGAAAAGAAGATAATAACTGTCACAATATATGTATGTATTTATGCATATTGAAGCAAAACCATCCGCAGCCATTCTATTTTCTATGTCACCTGGATAAATGAATGTGCCACGTGTCACTACACTACAATAAGAAAAATAAAAAGGGTCAAACTACTTTTGACTATAAATACATACACATAAGGACACAGACAGTCCGTCAGTCGGTGTGTAAGTGCATGGGTAGCAACTATGTACATATGTAAGTACTTTCTATGGTATACATAGAAGTACGAGTATAAGAATTCTACAAGTCATTTAATCCTATCCGTCTATCCAGCTGTCCATCAATTTGTCAAAGCTGAGTGAAAGCGTTCGTATGTCTGGTTGTCCATCACAATCAGTCCAGTGTTGGATTTTATTGATACACATAAATGTACATTTGTATGTATTACCAAGTAATACTCGTACAAGAGCTGTCCATCATTTTGTCTGTAGTCTATAAATTTTATTCTATTTTAAATTGACAGCGACTTGACTTGACTTGACTGACTTTACAGACATGACACACTACTATATTTTGTAACTGACGTGCAATTGTACAATTTTAGTATAACTTCTTTAAGGAATTAAAAAAAGAGATTTAAAAAATTCTTAAAACTAAGTTTTAAAAAGAGAACTGAATAGTCTCTTCCTTATTCTTGGCATGATATTAAACATCGGACATGACTGTGCCTCATTGTATTGGGGAAAAATGTACCCTGCATGCTGTAGGGTTCGGACAGTAGGTTCATCAACGAAAGTCCTTAGATGCAGTTAGTTTTCGATCTGAGCTTGAGTTGACCTTTTCACAAGCTAATGTAACAAACCTTGCAATTATTAATAAGAGTTGCCATGCGAATAAAGTCAGATGCAGCCATATAATTAGTTCTGTTAACCGTTTGATAAAATAATTGATAAGAGTTACGAGTACATTCCCTAGTTAGTATTAACATAAATGTCACAAAATAAATAATATATAATAATGCTTGCAACAATGGTACCAGTAAAAAATATGTGAGTTAATTACCTGCTGAAAATTACTCAATTTATTGCTCTAGCTCTATTATGTAGAAAGTTATGAGATAATCTTTATTTTGAGAGTACTAAACTAATATCACTTTGGCAAACAGCGTGGTTCTCATTGGTTGTTAGGGATAGACCTACATGAACACAATTTTTTACTAAAAATAGAGTTTTTGCATTATAATATCATCCGGAGAAGTCCATTTTAGGACAGAGGGATTCCATTTACCTATCAACAAAATGTAGTCGATAACGTCATATGCGTTTAATAAGCGTTGATAATGTACACATTGAAGTTACAATTTGGAACTTTAACACAGCAGTTCTATATTAAATGAAATTGCAAATTCAATAAATGTTTTTTAATAACTATAAGAACATCTCCACCAACCGAAGAATCATCGTTCGAGTGTCTTCCTCCTCTAAAAATATCAAAACTAAAAGGTTCCAAGTTGAGAAAACCGTTATTTAACTATGTCCCATTGAAGGCGATAACATCCTCAGACGACTAATGGATTGGTAAAAAGAGTCATGCTTTTGAGAATGCCTTAGTCAAAGATACTCGATACAAAATAGCACGGCTTGCCTACAATAAACGTCCAAGATCATATTGGCTCCAAAAATGTTGAAAGAACAACTCCGTTTCTAAAAACTTAAGATTCCTTGTGGAGGGTTTGAATATGGACCGACGCGAAAAATAAATCTTTCCAGTAGGTTATCGATCGCCATTCGATCGATGTTTTACGTCAATATTACTCTACCCTACTGTCGACCCAAACACCAATATACGTAATATGCTGCTGGAAAACAATCAAAAGATCTTGCGCTCTGCAACTAACTTATGTTTGACAGTGCACACCGTTATGTGACCCTGTTTAGCACCTCAATGTGAAGTGCTTCTAAGCTTTCTGTGGTTTTCTTTACTATCATCAGCGCAATATTGTCCACGCAGCCCAACAGTACGAGGGCGGATTGATAATGATCCGGTTTAACAATGAAAACACACTTTATTTTTTAAATTTCGTTTTATTTTTCAACATAGTCCCTTTTTAGATCGATACACTTGGTCAAACGATATTCTAACTTTTTGATGCCATCCAAATAGTAGGTTTTGTCGAACTCCTCAAAATATGAGTTTGTTTCGTTGATTACTTCATCATTTGATGTGAATCTCTTTCCCGCGAGCCATTTTTTTAAGTTTGGAAATAGGAAAAAGTCACTCGGTGCTAAATCTGGACTGTAAGGAGGATGCGGCAACAATTCGTAACGTAATTCATGGAATTTAGCCATTGATGTGTTGTCTTGAAGAAAGATCACTTTTTTCTTCTTTAAATGTGGTCGTTTTTCCTTGATTTTATCGTCCAAAAGCGCAGGATAATACGCTCCTGTTATTGTTTTTCCCTTTTCAAGATAGTCGATCAGTATTACACTATGGGAATCCCAAAATACAGTCGCCATAACTTCATCAGCTGATTTCACAGTCTTTGCCTTCTTCGGTGCACTTCCACCAGGTTCTACCCATTCTTTTGATTGATTTTTGGTTTCCGGTGTGTAGTGATGAATCCATGTTTCATCAACCGTTATTATTCGATGCCAAAAGTCATCTGGGTTATGCCTCATCATACCTAAACATTGCTTTGAGGTAGTCGCACGATTTCGTTTTTGATCATTTGTGAGTAATCGCGGCACCCATCTGGCTGATAGCTTCTTCATATGCAAATGTTCATGTAAGATGCATTTCATATGAAATACATACAATGTCGACAATCTCTCTCAACTTCACTCGACGGTCATTCAAAACAATATCATGGATTTTGTTGATCATTTCCTCATTAGTATAGTATAGTACGGTGTCAATGGAAAGACTGATTCTAAAAGCGCGATCGTACTATGCGCTACATAATGTATTTAGGACCGAGTAATACTTGTAAGACCTTACAATGCTTCGGTGACATGTAGTACCACTCTGTCTTCAAAGTTGTCAGCCATTATTTGAGTACCTGGGTATTTGGAGGTCTCAAAACGCTTTTATAATTTCAAACCTACTTGTTGAGTTCATGAAATTTAAATTCTTACTATGGTGCATTATTTTTGTCATTTAGCTCAACCTATTCAACTCATTATTACACGAGCATTCCATTAATAATCGATTTACTACGTCGAAATAAGAATTGTGTGGCATTAAGACGTCTGTTATTAAATGACGGCAATTGAGTTCGGATGAAAATGTTTACTTTCAAGGCTTTAGAGTTAAGACCAAAGTTATAAATTCTAAGTAATAATTTGAGATCTGTTGTTTCCTGAACGTCAGGAACTGATAAATATCAATAACAAGAAATGGTTTCTCTATGCGAAAATTCATTTTCTTTTATTAAAAATATTGACAATTTTTTTTCTTAATTTGTTCACTTCCAAAAATATGTGTAATTATATATATATATATATATATATATATATGTGCAATTTTCCTAAACGTCTTGCCACTGACAAATGAAGCAATAAATTTTCTTGACGAAAAACATGCTACACACAAGTAGCTCTTGTTGTGAACCCCTTCACCATCGTCATCATCATCATTACCAGTAGGAAAGCGGGCATTCTATAGCCAACAGCCGCAAGACTTCTACGTTATTCATATATCACTCACATATGTGTCAGATGACAAACAACTGACAAGTGACAAGCATCAGCGAAAGAACCAACAACATGTCACAGAAAATTTTAAGTTTTTGGCATAGACTTTTTAATAAGGCGACGAGGCGAATTATGATGATTATGAGATGAGCGGTAGATGTCCAAGGCAGAAAAAATCAAATCATATCACACCAGGAGGTGAGTTGAGGCGAGACGAAATGAGATGTTGATGATGTTCTTGGTGCTTGTTGTCAACATGGCAGCCACAAAACTGTGATGCACTGCTTGAGTAGCTACGGAGAATTCTGTCTGGCTGAGATATGAAAAATTCGCGTTCGTGGTCGTCGCCGTCGTTGTCACAGCGATGTCAAAACTAAGAAGGCCAATTAGATGTTGCCACCTGTCAGCAGTTCGTCATATTCATTCGTGAATATGACATTTTTGCTCGCGTTGCTGATATTGGAAAGATAGCGCTGTGATTGCAATTTGTGGTTACTTGTCGTAAATGAGCTACACTAAAGCGAATGACATCTTCGTATCCTAAAATAGGATCAACAGCAATTTGTAGCGCACAAAATATGAAGAACTTTAATTTATGTTTCACAATAATTCATGGTTCATTGCGCGTTAACATGCCAGTGGCGGTACAACTCAAAAAGTGTCTGTCTGAAATGATATAAAAACGATAATTTAATTTGATTTCAACGGTTTTTCAAAATATTTTAAATTTTAATTTTATTATTTTTATTAAAAGTACTTTTCTTAAAATTTCTCTTTCATTGGCGGTTACAAGATCATACGTCCAAGCTAAGATATAGTCATTGCATTGAGCTTAACATTGGTGGCGGTTTTGAAAGTGCATCCTATTTATCCTTAAAATTATACTAAAAATTTTACTACAAATTACAGATTTTAAATCATCAACTGTCTGAAATGTGAGTGATTTGATTTAGACTAAAGAAAAGGTTAATGCTTGAGGTCTGGCACTGACGTCATCCGCAGACGGTTGGGCAATGTCGAATGGATAAACTTGCTGCGTATCATCTTTGGCAGACCCTTGGAGGTAATAACTTATGTGTCTCACATAATCAACCTTTAGATTACATTTCGCTTTATATAGGGTGATTCACTTAGAGTCTTTTTTTAAATCTTAAATAAAACACTTAAAAAATAACCAGATGTCATTCATTCGGAAGGTCTAATTTTCGAGGTATATCGCGAATTATGCGAGTAATGTCGGCTTCCAAGTAGTGAATCGTAGATGGCTTCTCAACAAAGAATATTGACTTCACGTAGCCCCACAGGAAAAATTCAGGTGTGATATCACACAATCTGTGCGGCCTTCTTGACTTCATATGTGATTGCCAAAATCATGTGAATTTTGAGTGAGTAAAAATTTGAAATTTTAGTGACTTTAATAAATTTCTACAATTTACAAGCGTTGTTCTGGCGTAAGTCAGAAATGCCAATAAATACTAAATAAGAATTAGATGACAGCGTGACACCAGTCACGCGTGAATGAAAGAAAAAACCTCAAAGTGAATTACCCTATGTAAAGGTTTCCTTAGTAGAATATAGTGCTTCGCTCTCGATGACAATTACAGATTATGTGCGCTGTTGGCTCTTAATCAGTGACATTATTTTCGATATTTTGGAGAAAATTGTCTTATCCATAACGTCTTTTAGGACGGAAAAAATAATTTTTGTGAAGTTTGACTTTGAATATCCCAACGATATCAAGAGCAAATTCTGTGCACATCACGAGGCTCTGTTTCTAGAAACTATTGCGAGTATTTTGTTGGTTACAGTCGTTTCTGCAGCATTCGTAACATATTTTTATTTGAACAACTCACACATATTGTAAGGAATGTTTGCGACTCAACAAGCTCGTGCCACAAGTTGAAATGTGAGCCACAAGTTGAAATTGAACAGAGAAGTCTAAGCTTACAGCAACTCGCAAATATTTTGAAAATTGTATCGAACCCATTTGGTTCAAGCACAGATTAGAATATTTTCTTTTCACGATTAGCTAAACAGGAAGACCTTTAAAAGTAGGTTTTTTTTAAATATACAATGCAAATTACGCTCTTTGAACAATATTTTTCACGCGTAAAGTTATCAAGACTTCCTTTCTTCAATTCTTTTGGCAATCCTTTAAATAATTCATGCCTCGTACAACTGTAGGATTTTCAACACAATTTTTCTAAAAGTTGTTGATATATGGTACCTGTGTATGCCAGCATGTGAGGCGCTCTAAAGCGCTCATGGAGTCTCTCTGTCGCTACACTTTCTTCTAATAAAATGAAACAGAAACGTTCTGCGAGTTCTCCAGATGCGTTGGCATAAAGTACATAGCTTGGACACTATTCACAATTAAATGAGAGACGGAAGGTCATCCACACTGCCGATTCTAGTAACAATTGTTCATTTTGTTTTTCTGGGAAGATTATCAATGAACATAGTCCAATGGAAACACTGCACTGCTCAGGTGGACAGCCTTTAGTGACTGAAATGGATACAGACTAGCTAAACCTGATGGATATGATCTTTTGATGCTCCAACACGGGTCTTGCCCGCGTTATGGTGGGGATGTCGACACAAAATACAATCATCTATGCCTTTTATATACGAAAGTAACAACTTATTAACAAGATTTCTTTTGTTTCTGTTTATTCCTATTATTTTATTGAAATTTCATCAACCGCCACTGTCTTCATTTGTAGGATCAACAACCCATTTGTTGCACGCAATCATTCACTGTACAACTTTTGGTGGCAGTGATTGAATGAATGACATCGTCTTCCGTCTTGTTTGCCCCTGATTCTTGTAAGACTGTACACTTTAATACGTCTTCACTTTGGCGCGAATGCATGGAAATGATGTGTTGTGATGTGACAGCTACAGTGACAATTTGCATCCACAATCATAAGTACATTGTAGCAGCATCGAGCGCGAGATTCACTTAACAAAGATGTTTGCATTCGTCGCATATGTTGACATATTTTAGGCCAATTTCATTGTGGATGCTTTTTATATTGACTTGCAGTACAGGCTATTTCTCTTTAGTCTTTTTACGGCAGGACGAACATCAAGTGAGGTGCGGGTAAAAGCCCGTATAATTAATTGAATATTTAGATTTTGTTTTTAAAAATTCATTTATGGTTTGTTGCTATTTAGTAGCACTTTCTAACCAATGACACTTGTAGGCATTTTAATTTTTTTGATAATATACATCCAGCGGGTTAGTCCATTATTCAATTGGGTTATCGTGTTTTGCTGTGTATTTATTGTTATACTATTGTTATGGTATTATTTTTAGCCAAAATATTTGTAGGAACTGAATCTAAATTTTCTTAGTAAATTTGGGCATGAATTCTGTGAAGAAAAAAAAGTTTTGCCAAAAACGAGCTCCAGTGAAACCAAAATCACTCGATGAATTTTTCTCCGATCGAGGAAAAAATAATGCGGAAATGGTTTTCAAAAGTCTCTCTAAATTTTCCGACCCCGTGAGGCTGATCCGTTATTCAACCCTATCTAATGAACAATTCAGCAGAAATGAAAGATATGTATCTCAATTCTTAATATTTTCCCGAAATTTGTATTCTTACTGAAAAACAAGTGCGCATTGTTACCATAATTAAGAACGCACATATTTTATCTTCCACTTTAGCGTATTAAACTAATCGAAGCATCCGTTCCCTGAAAACACGGTAAAACTTAACAGCGAAATCGCCATAGTAATCAACATTTGACAGATTTATTACTCAACATACCAATGTGTAAGCAGTTAAAAGTTTGGAAGACTAAAGCATAAACGGACGGACAATTGAGTGGACAGTCGTGAGAACAACAACAAACAGTACAACACGCTGAGTTGTGGCAGTCTGTGACGGAAACTTGAACAACCTGAGGTGCTAAGCAAAAAAAGCACTATGTACGTACGTCAATTTAACAAGTAACCAACTGAACTGTGCAGCCAACAAAACTAACAAAAAATTTGACAGGTACAAGGCACTTCCATCACTGTAATCAACTTAAATAAAAATGGTATTAGGATACTTGTGCTAATAAAAAAAACTTCAACAAACAATAAGTTACAGAAATGTTGAAGGGGACTTCCAATGGTTTAAAACAACGATTATATCGTTATTAACTTCCTAGGTCATGTCCCTCAATTTTTGGGGTAATCAGTACTCGTTAATTTCTAAATAATAGCGGATACTTCTCACTTGGTTTGCCTAATCATATCAACTCAATTTCATTAATGCGGTAAAGTTATAGCGGTAGTATATTGCAACACCAGAACTTCACACTTTATGAAATGCTGGAAAAAGCCCACGATAAACATCATATCTTTATCGATTGTATAGCTGCATTCGATATCCCAATACGAGATTACCTGTATGCCATCATGTCTGAGTTCGGTATATGTTACCTGCGAAACTAGTGCAGCTTTGCAGACTGACGTTGAGCTACACATCCAGCTTCAACAGGATAGGAAAGTACCTCTCGGGACCTTTTCTTACTGTGCGAGGTATTTGGCAAGGTGATCTACTATCCTTCAACTTCTTCAGCATTGTGATGGAGGAGTGTTGCTTAAAGCCGATGCACATCATAATGGCACTATTTTCTGCAAAATTGTCCAAATTCACGCATATGCCGATGATATTGATATCATTAAGCGTTGTAAGCGAGATATTTCTGCTGCGTTTTTTTTTTCATCGAAAAAGAGTCAGCAAGGGTGAATGTGACGGTGAACGAAAGCAAATCAAAACAAATGCTGTCCACAAACAGGGAGATACGGTGTATAGGATCCCACGTTACTGCAAACAACTGTAATTTCGAAGCTTTCGAGGAACAACACTATGTTGGCACTGCCGCAAACACACAAAATGATGTCAGCCTGGAAAGAAAGTGAAAACTCACTCTTGCCTTTAGGTGTTATAGTAATATGGTCTCAGTAAAAAAATTTCCATTAGAGAACTGCTTCACCCGACAAAACTGACACTCTACAAGACGCTCATCTTACCCGTGCTACTCTACGGCCAAGAAGCATGGGTGTGTCGCAGACTGATGCAGCCGCGCTTGTGCTGTTTGAGAGAAATATTTTTTGCAAAATCTGGGTACTGTTGACGTCAGCGACGACTGCCGTTTTCGAATTAACCACGAACTGTAGGAGCTCTACGCTAACATTATACCTCCGTTGAGGTCGGCCGTAGTCCAGTAACTAAGTAGTTGTTGCAAGATTTTCACATTATCTTAAACTTACGCCGTAATGCATATAACCTCTCGATGTGTGGTATTTGCATAGGAGTGCTCATAGCATTCAATGTGCTCAAACTAGAATCTATGGATGAACTTTTACTGTTAAGAGACTATCGCCACTTAAATTAATAATTACTTTTTAATAAAAATAGCAACTTTAATATTTGCCGGTTTCATAGGCAGCTCTCTTAACTTTTTCTTGTACGAGTATTCTAAACACAAACCAAGTATAATACTCACTTATGCGTTGACCTTGAAATTGGGCACATAAAAGCTTTAAAAACACTTGAAATGTGCTATTTATTTTCTATTTTCATTTTGCTTGAAACTTCTGCTTTCAATCCAATTAAACCGGTCCTTTGAAAATGGCAAAAACTTTCAATTGCTTAGCTGCGGTTTCTTGATACATTAACATGGAGTGCAAATATAAAATACAAAAGCATATCTGCATATCAGCAGATAACAGAGAGTTATTTTTATATGTGCATACCTTGAGTTGGGGTGTACAACAACACTTTTTCATATATCAATTTGGCACAGTCAATAAAACGTTGCGAAATTTGATTAATTATTTTCACTTTGGACAGCGTATAGACCAGGAAATTTTGCTTTAGGAACCACCTACACTCAGGATATATTCACTTTGCCATTCCGTATGCATCGCAAAGAAGGGGGCGTTGACGATGTATAAAATATATATATGTTCTTGTTCAGCGTTAGTCGATTGAGCAATGTTTCTGTTGAAATCACGATTACGGGAAAGCCGAATGAACACACAAGGTAGACCTTTACATATAGTCTACAGAATTAAAAATGGAGGAAATTGTGTCACGGATACGACTACCGCTCACACAAATTAAATGCTAGGGATAGCTTAAAAAAGCTCTTGAAGAAGGTTGGCTAATTTCAATACGACCGGTTTTAACCTTCTATACAGGCAAAAACTTCAAATCGCTTTCCTGAGAGAGTTATTTAATGTAATGCAATCAAATTTCTCACTTATATTTACTAGAAATGGTTCGAACAAGGTCGGAACAGAAATTGGAGAAATTTACCAAAAGAGCTTGACACAGGAGGTATGGGAATACAACCTAAGGTTAGTTCGAAAGTTTTTCAAGTAAACGTTGTCAAACTCAATGTGGGAATGTTTAGTAAAATTAGCCATTACGGATCGTGACGGAAAAATGCCCTTTTAATAAAAATTTAGGGCTTATCCGTAACTTGACCCATAATGCGGTGAGGATATTAAATTTTTACCGATGCAAAGATTACACTGATTCTTACGAAGCTCCACTTTTATTATGTGAACTTCAATTACACATTGTAATATTAAACTTACAGTCATATAGCAAAGACCTATATTCCTCCAAGTGTACCGATGAAAGTGCAAATGTACCGAAAATGCCATTGCAGTAAAATGCTTTGTCGTCTAGAGGTACGATTTAATTTTCCGTTGGGATACTTATGCACTCCGTAGGGATTAACCTTGTATTTGGTGACATACGTTTCATACGCACATATATATATATATATATATAGCCTCATCAGACCAGTTTTGGTTAATTTTGTACTGGGTTTGAACCCTGACCATTCCATGCATTACAATTTCGTTTAGGCGGTCACTTTAACACTTGTGCTGTTGCGGTTATGACCTTGATGTGTATAAATTGTGCTTATCTATTTCATTCCGCACACAAAGTCTTTTTTTTTGTTGTCACTTTCTCGCTTGTTGCCATAACCGTTAAGCCTTTGGCTTAAATAATGTAAAAATGTTTAAATATAATAAATAATAATCAGTCGCTAAAAGCAACGTAAAAGGGTATATCGATTTATGCCGAATTCTCAAAAGCGTTTTCACAAAACAAATGATTACTTCTTTGAGTTGACATCACTCCGCTGTAGCATATTATATTGTAAGCACATCCACCAAATTGAATAAAATTCCAAAAGTGTCACGTGAGGCTGTGATTTATGTCATCAGCCACAATGATTTGTTTACATTTCTTGGAATTTTCTTGTTTTACCCATTTCAAAAAAAAAAAATCAAAGTTTTTGATAAATTAATGACTTAAAAGAGATTTTGCAAACTCAGTTATATGCAACTTTCTCTCCATGAACAAGCGGGGCTCATTTGATAAATGAAGGTTATTACCAAATAAAAATAAGCAAAGTGAGTTGTATGTGCATATACATACATCTAATATGATCTTACGACTCATTAATATAAATTTCTCATCGATAATGTGCACTCAAAAAAATATATTCAAGTTCCAAACTCACGAACCGGACAATTAATTCAGTTAAGCTATAAGCCGTATATTTAAAATACATATGTTCTCAACTGGGATGGCCATGGTAGAGATGTTCTATTACATTAAATGCTAAAGGATCCAATACTTTTATGTTTCACAAAAGTTCGTAATTTATTTAATTATATCATCGATCATATTGGTCTTTGCGAATGACTGCAAGTTTAATGTAATAATGTTTAATATTACCTACTGAATATATTTTAAAGTTTTCAGAATGCATAGTTTTGAAACTTTGATGTATAGAAAGTGCCTCAATTCCATCATCAAATCTTGTAGTTTTGAGCTTTGTAAAAATCACCTCAACAGTTTCCTCAATGAATTGTTTTTGTTTACTTTTTTTATGAAAGTTGTCACGCCTTATTGTTGAAATTCACCTCCAATTTATCTTGAGCTTGTCTTAATTATTCCTTTTTTTAGTATGACATTTGGTCGCATTACCTCAGATAATTTTCTCAGCATAACCTAAAACTTTACTCTGAATAGCTGTGCCGGCAAAAAATGCTTTTAGAATGAGTATGGTTTTTGAATTTTAAAATCGCATGGCAACAACATTACCTTAATCATATATATTAGCCAGGATTTCATTGGTGGTACAAACTAAATTGTTTCAATCTTGGTCTGATCTAAACATGGAACTGGTTTAAGGGAGCACTTTGAAATGTTGAACCTTATCGTCAACTTGATTTTTGTAGTGCTTTTCAATCTGAGGACATCGCGATTTCTTAAACTTGATAGTAGGCAAATATTGATCTATATCTGAACCAGTTAACAAATGTTAAACAACTCTTCGCGATTAAATCAATTGCCTTTAAGTCGTTCTATATTAGATATCAAGTCATAGTGACTTTCCCGCAACACTCCTTCTGACAACGAACTGTCAAGGAAAAGCTCAGTTATGAGCAGATAATCTATCAAAAAGTCTAAAAAAATACCAACAAACGCAGATAAGATCAACATTTAATGGCAATATCTTCGTGAGACTGATTCTATGAAAATAATCTCAATTATCGACGTGTACTATCATAAGGACATTTTGGTTGTCTTATGATGGCTTCTGATGATTCTTTCGATAGAATTCACTTGAAAATCCAGATTGGTGCAATAACTGGACAGCATTTTATTGCCGCCACGTTTAGTGAGTACGACATTGGAGAAGTAACCATTTGTTGTAGAGATAATGCTGTTCATGAAAATGCAAATACCTTGCGTTAGCACAAAGATCTTTTAAGGCATTCGGAAATTACATCCTCTATTCTTTGCTTAAATTACCAACAACGGATTTTAAGTACATTTTGAAATTTTATATACAAGGTATTTATATGCAATTACATACAATACACACAGAATTGGCTCAATCAGATTAAACCGTCCGTTGAGTTACGATGACACGTCAACTTCCAGAAATGACCTTACCCTAATAACTAGCAATCAGCAAAGACCGTAAATAAAAAACAAAAGTGACGACACTATATATTGAACACTGGCCGTAAAAAATTTTAATGAAAGAAGTTTCCGCATCACTTTACAAGAGAAAATGTTGCTGCCAGTTTTGCGATGTTCCATATTTTGGCTAAAAGGATTGCTATTGCAACAAGACAAAGAAAAAACAAAAGCACACCAATATTGCCTGGAGACAACTTGACATTTTCTTTTTACGACAAAAGATTACAAAACTGGAACATTCTACTCGAGCTATCCCTACAAAACCAAAAATCAAGCTTCAAAGTGACCATGTAACTCTTTGGTTCAATATGGCAAAATGGCAGTAGTAACAAGTGCACCCCGAAAACAGTTAGTGTATAAACAAAAACAATTCTTTGAAAGCAACAAATATTAAAACCGAATACTTTACCTAATTTTTATTTCTGAATATAAGAGATATGTACATTCCCATCAAATTTTCGGTGTGTCTCACATAAATTCCCATAGTTACTCCTCAGTGACACCTACAACCCATAGAACTCCAAAATTTGAAAATCGTAGAATCAGTGTTCGAAACCGAATACTCATTCGAATATTTATGTATGTAAATAAGTTACTAGCACGAAAACTGTCAGCCATCGTCAATCAGTGTACCACCTCCTCGTCTTTTTCGCAATGACAACCCCTCTTTAATTCGCCGGAACGATTGTCAATGTCTTGCATGAAAGCAGTACAGGAATATAGCTAGATTTCAGCTCGTCAGCAACATTACTTGATGTGATATAGATGAAATGCCAAAAAGTTTGTCCTCGACAACAGCAACGAAGGAATTGCACAAGAAGTTTTTTTGGGCGATGCAGTGAGTTAAAAGAAGTTACATCAGCAATTGCAGTGACGGAAGAAATGTTGTCGTCCAAAGGGATGATGAGAATGTGGTACATAAGAAGAAGTGTACTCACTTTGTTGGTAATGTTAAGAGAAATAGAAATGACAACTGCTAGGCAGTACCATACGAAAGCTGGCTGCTAAAAAGAAAGTGGGTAAGATAAGGTTTCACAACGATAGTCGTCAGTTTGCACTGTCAGACGGTCATTAGGTGGCTATTTTCTTCAAAGTTTATGTAATGCAGCTGCTGCTATTACGAACTCTAAGAATATATGTCGACATCGACATTTAGGCCGGGTCCACAGTGGGCGCTATAAGCGAAGATTGGCGAGAAGCGAAGAAACAGTGTATGGGTATTTGTATGCAAATAGCGCGAAGTGTTCAGAGTGGGAGCGAAGCGATGCTAGAACTTCAGCGATAAAGCGAGTTTGAACTGTTTTTATAGCGTCGTAGACGCTAACACCAGAGTTTTTTTCATTTTTCGTGCATAAAACAAATTTGATAGAAGGTAAAGGACAAAACTATTTGCCGTTGTTTTAAATAGGAAAAATGGAAGCAGAGCCAAAGCAGCGGTCAGTGTCTGATGTTGGTTTCATCATCGTTTTTGTTTATTTCATTTTCAAAAAAATAAACGAAAGGGGAACAAAGAGTGAAAGAAATCCTTGCTCATGTGATCAAATGATCACATAGATGAAAAGAGAAATGAAGCAGAGGCTAAGCAGCGCTCAACGTTTGTTGTTTCTCATCACCGTTTATTAATGTGAAGAATGTGAAGGAGAAAAAGAGAAAGAAGATCGCAACTCGCTTTGCTAAACGCTTCCACTCTGAACAGAACTAGCATCTTCTAGCATTGACTAGCTTCGCTTCTCGCCAATCTTCGCTTAAAGCGCCCACTGTGAACCCGGCCTTAGAAGGCATAACCCAAAAAGAATGAACGAGCGGGAGTTGTTTTCAAATTTTTGACTTGGCCAAAGTTGCTCAACCAAGTACTTAGTTTGGTGAGTTTATTGAATATTCTTAGATTGAGTACTTTGACAATCTCCTCATATATCAAAAAAATTAAAAATATATCAAAAACTGTCACATTTCAGGCGTCAAATTCGTAGTTCTTGGAAGATATTTTAATGTGATTATGCACTTGGTGGGTCATCACCAGCATATGGGTCGTTCTACCTCGTTTTTACATTCAAAATTTAGATTTTTTAATATCATTTTTTTTCGATACTTTGTCTAAAAATGTTCGATACGTGTTTTTGGAAAAAGGTTTTCGGGCCTAATTTCGAAAATCCGATTTTTTGAAATCAAAATTTAAAAATACATGAATTTTCGGACGTTTGTATTTCAAAATCTACACCTCAGCTCGAAAAACCGTTGAGTCAATTTACTTTCAATTGAAAGTAAGCCATAACTTTACCTCAGTAAACATAACTGAAACTCAAAACTATAGTTTTTGGCAGAAAATCCCATGTGCATAGCTTTATAAAATCCACTAGCAAATCCGCTGAACTCTCTAAAATCAAATTTAAATAAAACGTTTACTGTCTGAAGTACTTACAGGGTACTGATCAATAGTTCTCATGACCCAAGCCTCCGTAAGATATGGACATTGAAAGATCAGTTGACTATTTCTACCACGCGGTCCTAGATAAGACTTTTAAGGGCAGTGCAAGTGGAACATTTTGTTCAAAAAGGTCTTGGTAGGAAATATCTTTCAAATTAATGCCATTTCGGGTAGCACAAATATGTGCTTTTTTGAAACCATTTTCCATTACATTCTGGCTTTTGTAGTAAGGCTCGAATTCATACATTGGTTTTGGGCTCCAAGGTCGTTGCCGCTCCGTTTGCGGTAATCTTTCTTAAGGGGCGAAATAAATTTATCTCAGGCGATTATGAAAACGATAGCTCAAAGAATTTGTTACTCTTAACTTACTTCCACTCGCATGCACCACTTTTGCCGCTTGATTGACTGAGGAATCGCACCAACCGCCAACTGGCGCTCAATGTTCTGGGGAATGCTGTTTTTTCATGGTATATCATAATGCGGGACCGTTTCGGACATGTAGGGCTTAAAGTGCACAATTTATGTGATTTTTCTTATAATAAAAATAAAGTACATGCCTCTCAAAAGAGATATATATTGTAGACATCAAAAATGTACTTAGTTAGCATTTCTTAAATCAATTTATATTTTACATACATATACATATTATAAATTTTAAAGTATGGATGTTCCTTCCCCACCTTAACGGGTGAACGAATTTGCATGAAACTTGGTGGAAAGGTGGTATATATCCTGGATTTAGCTATTTCTTATACCGAAAAAAATTCCTTAATTACTTACTTAATTACTTGCGCAAATCGGAAAAAACATATATATTATAGCAAGACAATCGCATGCCAACAGAAAAAACCGTCTTAAATGGGTTTTCTTTCAAAAATTCAAAACGAGATCCATACTAGCATGAATTAGCACTTTGTACATCTAGCGGCTCTGCAGCTATAAATCAAGTATTGCTACTTGAACGCTGTTTTAAGCCAAGTCTCCTGACACGAAATTCAAAAGTCCACACGGATTTGACCGCTTGTTACAACTGGTAGATTTTGCCGATATATTAGAAAATTATACTGATGTGACCCATAGAGTGGTTTTTGAAAATTGAGAAACGAACAGAAAATTTCCAATAGTGAATGAAATTTATTTGGATCAATTCAATTTACTTTTTAAAAATTATTTCATTTAAATGTTGCCCGCGGCTACGCCTGAGGTGGTTAACCCGTAAGTTCCAATTATGGCATACTTTTTCCATCATTTCGGCCAATATCACAAAAATGGCAGCTGTTATGTTATCTTCCAGGGCTGCAATTGTGGTTGGCTTGTCCCTGTACACGAAAGACTTCACCTAGCCCCACAAAAAATAGTTTATTGGGATCAAATCACATGATCTTGGCGGCCAATCGGCTGTTGAAAACGAGAGATTAATTGCTGACCAAACTTGCTTCTCAATAGGTTCATGGTATAGCGTACTATATGGCATGTGGCCACATGATAACCAAGTCCAACACTTCCATTTTGGACAAACATACATTGACTGTAACGTTGCGATTTCTATTATTTTTGAAAAAGTACTGTCCAAAAATGCCGTCGTTGGATTGGCAGCTCTTGAACTACCTCTGACTGTTCTTCAGACCAAATACGGCAATTCTGTTTGTTGACGTACCCATTGCGTCAAAAATGAGCTGCATCGCTGAAGAACATTTTTCGATAAAAAATTGGATTCAATGATTTGCAAGCTCTGTTCGATTTTTGGTCTAAAACGGCAAACTTTTCTGAGCATTTGTGGTATTGACATAAGTTGCGAATCACGCGTGAGGTGTCAAAAAATGTACATTGAAACAACAAATAGCAAAAAATCACCCGTTATTATTGAATCTCATTTCCTATGAACAATATTCTTTTTTTTTTGGTTTTAAGAATATAATAAGATCTATAAAAAAAAATGTCTCCACTTGTTATGAATCTGTCAGTTAAATATTCATTAATGTAAGCAAAAATGTCAACGTCAAATCCAAACAGTACTTAACATAGTGCCCACATCACCCCAGAGAAAATGTTAGAACTTTTGAATATAAAATCTGAAATATTTAGTTCAAGAAGCCATCAATCGCTTGGTCGAAATATGCAATGAAAGAGACAGACTCATGAAAACTTTTGTTATTTGGGCGATGGCTAAAGAACACCACAACTACCCACCACACAGAATATTCCTCAGCATTTTTGCTCTGGGTTGAATTTGACAGACATCGCTTGACGATTGACGACTACAGCGGAAATGTTATGTTGAAAATGCAATGTTAGATTTTGGACTAACCGGTTTGGATATCTTAGATGCTCCGCATTTTGCACTCGAGCCAATGTTGGCCATCTTGTATGATACAAAGTCGACAACGAGTCATTCCGTTGATCGCTTAGACTGCCACGTCAGTCGTTCGGTCAAATGTCTTAGCTTCCGCTTTTCTAGTTTCCGTTGATTTGCTCGACTTGGCAATGGCGCCTCAACATCACAGAGTTCAATCCAGTTTGTAGTTTCTTGATGTTGCCGTCACTGCTGCTGGGTTGATTTCATCTTCCTCGCCTGTTGGGCTGTTTCTCTTATGTAACTGCAGTTGCTGTTGTTGTTGTTTTTGTTGTTGTTGTTGTTGCTATCAATCCGTATATAGCAGCAGCATTGAACGACAACGTCAGTATTTTTGCAATTTGAAATGTAGCTACGTGACATTTCAATAATTTTTGAAAAGTTTTCTGTTCTGGTTGCATTTTTATCCTCGTCATTTTCTTATTTTTATTGAAATTGCAAAACAAAAACAAAAAAGATATTTCAAAATTCAGTCAAGACAACTGAAAGCATTGCACGTCAATGTAGAGAGACAAATTTTTATATTCGTCTAAGTTTTTATTTTTTGTTTTTTTGTGACAACGTCATTTTGTCCATTTTTCTGAAGCTCTGATGCGTTGTCGTCTTAGAATTTGTTATGTTCATTTGAAGCTTTGACGCTTGAATGGCGGAAAAAAAGGGCGGATGCTGGGTGGACTATAGTAGTAGTGCGCCTGGTGTAGATAAGGAGTGAAAATAAATAAATGCGAAAGTTTTTATTAATGTTATCAATGTAGTAATTGTCAGTATGTATATCGCTTTATTTACAAATTAAAATATTTTGTGGTCAATTGCACTTTCATACTTGAGAGCTTCTTTTTCTTCAAAATATAGCTAACGATTGTATATCATTTCAGCTTGAATGGCGATTTCAAGGTCGAGTTGAACATAAAATCCAGTGTTTTTCTCTAAATATAAAATTGGAGTAACACAATGGCATTGAAACCCAATGTAAAATTAACATTTGCTTGCCTTCCATCAAGACATATCTTAATGACGCGGAGGCAAATGAACCGTGGGAGCATTTGTTTAACAATCGATGAATTTTTCGCCAGCTTGGCTCAACGTTGGACGGCTGAGAAATAAATTCTACATCAGTCAGCGTCTGTACTCAAAACGTAAGGCATAGGTAAGGTACTCCTTTAAAAAAGTCATCTGGTCACTTTAGGTTGCGCCACCTGCCAGCTTTATCCTAAGGCTCACGAACTACACACTGTAAATAACGAATCATCATGAATTCGGAAACTTATTGAAATCGATAGTTGTCAAAGTCAGCGATGGGCAAAATTAGAAAAATGAGCCTATTTTAGCTCTTTGCAACAAACAAGTCGTTTTTCTTAGGAAAAATAACCAATAACGCACGGGATTCGTAGTATTTTTATAGTCCGTGAAGAAGCGTTGTATTTTTCAAGGTCATTTTTTCCCGCTTAATTTTTTTTTTGAAATTGGTAGTTTAAGCAAGGCTGATAATTGAAATAAGCATCAGTTGCAGAATCGTGGTGGGTCTGGTTATGAGTGGCCGACGAAAAAAATTCTGCTCGATAACTTGGAAAGTGAGCCCCAAGAGGAAAATTATGAGACCAATGTTGTAGAGCAGATGAAAACACATCGATTTCATGCCTGAAAAATTTCGGTATGACAAGATTTCACCGGCTTTTTAAGATTTTGAAATTTTTAATGACAATCTTCACATTCGAAAAAATAAGATTTTTATTAAGTTTTAAATCATCAATACTCCCTCAAATCTGAAAACCATATATTTGCCCACAATAATTATTTTTGCTCAAAATTATATATAATTGGAAACTTTACAAACAGTGAAGGCAGCCGGTACTGGACATATTGGAGGAAGCAAAAAACCTTGAGTCACGGCCGAAAGCGGCCAAGTTACCCTAACATACTTAAATTTCCCTAGGATATGCTTCGGATAAACTAGTTTGGTCTAGGAAAAACTAGTTTATCATGAAAAAAAGTTTGGCCGATAAGATATATAGCAAAAAATCTCCAATTAACGGCTAAGCAACAAAAGTCCTTCAAATTAACGGCTTTTCCGAAATTTTCCAATTTCTACAAGGCCCATGGCTTTAACATGCGATAAACGGAATGGTCGCGTTAAAAGCGGCCAGTTGGCAAGTCTGATTTCACCTGATCACAGGTCAGAAAACTTAATGGAACATTTTTGTGTGTCAGTAGAAGTGCAGTGTAGCTCTGAATGCCACCACCTTTTGGTTTGTCTTCAGATTTAAATAGTTTGCACAGCGTAACTACCAAAAAGTGCGCCCGCCACATACACTCTTCAAAATATTAGAAATTTCACCTCTTGTTGGCTCAAAAGGAGTATAAGGGCTAATTGAATTTTAAAAAATTTTAATCGAAGAATATCTACTTGTAATTTGTTATAATGAATTTTTTTTTGTTGAAAAAAAATTTAAGACACTTCCTCAATAAATTCTACAATTCATTCCTTTTTTGAGTACAAAATGTGTGACTTGTGCGTGGCTGCTTTTACCGTCCAAATTATGGCCTAGCCGCGTCAATAACGGACATTGGCAACTCAAATTGTATATTTCTTTCAGATAATCAAACCATTTTTGAAATTAATTTTTGTTTTGTATCTTATAGTATGCAGTTCCAGAAACTCAACAATGAACTCCGCATCATTTCTTTTGAAGAAGAACCTTTGAATCTTCACCTTTGAAATAAAATTTCAAAGAGATTAAGATCGGGTGATTGCGTCGGCATGCTAACAAAAACCTCTTCGCCATATTTTCATTTTCGAAACTCCTTACATATTTTTTGTCCTAACAAATACAGACCATAAAGTCGCCATTTCCTTGGTCGCACTAGTCTGACATCGTTTTTTATATTCACCTTTTTGGACAAAAAAGCACGAACATTGATTTATCATTAAATGAATTTATCGGCCGGTTGAGCAATGATTTTCGTACTGCTACACGACCAAAAAATCTGGTTTCTCTTAAAGGTCTATTTACTCTATCAACCGAAATATCGATTTCAGAGTGAATTTCTAGTCTGTTCGCTTGCTTGAGTGTGCTGTATGTGCAAGTCATAACTCTGGTCTTTCTGACTAAGGTTTAATCTCAAAACTATAACTTTGTCAATATCGCTTAGTAGTACCGTGAACTCTGGTTCACTTTGTTCTGAGAATTAAAATAAAATTACTAACTGTAACAAAGTGATGGATCGGAATTTCATACAGAGTTTTTAAAAAGAAAGCAGGTACTTATTGACAGAAAATAAAAACCTTACTATCTAAAAACACCGAAACCGAAAAAACTTTGGAATGTCTCTGGTTTACACCAACTTGTGCGTCTTGTCCTTATCTGAAACTGGCTCTTAGGTTTTCGAAAAAAAAAAAATTTAATATTTAACAGAGCTACAGAGGTATCATATTCTCAGTTTCACCCAGGGTCTTGGTGAAATAGGTTTTCACTCAAGCAGATCCTATTTCTTTGCATTTTTGAGTAAGTACACATTTTGTAATATATACTACAAATATACAGCCGAAGAAGAGATTACTGTACTTACGCTTCGATACCACTTTCATTCTTTCAGATAATCGCATGATCATTATTTGCAATTATCTAGTCGACATTCAATGTTGCGCAACAAAAAAAGCTACTGATCTAACACAAGCCATCATTGCATGACATGTTGTTCCTGCCACGTTAGCAAAGCTTCTTGTCCAGCAGCATCGGCGGCAGCTAAGTTCAGAAGCAGAAGCAGGCAACGTTTTCGTAAATTCTTGTTAGTGAACCTATCATGTCGGACGTCATCTCCCTGAATTTGTTACAACTTGTTGCTGCTACGACACCATCAACAACAAAAGCTACAGCAGCACATTTCCCATGCAATCACCAAGGCAAAGGCAAAACATGGCAACAGCACCGATCATCAGTTAATGTCCAGCATATAGTCGATTCCTAGAGAGTTGAACGTAAAGATAATGTACTACACTGGCTCATAAGCGATTTGGTAGTCAACCAACTGCCGTGAATTGTGCTACACTCTCGCTGTGAAAGCGTCTTCAGCGCAGTAGTTGTAGCTATACATGCGAAAAACGGTTCCGGATGAAATATGACCTCAATCAACGTTGGCTCATTGTAAGCATGCAGCACCACCAAATGCTGCGAGCACAAACTACCGCATTTCATGGCTCGTCAATGTTTTAATCCGGTACAATTGCTACTCGTATGTAGCTGGTCTGTGCAGTCTTGGTGCTTCAACGTCGGCTACCATATGACATTTTATTTATGAATACCAAATTGTAAATTATTAACATGTTCTTTATAAAGAAATAACCCGACGATCAACAGGATCTCAATCTCTGTACTGTAGTAGCGGCTTTTTACATACCGTGCAGCTGCTTTATTGTGGATTCATCATTTTTACACATCGTATGAGTTTCATTGGCAATATAGCGAGCAAAGTAAGCTATGTGCTATGTCATTAGATTACGATTGGGTATTATTAGTATTCCATTTAGTTCTCTGCTCTTCAAAAATTCTTAACTTTCCCGGCGTTGTTCCCAATATTTATGATGCCAGCTTATTTTTTATTAAAAAGCATATTTTTTGAACACACCACAAGTATTACGTGACTTTGGCGAAAACTTCGGCTATCTGCTTTTTGTTGAAGGCGCGCACCAGTCTAATTGAAAGATTTACATACAATTTATTTATAAATACTTAAAGTTTATATAATAAGACTGGTGTGCATCTTCATTAAAAAATTCATTTTTTTTAACTTACTAACGTGCGAAAACTGGCTTTCGAGAAACCAGCTGTTGAAGGCAAACAATTCATTTCGTCTATCCAAATCGGAAAAAATGTGGTAAATGTTCTTTTGATATCCAAGCCTCCGTTTCATAGACCAGGTAACATATTAAGATCCTTAAGTATATTCGCCACAGTTTTGGAGACACAAATGAGTACAAAAGTGAAGTATGCAGTTATAAAAGGAATCTTTCTATGATGATCTCTATATACTCGTACTTTATACATGCTCACAATGACCTTATATTCTGGAATTCTTCAGGAACGCTTACTATCTTATAATTTACTCATTTTAGAATTTAGGCGTTCCGGTAAAAATACCGTTGCTTCCATATAAATTCTAATAGGAAACAAACTGTTTGCGCCGTTCGCAGGTTTGATCTTGGGAGAATTAAGGGCCCACAAATTAAAAACAAACCCCTTGAGTGTATAGTGGCCGCATTTTCAGCCACACGAAAAATGTGGGCGTGGTTTGACAGCAGGTGGTGGCCTCTCCCAAACAAAAGAAATACTTAAAACGCTTTATCTTCTCAACAAAGGTAGAATTTTACTACGCTGTAAGATTTCAACGAAGTCGGACACAAACTCTGTGAAATTTTGGGACAATTATTTTTAAGCCTCAAGTTAAAATATAGGAAAAATAAAACCAATCTACAAAATGTTCAAAATACACACCAGAATATCTATGTTAGGCTATTCCACATCTGCTAGCCCCTATTTGAACCTTAATAATTCACTACACCGCCACCTAGGCGTTAAGTTTTTAAAAGCTGGTCATGATTTGAAAACAAAATTGTTATCTAATAAATAAAAAGACTTTCATTAATAAGGGCCATTGATTGTGAGCTTAATCGACTGAGTAACCGTAACAACTTCGGTTGAAACCCAACCAGAAAGAAATGCAATATATATTTTTAGACACTCTTTAAAAAAAAATAAGTTGGAGCATAACGTTAAGGGGTAAGCGAAACATTGACTTTTACCCGAAAGTCCTTTGTACAAAAAGTTTTTAACAAGCTATGCCTTTTTAAAATCCTCGTAAGCACCGAATTTTAAAAATGAAACGCAACAGTTTACAGTTTTGGTTCAATTTCCCAGGAAATATGCCGATCGAGTACATGTTCTGGTAAGTCTGGTGTGTTTTGTCGATTTTTGTTAACATACACTTTGCAATTACACATTCACAAAATCCAAACAATTATTCATATATTTTACGTAAGCACGATAAAGTTATGTTGCCCAGTGGCTCAAAAAATATATCTCGTATTAAGATAATTATCAGCTACTATCTCGCGTGTATTGGCTTTCTAAAATAGTCCCTTATTTCGATAATTACGTTTATAAATCGTCTTTGTTGAGGCGAAAATTGAAATGGCAGAATTTTTACTAATTGAGCAGATTTCAACAACCATGAAGGGGCTGTATATTGGGTTCAAAGTTATAGAGGATATAAGAACAAAACGATTTTTGACAAAAAGTCCTTATACGAGTTTGATATGATTTGACCAAGTTATCATGATTACATTTTTTTGGCTATGCAAACACAAGCGGCGTGATATGTGAGCTAACCATAATGATGTTTCGTAATGTTAGTCAAAAAATGTCGAAAATTTCAAAAATGTTGAAAAATCGAAAGACTTCAAAACTTGGAAAATGTTGAAAATTTTTGAATAAGCGAAACAGAGGTCGGAAGCGGTTCAAAAGACGATATCTATATACGACGACATTGAAACAGCCAAGTATATGTTAAAAATTTGTATAATATGTATAATAATATAGTCTATAAAACTGATGAAAAAGTCGAAAACTGGTTAAAGAATCAAAAAATTCTGAGTTGCAAGAGCTTATAAATGATGAAAAAGGCGAAAAATGTTGAATAAGGCATAAATTGTTGAATAAGTTGAAAAATATTTAAAGTTTTAAAATCTTTGACAACTCCGAAAAAAGTTGAAAAGGTCGAAAAATGGTGACGATGTCAAAGAATGTTGAAAATTGATCAAGATCTCGGAAAAATGTTGAAAATACCGATTGACGAGGTATGTTCAGGCAGCATTTGTCCGATTGGTTCGATAATTTTGTTGTTGTATTTGCAAGCATATCTTCAAAGTATCCTTAAACGTTCAGGTATATTGGCTACATACTGATTTGTCAGCTGTTGAAAAAATAACACCTGCTTTAGTACTGTTGGCGATTTTTCAATTTTTATAGATATAATGGATCAGATCCAGGGGCATGTTTTCCAGCTGACTTTTGGGTTCACAGTAGCCTCATGTTTTCATAACGAATTTGTTATGTACAGTATAGTGACACATACGAGACATGTCTCCCAATATCCTTGTCGTCAGCCTGTTATGAATTTTAAATATTGAAAATATTCTTGCGTCTCTCTTAACTATGGTTTAATCTAATGCTCTAGCATGATATTATAAAGCCAAACTTTCGCTATAAAAGTAAAGTAACTTTTTAATTACAATACCAAGCTATTTTAAAGACATCACTGTTCTGTCAGCTGAATTTTCCCATGACGACTTCACGGTTTGCTACTAGAGTTAAGGACCAAAGACAAAATAGATAACAAATAGTTTATAGCTTTTAATGACTTTTATTGTTGAAATCACATACGAAATGTTCGAATGCAATATGCAAAATTACAGTTTTTGAAAAATAATATGGCAGCAAAAAATATTTATGCCTTAACTACTCCTCTTTTTATTTTTTTGCACATTTCAGTGCACTTAGCGTTATTAATATCACGACAAAATACAGAAAAATCCAATCTTGTAAATGCTTTAATATATTGCGGTAATTCATTTTGAAATATTGTGTAAATAAATGCGTGAATTTATCGGAGGACATTACACAGCACACTCAACCCATTAGGCGACAGGCTGAGATGACTGTCCGGCAGCGAGAGTGGCCACATGCGATTGAAACAACATATTTAAATCATATGTTGGTGCATCATTCGTCGGAGAAATTCCGTGTATATGTAAGTTGGATTAGGTGGATCGTAACGTTAAGTGCAGTAAGTTTTTGATTTCAAGAATTGATAACTTAATTAGAGAATGATAATTTAACATTGAAAGCATTACTAAAAATTCGGAAGTAAGCACTTTTTTGATATAATTTGTGCATCATGAAAATCTTTTGTAAAGGTAGGTACATCCAAATCAATTACAGAACCGTGTTTTTCGTTAAATTTACATCATTAGGTAGCATCAGCGCACCATAGTTTTGCACACTCATCACATTAATTATGCTGCAAACAGTTGCAGTAGCGGTAAAATGTACTACTTAAGATCATCTGCATATACACGGTTCAAAATTGAAGAATCATTTTGACACAAACATTTTTTCGCATAGTAAACCATAAAGCGTTTTCAACTTCATCTGTTGAATATTAAAACCATGTCGGCTGAAAACTCAATTAAAAATTGAACTTTTCGTCCAAAGTAGGAGTTCGTTAACTTAAAAACTTTTACGTTTTTGAATATTTTACGATGTGCTAGCGGATTACAATAGCGCTTTATGTCTAGACGAAAGGATTTTCATAAATATCGAAAACTGGATTAGCGCACCCTGTTTTAAGTTAACAACCATTTTTTAAAAAATATTGATTTTAAAAATGATGCAAGTTAAAGAGGTTATCAAATTTTTCAACTTAAACAAGGGTGCTTATCCAGTTTTCAATGTTAATATATATATTTTTGAGGTGCTTTGTCTAGACATTTAACGCTATTGTAATCCGCTGACAGCTAAGGAAAAATATAAAAAAAACAAATCTTACTTACAACATATTTTCTTGTTCCATATATAAAATTATAAATAAGATATAGCCGTAGTAGTTAAACTCTGTTATTATTACTTGCACAACTGTTTACTTTTTCGTTCGAAATTGTTGAAAATTTTCCGCAGAAGAATATCTGAATTTTTCTTAAGTAAAAATACATTTTTATATATGTTCTGATCAAAGCTATTTCCCAAAGTAAAATTATCACCCCAGTAACATTCTCATTTTTCTTGAGCCTTTTATCTCTTCACGGAGCATACTGCTTCCACAAAACTCTTCCAACGTGCACGATTTGTAGCGAGTACCTTCATTTCTCTGCAACATTTTCCTGATTCACATGTTTCCTGTTGTAGAGATTGATTCTACGATGATTTGGGATAGCCACATTTTCTATTACCCTCAGGACTCTTTTCTGGTTCTTGCCGGCAAACTTCAGTTAGTGGTATATTAAAAATAAAAACGGCTCTTTTGGTCAATATTTTTATTTAATGTAAATAAAACAAATACATTAATCAGTTAGTGGTGTTTCCATTTCCATTTTCACTGTTTTATTTGAATGGAATGACGTCATCGGGTGAGCATATTTACATTAGAGGTTGTCCTATGTCACCAAATTTTCAGGATTCTGCGAAGACAATTATTGGTGAACACTTGTAAATTCGATAGCAGGGCGCTGCTAGTTAGCCATCTTTCACAGCCGTAAAAAAGGACTGGCTTCACGTTTGACTCAAAATCTTTAAAGTTAGTTGTAGCTGACAAGAACGAAGATTGCCAGATATTAAGAAGTTGGGCAAAAGTATCTTTCGCTTTGTTTATTCTAGCATTGACATGGTACCACCGTCAGGTTTCAAATTAAAACAGGAAGTCCTACGGAAAAATAATCGAAAACAATATTTGGAAAAATATAGTTTTCTCGAAAATTATTAAACTGAATCGAAAAATGTAAGAATATAATAAATGTTTAATAGGTCGATAATTGATGAAGAATGCACAAAATGTAGAATTTATATATAAAGTATAAGTGTGATATTTTTATACATATATGTATAAATTTTGCAAGAGCCTAAGTGACGCTAGGTGTTGACGTCATTGTAAGCGTTGCATATTACGTTTCAGTCAATTCACTCCAGTACGTAATTTCAAGAAACTGCTATGAAGTTTCTTCCCCTTGAAACTGCCATCACTGCAGTTTCACTTACGCTATCAATAACCCCATCAGTGACATCGTCTCATTTTCATGTAGCATCAAATGGTTGTCAACATTTACATCACTCATGCACTGATTTATTTAATTTCGCCTACAAATATGATTGCACTTAGTACCAGGATCATGTGAATCTTTTCATATCCTTCCTGTTTTAATTTTTGTTTCTTTTTTCATTTTCATTGCTAGCGTTTGCTGTTGTTTTGTTGCTGTTGTCATTCACATACTTAGTCACAGCGTTATTATGCACATCATTGTCGTTGTCGTCGTCTTCATCGTTGTCGTCATCATCATAATCACAACTATCAGTATCAACTCCAACGGCATCTATGACAAGTTTTATACGCTGTCGCTTCTATTCACCATAACATTCGTTGTGGGTAATGCAATGCAACAGAGCTCATCAGCAACAGCTATGGTAGCAGCAGCAGCATTTTGACTCCAGTATATATCATCGTAAGAGTCATCATCAGCTGCACATCAGCATCACTGTGGCATGAAGTGAATTTCTACATGTACTGGATACAATAATCGTATGTTGTTGGAAATCATATGATGTTGCGTCAGTAATTTACTTTTGGTATTTTTTGGAAAATTCAAGTGTTTAATTTCATTATGGAAAAGTTTGTCATAGATTAAAAAACAACATGCCTTAGATTTGCAGGAAATTGAAATTTAGTTATTCGTGGCATTAATATATCTAAAATGTCGCTGGAGTATTATATCAGATATTCGAAATCTTGGCGAATTTTCAGCACAATTTCGGTACTTTTGGAAAATTTATAAGAGCTAACTTTTCTTTTTTTCTTAGTAAATGGAAAAATGAAAGTTATCGCAATGTGTAGATTTTGTAATTTAGTGTGAAATATATCTCATTTTGCTAGGGGCTTTGAGATGGTAATAGTGGGGCCCTTCCTTACATTTTTGTAAAATCATGTGTTCAAGACAAAAGAGTTCATTCGGCCACTAAATAGAACATTTCAAGTCTCAATTCCGTATATTTTCACAAATCCCAAATGCCATCACTGCTCTTAAGGGCAAACTTAAAAACAAACTGAAGCTTTTTATATTATATGATGAATCCATTTGCTTACCAACTTGTAATTGATACAGCTTTTGCGCTGTAAAACATTCTAAGCAAACGAATGCAAATTAGCTACAACCGAGGAATTTCCTGCATTTTAAATGCGATAAAAATAAAGATTTGAAAGACAAAAAGCAAAAGACCATGATCAAGTAACCAGTAAAATCTCAAAAGAGCTTTATTTTTTTGCTTTCCGACAATCAGTTTCAATCTTCAATTTTGTTTCATGAACGAGGTCTTTACTACCAATGCACGGAATTTGGTTTTAACGCCTGATATAAATAAACCTTTTCTGTTTCCCGGTTACGGTAGAGTTCCTTCCAGTATCGCCGACTAACTGACATGTAAGCTCAATCTACATTTTTGACGAATCATTTGCTTGTGAACTGAAGATTCTATAAGCTTAAGCGTGGTCTTCCATTCGCCCTACGACGGACTTTCTCTTTTTGGAATATACCACATCACTGTTCAGCGTAGCGTATAGATTTCTGAACCCCAAAGAGATGTTTTTATGGAGTTCAGGTCTACTTAAGGTATGAAAATATCTTTATAACTTAGAAATTGTAACAAGCGATTGTAACATAATGTCCCAGAGATGGGTACTTATCGGTTTGTTACTGAATAGCAAGCATTGTGATTTGTATTTGTCGTTCGAAAGTCCACCTCCTTTCACCATTACTTCAACCTCAGCTTTTGTAACAGTGGAAAGGTCAATGCTATCTCTTTAACTGAGTCGATGTAGATTTGATAGAGATATTGAGGAAGTGAGACTAAAGAAATCACTTGAAAGTGCGAAATCCTGACAAAGTCCAGTTCAAATATATGACAACCAGGGGTGAAAGATTAGTACACAATACATTAAGTATTTTCAAACCTCGCGAAGCATAGCTGGGTTAATTTCACTGGGCTCTCAAACTCGTCTATGGGTCTATATACTTAAGAACGCTTGTTGCCAATAGGCATAGGTGTTACTATCACTAAATTAGTTTAGTAATAATTAAAAATTGCCATTACCACTAAACTAGCTTAGTGGTAGTGATGCATTTTTCAACTTTCATTAAACTCATTTAGTGGTTAAGAAGAAATTACCAATTTGGTGAAATATAAAAAGTAATGAAGTACCCCCATATTGACACGAAAATCAATATCATGAATGCATTCTGCCAAAACATCATTTCGAGTTATAAAAAGTACAGATTGCAATTTATCGCTTTAAGTCCCATATTCTTATAGGCGTGCCTACTTCTTCATCAGGTTAAAAGATTCAGTTTTGGGTATAAATGATGTACACTCCATCTCTGACATTTAAATCTTGAAACTTTCTTGCTGATGATTTTAAGGTTAAAATTAAATCTGCTATTTATTTGCTCATGTTGCAACACAGTTCATTGATGCATCATCAAATCAATTTGTCAGCTGTTGTCACAACCACAATTGCAACAATAAAAAGACGACAACAACACAAAAGCCTTTTCCAATGAAAAACTCATCATTCAACAGGCTGTCGCTGTTGTTATCTCTATCTCTTTCACACACTTTTTCTCTTGTTGTCATCTTTGGTAGGCGCACAAAGTAAAAATATGACAAAGTCACAAAGTACAACGACTGATTTTTATGGGGCAACAAGTTGTGAAGTAGCATACAACTGAGATGAGAACGCTGAGCTTAGAGTTGCCAACTGTTACTAAATTGTAACATCAAACACAAAAAAATACAATAATTTAAGAGTTAATGCTTTAATTAAACAGTTCTCTCTGCTTGTGTTAGAATACACTGCACACTGGACACTTTTGGCGACCAGTGCTAAGTAATCAGAGAACCCTTCCATGATCCTCACGGTTCTTTGGACTTTCGAGCATACCAATAATCATGCGATGATGCGTTTACCTCGACTGCTAAACTGTGGCTGTTCCATTTGCTTTTTTTCTTTATTTTCAACTTTAATTTAAATTCGACAAAGCATACCGAAACATCATGAAATATTGAAATACGAGTATATAGAGGCTTATCTTAAAAACAAAAGTTATTCAAAGTAAATCTATTGAAGACGATGCAAAAAAGAAAAGATCAATATCAATATCTTGTTGACAAAGACATCAAAGAATCGTTATCATTGTATACATAGCATGAAATTGTCCTTTCGGAAAAGTGTTTCAACCAGAGTAAGTAGAATGCAAAGATAAAAGTGAGCAAATGGGGTAGTCACCATTGCCAGGCATCATACGTATACACTTGGTGCTCGGAGTTATAAATAAAAATTTGGAAATCACCTTCGACCGAAACATCCACGTTCGCCACGTTCAGTGGAGTGTTTTCCTTAACCATCATAGGGTTTTTTTTGTTTGCCTCAAGAACAGCAATCTTTCAGGATATGCTAAGATAAGGTAATGTAGTCTTAACGTACTTTTACCCAGATCTTATGTACCACAATGGTTTTTTTCATTGTTCGATTTTACATATAACAATTTTTTACCGTAGTACTACTGCAAGCGCGCAGGACTTCGTTTTTTGCTATATGTACAATATACAAACATACATACATATGTGCACATATACTAGGGTGTTTATTTTGAAATTTTTAGATTTTTTTGCCTTTTTTAGCATGGGACTTAAAAATAATTGTCACGAAATTTGAGCTTCCTAGCTCAAACCTGTAAACGCCGCTGTCATAGTTTGTGTCCGATTACGTTGAAATTTTACAAAAAAAAGCGGCTTACTAAAAGGCATGCCACATTTTTGTGTTGCTAAAAATGCGAACAATATACATCTGAATGAGGGCTTTTTTGCAGTCTAATAAGCCCATTCAAAAATACAAAATTTCATAGGCGTAAAATCAAACCTGTGAACGGCACAAACAATTTGTTTCCTATTACAGATCGACAAAATTGTTGAGTTGAGATTGAGTTTCTGGTTCTGAAACCCAAATAAACTTTTTTGGAAGTTTTTATTGCGCTGAGTTCAAATTAGACTTAGTGAAAATAATGAGAATTTAATAGAGAACTTAGAAGAAGTCGATCGAACGTTCAATTTCCTATAGAAATAATTGAAGCTCATTTGACAATAATTATTTTTTAGTAAGTTACAAAATTCAAAACAAAAAAATAATTTTCCTTAATATACTTCATTCTTTTTTTACCTTGAATATTTTTCAAATGGTAAGATTAATGAAAAAAGTGTATGAAATCATTTTTGTAGAGCGTTTAATTTCCTATAAATATTGACAATGCAACTGGTTTAACAATCTATTGGTGATAAGATATGACCATTTTTATATGAGACAAAATTAAAAATGGAAAACTATGATGAGCATAATCTTCCCGTTAATATTAAAAGCTCAGATTTGGTAAGTACTTCCTAGAGGTACCTAGGAACTAGTTTCCGTGTGTCGGATCCAAAAAAAAAATTATTTGATTTATTTGACCCACCCTAATGTATATTTTAATAACTAAATGAGCACTGCATACCAAATTGTATTTTTGGAACGTTGGCATCTCCGATCAAATCCCATGAAAGTGACTGGAGCACACTTTTGAAGAATTGCATGTCAACGACAAGCGAAAAATGTCACTATCAGATAAAATAAATAGTAAAAAATAATGAGTTTGAAACAAAATGATAGAACATAAAAGAGATGATAAATGCAGCAACTTTACTTCCGGCTAAATGTTGGCCTTTGCGCGGTAACAACACGCAAACAAAAAAAGTCGCCATCATCACTGGCGACACTTGCAAAATTTATTGCAATTCAGCGACAAAATTAAGACTTTAACAGCAATTGCAACAACATTAACAACAACATACTCGTAAATTTAAATGGCAACATATTGAACAAATAAAGACGTTTTACAACTGTCATGACACATTTTTGCATGCGTCATTTGATGATGTTTTTATATCACACGTTCTTTATTTGTTTCTTCTATTTTTCATTTTCATCACAGTTGCAATGTGACAGCAATTTTTTGCATCCGGCTTGACGATGATGAGTGCGTTAATGACTTTTTTTTCTTCAATATATTGGAAGAAAATATGTGACAAAAAGTTAAAAAAGTACAAACATTTTTCAAATTGTTGGGGTGATAAGTTTTTATTGCCAATTTGTTAGCACCAGAATAGGACTTTTTCGATAGCATATTCTACACTGACCAACGTTAGTGTTTAAGGATTTCATAGATTATTTAAGTACTTTAATATTTTTTTTCATAAAATATTGATATTGGCTACAAGCAGAACATTTTCATTATTACATATTGAAATATTCGTGGCATGATGTTATCGTTTACTTCGATCATAATAGTTTTATGTAAATGTCATAAGGACAGGCAGACATCAAGCACTTAATTTGTATGATGGCTTATTTCATTATCGTTATGAGTCGTCGTGTATCATGTGTTCATTTTTGAACAAGCGACATTGTCGACATTGTTTACGTCACTGCCAAACAAAGCAAAACAAAAATTAAAAAAATCATTTTACAATTTTTTCAACCTATCGCCTTTTTCATTTATTTATCTTTCATGCGAGGCCCACGCATCAGCTGTCAGGGTATTTCGTTTTTATAGCATGTTCCTCATACTGTCAAATGTCCTTACACATGTAACATATCTCAGTTTTCAGTGTAAATAATTGACAGATTGATCGGTGAATTGGTTATTCAATTAGTCAATCAAAAATAAATATTCACGAAAAAGTTTCCAAATAGTAAATAAATTCATTATGCATTTTTGGTCGGATGTGGTAAGTAAGCGTAAAATTGTTTTCACAATTGAATCCCCAACAGATACTGCTTTTACTTAAGGTTCGTCAAAAAAAACTACACAATGCTAATACCCAAGCTATTCATATAGAGAGCGACTAGGAAATTATGGAACTAGTTAACTCTGTCTCTAAAATTATCAAGTGTCATTTAAAGCTTAAATATTTTTGAAGAAGCTTATGATCATTTGACATTTTTTAAAAGGCTTTATTCATTACTAGTATCGTAGCATCGTTATCATAACTGACAGCCATTGCTATCTTCTTTCAGGATACTAGTAAAACAAACAAAAAAAAATAAAGCCTTATAATTATTCTTGAAAGAAACTCTAAAACAGTTATAGAATAGTGTTCCAATGCATATTTTTTTATCAGAGAAATTTACATTTAAAGATATTACGATATATACTTTAACAAAGAAAAGTAATTGCCGCCTTTAAGACGATATCTTTGAATGGTCATGACTTTGGTAAAAAATCGCACACAGACAATTTCTAATAAGTTTTGCTAAAATATGATTTACAAAATTGCGAATATACAAAAAACTGGTGGTTCTCAAATAAATTTTTGATAAATTCGATTTCATATATAACTAATAGTAATTAAAATTCAACTTAATTTCATACTATCCTCAAAAGGAGTTCTATTTTGAGTGAAATCAATAGAGCTACAGCAAGGATTAAATGTATGGTTAATATTGCACACTAAATCGCAACTATCGTAATAGATTCCATTGAACAGAAAATAGTTCTCCTCGCCTTTAATTTCCGTCGGGTTCATATATTTTAAAAATGGTGCACAATCTATGTTGATGAGCACAATATTTCAAATAATTAAGTGAATAAAACGCTTTTGTATGTTATGGATCCAAGTGCTATTTACTCCACACAGTGATACAGCCATATCCCAAAACGAAACTATCAAATGAGATGAAAATCAATTTCTTTGTGAATGGGTCTTGTGTTTCACCTAAGAAACCTCATCATTGTATTCTCTTTGTAGTAACATCATAGTGCAGCGAAAATTTTTACTTTTATTCCTCCAAAGTCAAACTTATAATCAACTCTTGAAAGGCTTTCACTATTAATCGACAGTATACATAGCTACTAAAAATTAGAGATTTCATTGAGATACGTTAGTACAAACATTTCCCAAGCTATTATTGTAAAAGTTTTGTTTCTTGATTATATACAGAGGACCCCGCTTAATAGACCCCCGTTTAGTTGAATTTTGCGGATAAGTAGTCTGAAAAATCTCAACGAAATCTTTCTCATTTGAAACATGCATCTCTAAATTACCTGTTAAATGATTTCCGCTTAGTTGATTTTCCCGCTTAAATAATCAGAAAAAATATTTCCCAAGTGAACAATGAATGTAAAATTCCCATTTTAAGAGATCAGACGAAGTAGAGGAAGAAACGATTGATAGGGTTTCAACTGTTAGCAAGCTACTTCAAAATATTCAAACCCTTCAAAAATATTTTCTTCCTCAAAAGTAATATTTCAATAAATTTGAAATTATGGTGAGGAAAATGCTTACCCACTGACTACAAAATTAAATGCAATCGTCCATAACCAACTTTTTTAAGCAGATTTAAGGAAAACATACCCACTTTTTGAAGATATTTTTAATTTTATTTATTTTATCTTAAGTTGAAATGAAGCTCCTTTTACTTAAAGAGTTATTTAACTTTTTTATGTGGTATTATTAAAAAAAAGGATAAAACCTTTTAATACAAAATGAATGATATTTATTAAATTTTTGTGATATTGGGGTAAGGCCAGTAAATAGTAAAATACATATCTAGATTTTTCTTCGCTTAACTGACTAAATCTATCAATTATTCGGGATTCTTTTAATTTATCCGTTGAATCAAATAAGCGGGTCCGCTTTGTAGATTCCCCAGTTAAAATATTCAAATTTTTTTGCGCCATTAAACGATCAACTAAGCGGGGTCTACTGTATAATCAATGACACGTCTAGATAATTTAGATGTGCATTAAGTCAAAAAAAAAAAATTAAGTAAAGGTTCCTCACTCTTTATAAAAAAAAAACTCTATTTCAATACTTGTTAACATTTAATAAACACAAAGCATTAAATAAAAATATTTGGTGCTATTTCCAGTCTTCTGCCCAAATTAATCCCGATGACTTTCTTATTAAGTTAGAACCGGCAAGTATCCCACCAAATCTGCAATTTAAATGTTAATAGTCTTTCTGTGACTCAATAAACATACATTAGACATGTTCAAACCCTATGCTCTGGAATTCTTCGGACACTCCAAAAAATCGAAACATTTGCTCCTTTTCGAGTATATCCTCAATCAAAAAAAAAATTTCCATTCTACTACAGTTTCGTTTTCATTTTTCAATATTTGTGTAAAAATTAAGAAAATTGGGGATTTTTCTTATCCAAAATTTCTTCTTAAATTTATTTCTATAAGAATACAGTAAGAGTTTTTTGAACTTTTCGATTCTGTTTTCAAAAATTCATATTATGGGCTCCAAGCTATACTACAGTGCTCAATGAGAAATCTGGCGAAGAACATATAAATAGATTTTAATGTACACATACGGATTTTTAAATTCTTTAGAATACCTTCTTTTGTAATCAAGAAGGGAGTTCGCCTTGGAAATAAAATTGTCAATATCGCAAGTAAATACATGCTTTGTATCAAAATAAATGTCAAATTCCTTGACTATTTCGACATTTTGAAATTAATTAATCTTAAATAAAAGTTTCTACAATGGGTAATTGCTTGCGATAATAGGTCATTACTTCGTATTTAGTAAAGTTAAACTTAAGTCTGTTATTGTAATGCCAGGAAATAGATGTAATATCGATATCGGTCTGAAACTTAGCGCAATCACTTAAATCTTTTTCGTTCAAACAAATTTTTAAGACAACCGTATACAGTAAGCATTCACTATGTTTAAATATATCGGACACATCGTTTAAAACCACAATAGATCCAGGTGACAACATGGTATTGCACCATTTTTTCGAGAAATATTTTCATTTAAGTAGCCGAAAACTCAGAAGTTACTCTTGCAGCATTACAAATTTGCAATCAATTCACAAATTTTTTGTGCATTGTTCGTTACTTGTATGCTTAAAATTATAAAATTCGCAGAAAGATTTCGGATTTTATTTTATGTTGCCTTCTTTTTGATGCCCAAAATCGGCTTCGCTAGTCACAGTGATCTTGCATTAAGATTTCATTGCATTTCTTCAGTCAAACGAGTCAACTAGTTATATGGGGTATGTCACACCCCACCTCATTGACCGCGTTTTTCGGGAAAAAATATGTGAAACCTCTGAAGCAACATTTGATGAAGTACCAAGTAAGGCATTATAGATTATGGTAGTCTGAGTGCTCCCAGTACAAAGACAGGGGAATAATGTACCTGCGCCGACTGCAATAGGTTCATTTGCATAGAACATATCATGTATACTTTCATACATATTTTCACTTAAAATATCCTTACAAATTATTATTTGGTATATTTTTACGTATAAAAAGTTGAACTTTATTGAAAATGTTTAACTATGTGTATTCAGTAATCCGAGCTATTACTGTCACTTTGCCTTTATAAGACCGCTATGAACTTTCTGAATTAAAGTAATCTAACGATTAATTATCCTGGTGGATATTTATTTTAATTGAAATAGAACATAATATAAAACTTTAATAAACATATTTGACATAATATAGTTAAAAATTTTTGGGGTAATTCACACCCCACTTCATTTGTAGGGTTACATTTCCGAACTTCACTGAAGACGGGTTAAGAGAATTGCAGAACGTCGCATTCAATATGGTTAAAGTCCACCGTCTGAATTTAGTTTGTCTTTTCAAAAACAATCTGACTAATATGAAAATGGTCTCAAGTCGTTTAATCTCTCACCAATTAGTGTTTTTATGAGCAGTAACTCATTATTGTTTTAAAAAAGACTTTTTCCAGTATAAAATCTAAACTAGCATGCGCATGCCAACCGCGTTCATAGTGTGACAGTTCCCGCGCAATTGGTTATGTTTCATTTTAAATTTTTAAAAGTCGCGATATCCATTTGTCATGATCCAGCTTTTCTATACTAATGGTGAGTATTGAGTCTATGAGCATGATGGACATGATGTGGGGGTATTTTGAGGAACTGGCGTTTATC
The DNA here is from genome assembly GCA_963680825.1 of Meiosimyza decipiens. Lineage (NCBI taxonomy): Eukaryota > Metazoa > Arthropoda > Insecta > Diptera > Lauxaniidae > Meiosimyza > Meiosimyza decipiens. The sequence goes on from OY804260.1 coordinate 1,735,817, forward strand.
TATTAAAAGCTGCTATTAACTGCAGGGCTATGCAACTTTGTTGCAATTGCTGCTGCTGTATCAAACTTTGAAAATGTCTTTTTATTTGACAGCGAACAATTCATCTCTACTGGCAGACTGAACATTAAATTGGCAACTAAATTGCGTCTGGTCTCAATTCGTTGCATTTATCAATGGTAATTGAACTGAATTGGAGCAGACGACGATCATGAATTAACAGCGCAGTGTCTAAATTAAGCAATTATACGATTAGCTTAGACTATCGCAAATTATTTTATTTAGATAGAAATAAAAACAATTTTTGTTAAGTTCATCGAACAAAATCTTAAAAATATATTGGTTGGAACAAAAAAAATTTTGGTAAGTTATAAGTAAAAATGGTCATAAATCACTATTTCGGTTCTAGTCACGCCATTAAATAATTAGAATGTACAATCAACATTTTTTGTACTGAGCACGTTCAAATAATTCAATGGTAAGTCTTTGGAAATTGAGTTAATTAGATCTGTTCCCAAGCTCAGGCCATATATTATAAATTAAAACTAACTTCTGTCATTAAATAGATGGAGTGTATAAGTAAGCGAGGCTTCATTTTTTAGGACTGCACGCAATGAAGTACGTAACGAAATTGATATCTAATGAAGGATTTTTCCATAAATTCAAATAGTAGCAATCAAGTGCCCTATTAAAAGAAACGTAAACAGACTTAAAGATTCCAAGAGGTGTAACGCTATGCTTACTCACTGACTATTGAAAAATTCACGCTAATAGCTTTATGGCTTTGTCGTAGAGTGTTCAGTAAGACATGACTCTAGCAGAGACAAACTGGATGTATGCATATTTATGCTTGGTCATGATTTTTCGACTCAGCTAAATCATTTTACAATTTCTGTTTTATTAATTTTTTCTATTTGATGGAAAAAATATTTTTATGTATTCACATTTTGCAATCCTTTACACTAATTGTATCAGTTGTAAAAGCTTACAGTTTGTGGGGAGTGCTTAAATTCAGAAGGAAGATTACTTTAAGGAAGGGAAGCTGGTAAGGGTTATTTTTACTTTTTCCATCCCCATTGGGATAAAATATATAAAGTTAAATGCTTTTCAAAAAACAGAAGGGAATAGCTTTCCAAAGTGTTTTTCTCCATTAACTTGTACGCTATAAAAGAAATCGCAAAATTTGTAACATTTTTGAAATCAGCATTGTCAAATTAATGGAAATTGATACCCGTTTTAAAGAAATATATCAACCACACCCCATCTTTGAATCGGAGGTAGGCGTTTAAGTCTCGTTACACAACACATTTCTTTCTTTTTCTGATGTTTCAATTATACAAGGAAATGTAAAAAAAAATTAATAGCATAAAAAACCGAGCTTTTTGCCAAAGCCAAAGGTCATTAAGTCATTATTTTATACCTCAGGCTTATATTTTTGAAATGCTTTGAAATACCACTCAACAAATCTAAATAAAAAAATTACAAAAAAAATGTAGTCCGTGTCTGTTTTATTTAATTTGTAATTGATATTTTAAGCTGCGCTATTCGCCTTTGTCTTCAGTACAACTGTCACACTGACTGACATATCAAATAAATTAATTTGAACTGTCAGCCATCAAAGCTAATTGCACCTTCACACGGCACAAAAAGTTTATTAATGACGTGTCAAAATTAACATTTCATTATTTGTCTAAGTTTTCAATTGAACTGGAAACTTTAATATAAAATTGTGCGTTGTGGTATTTTTTGTCTGTTTGTATTATGCAGGACATATTGTTTTCATATGAGAGTGAACCGCTACTATTTGCTGATTTTCCTTCTTTGGACAATGCAGTTCTTACAACAAAGGTGGGGTAAATTGTCCATTTTCGCTTATTAGTTTTTTTAATGGTCTTTCAGAACCCTTCTCTGCAAAGTTTTTTATCGTAACCATCGGTGAATGAATTGTTGAATTGAATAGGTTTGTGTTAAGGTACACCTTAAAGGATAAAAACCAAACATAACTACCCGTACAAGCAAACAAATGTTAGCAAAACAACGGCAACAGCTCAATACGTATAATCCATTGACATCAATCGCGCAATCTGTCTGCTGTCAATCCATCAACTGATGAAATCCTTTTGCGAAGTTGTCCTTCCGTCCTTCACCACCATGTATTCTTGCTCTGCGTCAAGCGATGAACGACCACTAACCAATTGAATTTGTCAATTGATTTTAACTGTTCAGGCGTATGTGTGCTACTGCTCATCAAATACAACAAGTATAACATCAATAATGGTGCTGCTGGTGGCACAATGAGGCAAATTATAGGTGAATTATTATCAGAGAATTTACGAAACTTTGCAATTTCAAAAATGTAATTTCCTCGGAAGATCAGACCCCATTACAGTCAGCAAATTAGTTACAGAAATATATCTTACTTCCGTAGGTATATCGTATTAACTGGAAACAAGGTCGACGGATCATGTGTTCACTGTGTCGAAAAAGCTCTAGGACGTGCTCATTTTTTGATTTCATCCAAGAAATAGCTATTTCCTATTGATCCCTACATTATCAGGTATACTTACATTCGACTTTATCAGAAATTCAGTTAGCACATCGTTAGCCCCGAGGGCTCCAAGAACTTTCTGCTGCTAGTTAAAAATAAAAAAGCAATGAAATTAAAAAATATGAGAAAGTCGTCTCAACTACTGATTTTCTTCAATGCTGGAGCAATGTTGGGCGTTTAATCTTCATCCATAGATATTAAAACGGGATATGATCTTGAGAAATATATAATCTGCTTATATCAGTTTAAAAGTTGTTATTGCAGAATTTTAACGAACTATTTGCTATTAGCTCAGACATCCTGATAGTTGAAAACCTAAATAGAAGTAGGTGATATGACGCAAATCAAATATTTTGTAGCAATGATCCTGAAAGCCCCATTGTTTCTTTTATCCAGAAGTTAAAGTTCCGTGATAAGCACGTTACATACATTTGTACATATATGTACGGTTTTGATCTAGACTGCAAAATGGGAACGCAAAATATTACATATCACATCCATCAATTCATTTCCTCAATTATTCCCTTGGTCAAACGACCAAGAATTTCATCAAACCGGATTCTATAACATAGGATAATACGACCGCATATTAAAAACAAAACAAAAAAATCCCCTTCGGGTGTATTTTTTCCGCATTTTCAGTCACACGAAAAATGAATGTGTGGTTTGAAAATAAAGGGTTGCACCTCCCATAAAACTAAAATGCCTTAAACGCTATATCTGTGGCACTAAGACAAATAGAGTTAACTTCAATTTTAGTGAGATATATGGTAAATAAATTATAGAAGAAGAGGAATTATTACATAGAAGTATTGTGGAAATATTCTCTAGGAACGTTTTATTGGTATATATAATTAAATATTATAAATCGAATGACATGCCTATCTCGATTTTACTCAGAAATGGAGTTAACTCACTTTGCCTTACTGCCACAGATATCATGGCACCCAAGGCATACTTTTTCTACGTCTTAGTAAGTGAGTTTTTTCGTAAAGTTTCAACGAAATCGGACAGAAACCCTATCCGCACAGTTAACAGGGTTGAGCTTGGAAGCTCAAATATTAAGACAATTAATTAAAAACCTCAAACGAAAGTATAAGCAGAAAAAAAAAACAAAATAAATCTGCAAAGTTTTTTAAAGGCAAATGGTCGGAAGTAGTACTGCAGCAGTACTGTACTGTATTTACGTATACACTACACAAATATAAATTAAGTTACTCCCTGTATTATGTGTTTTCATATGAAGGGCAACAATGACATACCAATACCTGATATAAATATTCTGCTTTCCGTTTGCAATGCAATAGTGCTGGGAAAATCTTAGGAATCTCGGGAATAGGCTTTAGGACAGTGAGTTTCAATCACGCGGTAAAGACTCCAAAAGATATGACGGCAAAGTGTTAAAAACTACGAGGGATGAGTAAGAACTACAGGAGAAGTCAAGTGAACTTTCTCACGGATGTTAACTTGTTGCCGAATTTCTGTAATAGTTCTCGTTGATGTGGTGTGGGTGCTTGTGTGAAAGCCAAGGTATTGTTTAGATGTCGCATGTATTTTGTGTACCCTCAAAGCTCAGTAAAAAAAGTTTTAACGTTTTCCATTGGTATGTACTAAAGACAAAAGAAAGTTTAGGTACAAAGTTTTTTTCGTATGTATTTGGCATTTAAAAACAAATAAAATAAGTTCCATCCTTAATATAATAGTGGTATTCACACCGACTTCGTTAATTCGTTAATCGTTATTTGTTGCTTTTTGATATGAATTTTGTTTATGTAAAATTATCGAAGTATCGGATTAACGAGTAACGAAGTATCTAAGTGGCATGCCTGATAGTTTCAAATTTAAATTTAAAAATTCGATTTGCCTTCACAGTCAAAAGTTATACCGAATTACCAACTAACGATTTAACAAAGTAACGGGGCCGGTGTAAATACCACTAATAACACGATAAAAGTATAAGAAGGAATTTCTTACTTATTAGTTCTTACCTGTTTTTAATTAGATTTCCTTAACTTTGCTCCACTGTGGTGCTGAGCAAAAACAACAGCAACAACAAATGCTTTTCATCATTGTCGCATCGTCAAAGCCCGTCAATATTTTATTAAATGACATTAAACTGTCTCTATCGGCTTAATTAATTTATTGTTGTTGTACTGATGCTTTGGCCAAAACATCTGCACATATAATCGTACGAACACACGCACACAAATGAGCAGCTACTCACTCAAACACAGACGTTTCTGTGACATTTTTATTATGAAAAATCAATAAAACAATTTCTCATATTCATATTCAGACATGTGATGTCCTCGTTTGGTTTTATGTCTTTTTTTCTTCTTTTAATGATATTTTATGCTTCGCACTCATTCCATCACCTGTGGTATTTTCAATTTAAACACAAAAAAAAAATAAAATGAATCCACCAATTAATTTATAAACTTTTCATGCAGTTGTTGTTGTTGTTGGTGCTGCTGCAAAAAATCAGACATTCTGTCATTCGTCTGCTGGACATTTGACAATGAAGTCTATTTCAGTAATGGAAAGGTATATAACTGTGATATACTTTCAGTGGAAAAAAAATAAAACTGATGAATTGCGATGAAAAATGTTTTAAAATGTACAATTTTTAAATTACAACGATTTTAATTTAATTTTTTCTTCATCTCTGGATGTTGTTTAACCTACATCTTTATTACAAATAATAGTCGTTATAAAATTAAAGCTCCAATTCAATTCGTTTAACAGGTGTTGAATTGCACACTATGCAACTTGACTAACATCCAAATTGACATGTCTAAACATGCATTTAAATAACTATTTGCCATCATAATGTCTATGTTGATTCGCTGTTGGCGAAAGCACAGAATACGAAACATTCTCAAAGGATATGCTAAATAGGGCGTCATGATCCAATTAATGGAATTCCAATGGTTCAGCATGTTGACGATGCGGATGACAAGTGCGATGACAACAACAACAGCCACAAGAAGAAACATCAACAATGCAAACCACAGTGAATACCATAAATAAGCATCGCGGCGGCAATCCCAGGAATCCCAGCAGCACCGAAGACACGCCATAGCTAGAGATACCAACTTGACAAAATTAAAACAGCTCATCTAAAAAGCTTAAAATGATTAAAGATTTTCAATAAGCAAGTGAACGTATCTTAATTTAAACTAAATCTGATACTGAAAACTAAGCATTTTCTTCTACAATTTTTGGAGAAATAATTAACAGATATCGAGGATGGAGAAACACCTAGATCAGTTGATTGACACTGGATGTATTTTGCTCCACTAGCTAGCCAGGATCAGCTTATTGTCAAATGTTCTTTACGAAATGTAGAGCACAAAACATAATTGCTTACCTACCCGAACTAATTCATTTATCTTCCCGTCATACAATTATCACTCAATTGATATTCGAATTGTGCCGTCTAACGAACTTACTTGTAAGCCAATATACCAATGCATTCAATTCAAGTATAATTCTCGAAGATATACGATTCAATATAGGATACGAGACCTGGACAATCCTCATGGCGTTGCGAGAACGCTTGTTAAATTTAGGATTTAAAAATAGTTTTGCTATGTTAATTTGTAGTCAGTGAATAATAAAGAAAAATTTTATTTTATTTTGAGAAAATAAAACAAAATAACACACAACTTCTTTCCTAAAATGATCTCAATTTTATTTTGAAATTTGTAATTGCTGACGATACAACAGCAAGTGGCAAAATACAATAAGCGCAAAACTTTTCAAAATCGTCAAATGGCCATTTCAGAAGTGTTATGGCCAATACTACCTGTTTTCCGGAAAGATGGACCTAAAATTTGGTTCATCCATGTTGAGGCCATCTTCCGTATATCAGGCATCATGCAAGATTAAATTAAATTATATACAGTGAAGGACATCATAATGTCTGCTCCAGAAAGTGATAAACTCTTTCCCAAAATAAAATCAATATTATCATTAATCACACAACACGTGTCATGAGTCCTTAAAAATCGTGACCTTGTGACAGTTTGCCATTGAAGAATTTTCACACAGTCGCTCCATTGAGCTGTGCAATATCTTGTATCAAGTGATACAGAATATCACTTTTTAGAGGCCGAAGGTATTTTTTAGAGGCCGAATTTACTTTTTTGTCTTGAACACCCACTTTTACTAAAATTTACGAAATTGGTTAGAGCAACCTCATTCTAACCATTTTATTTTCTGGTAATGTCCGCCTTATCTTTTTTGAGAGCATCCACCAGTTCGATAGAGGCACCTCCCCTATTAAGGGTCCGGTCACTCTACGTGCATATTCTTATATCGTAGTTCTTTTTCCAACCCAGGCTTTTTTAATTTTTGTTGGAGAATGTTTTTCCAATTTTAGTTAACTGCCAGGAAGGATATGCTTCACCCATTCGCTCACTATCTAAGCAGATGCCGAGATAGCTACCCAGATGGAGCCGCGGTCTGTGTGTCAACTTTGCTAATAGTCGATTTCGCTAGCTAATTGAGAAAGAATAAAATCATATCAGTTAGATTTTAAGACGCTAAATGAACGAGCACAGTCAAGACAAAGGGTCGGTATGTTTGTACATATGAGCATGGCACCTCCCATTAAAGTAAAGTGATTCAATACAGTGCACAGTGGGGCGGTTTTCAATGAAAATATAAATAAATTTTCTTCCGTATTTTTCTTAAACAATAAATGCTATAAATTTCAAACCATTTGGCAACTCTGTTTAGTGCTGCGGCCGCGCATCAATTCAACACCATCAGCCGAATTTAACTCAGAGCTTAGGCCTCTCAGCATCCGTACCAGTTTAGATTTGCCACAATCGCAGCTGAATTTGCATTTGCCATCATCTAATTAACATAAGTTGACACCATACATAGCACTGTGACTTTGGCGACAGCGACGTTGGCCGCCATATTTTTAATGCGTTTGACAAACAAATTTTGCGGTTTGACGTTTATTAGGTTATGCGTCGCAAAGCGTCGCTCTTAGCATGCGTCTGTCCATGTGCTCACGTAGTGGTAAAGACATCAAGGTACTGATTCTTATTCTCGTATTCAAGAAATGCATTCTGTAATTTCTCCAAGTGACGAAACGACAAGATGAATGTGCATTTCTAAAAGCAACTGAGTCTTAAGGTTAATTAAAGTTAGCCATTTGACAAAATTATTTAATTTCAAAGTCTACAGAGTGATAACAATTTCGATGTAAGAAGCTGCAATTCGACTCTTTAAGTCCTTAGAAAACTTTGGTAATGCTTGTAAAGAAATGTTTAATAAGTCTTGGGTATTCTGAATCCGTGGAAGCTTTTAGATAAACAAGAAAGCTCGTATATTTCTTAGCTAAAATTCAACATGTGACATTTTTGTAAAGGCGCTGCCAAAAATAATGCAATAAAATAAGAGAAATTCGATTTCTGGAAAATCAAGTCAATATAGTATGTATATAATAAGTCTATTAAGTTTACAAGCTTATTTGACGTCCTACGATTAGTGGAACTGGTTCCATGACTTCTCCAAACACTTTTAAATTATTATATCTGGCTCGTGAGACGATATAAAACCGATAAAGGATACTAAAGGTCTAAATAAATGGATCTTAAATAAACTCTGGCATCAGATTAGGAGTATTTTTTGAATCATCGAATGTTAACCATTGCCAAAAACTTCCAGATCGCTTTTGTATTTCAAAGATCTATGCTACCTTGAAAACGTATTGATAATATTGATTTACTTGAATAGACGGCCATATTCTCTTTGGCAGCAATCTTGGGCTCTTTAACATTCGGAGATTGTTCACCTATCCAACAATTGATAACGCACTGTGCTGAAAAATATGCACTACAAGGCATTTTGCAAATAGATTTTCATTAAGATATCTGTCAACGTATAGTTTTGAATAAATTCTGTTATTTCTCAAATTCTCAAAATGTTTTCATTAAACGCCAACGCAGTTATACATAGAGTATACAACGTATCCATAATCGGTTGAAATAATGATTACAAGAAAATCATCTCCCGGAATCGCCTAGCCTCACCTGAGGCATGGAGAGACTTAGGTATATACGAGTATGTATCAATATTGCAACAACTTATACAATGTTCAGAAACTATCTAAATTTACAAGAATGCCAACTTAAAGTTCAGTTGAAATTCACATGAGTCCTTTAAATGACCAAGTGACTTGACTGCAAATGATAAATGTGAGTTATTGCTAGTGGAATTGCTATGCGGATTAAATAAATAATCTATTAATTGAAAGAAATTGAATTCAAACTTAATTAATATAAGTCGCACTGTAATCCAAAAATCTATTGCTCGAAAATAATCACTTTTCACTGAATTGTTCATTAACATTTCATTTTTTCTATCCATAGTATGATATGATTTAATTGAAATCACTAATATGGGTGCACGTGGCTTACCTTCATCATACTACATATCTACCCACACACATACAAACAGAAATATGTGGCATTTTGTACCAAAACGAAAGGAGTCAAACCTAGAGGTTGCCGATTTCGCTGATTGTTATTTTGTGAATAATATTTGGTTAGTTGAGAACAACCATAAAATATTTCAACACGAGTTTCAAAATCTTTGAAAAAACGTAAAAATAATTAATTTATTAAATATTTTTCTCCAGTACATATAAATCAAATTTTCGAACAAAATAATAAAGAAGGAAAAAGGAACATGAGGAAAAAGTTTATTTTTTGAATGACGATTAAGTTAATTTTTAATTTATGTCGGGTAAATGATATATCTTATCTCAATTTATTTTGAATTAAGCTTGAAAATTTGCCAAAACTCAAATTTCGGTTTCACTTCTTTTTTTTTAATATAATTTATACTTAAATTTGCACAAAAGTCAAAAAAAAAAATTTTTTGAAATCATCTTAACTATTTTTTTGAGATTTTTTCGAAAAAGTTGAAAATGAATTTAAAATTTTAAAATTTAAGTATTTGCCAATTCTAAAGTACTTATGACTCAAATAATCATTCACCCTACAATAAAAACAAATTTGAAGAATGTTTGGTCCAAAAATATATTAATAATGCATACATATCTGTTTTCACATAGAATCCCAGATACGATTTCGGCTTTTGAAACATTTAATTTTTTTTTGTGTTAATTTAAAAAAAAATATATATAAATAAAGAAATTAAAAATATCGAAACTTAAGCTCGAAAAGTTATATTATCTGGCTAGAATCAACCCGGAAGTTATAGTCAGATTTTCCCTTCAGCTTTTACCAGTGTCGCTTTGAGTGGTCATGTGTAAGTGCTTCTTGAGCGAAGGGTTATTTACATTAAATGAAAATAGTACTTACAGTTTTTTATAAATCTATTTATATTTCCTTCAACTCTTCACCAAAATTCATACTCATATTCAACTCTGTATCAGTTGTGCTACTTTATAATTAGTAGATGTAAAATAGAAACATGAAGAAAAAGAGTTTTTTGAAACGTCCTAAAAAATGCAAAAAAGAAAAAAAAGTTCATGACTGAGTACGCTTAATAAAGAATTAAGCCTTGCTTTGGTCACCAGATTGAACACTACGGTAACAGGGAGGAGTGCCTCTTTTAAAACGGCATTTTTCTCATTCGTGAATGTACCGCTTTGAAGCTGAAAAATAAAATGTTTTCTTCGCCTTGCCAAAATCCTGGCAGCACCGATGGCTTTTACAGGAACTTGGGAGAAATCTGTCGGAATCCTTTGTCTAAGTAGCAAGGACAAATATAACTTCACTTTTACTTGACTTATGAAAGATTTTCAAGAAAACTGTAGCGTCAAACTTATCAAAAAAAATGTGGAAAACAAAAAGAAAACAACCAAAACTTTGATTTCTAGGTGACGAGGCATATTTCCATCGCAACAAAACTGTTGCATCTGGGCCGACAAAAACCCAAAAGTGATTGTCGCGAAACATCCTAACACCGAACACAAAAAAACTCCGTGCTGACTCATGTACATGTAAAAATTTGGAGCGATTTAAAAATGGGTCGGTCACAAATTGTTTGGTTTGTAAAAGAAAGTCTCATAGGTAGATATTTCGGTGATGAATCCAAACAATGTTGCAGAACGTCAAAGTTTTTATAGGCTCAAGCACTTATTACCTCGTCCTTGAGCTTTTGAATAGTTGCTGGCATGAACCTAACTTGTCAAAGATTTCCGTTAAATGGTTTCACAATGACAATAAATAAGAAAATGACCATAAATCGAAAAATATTCCAATTTCACAATTGATATCTCTCGATATATTCGATAACAAAAAAATTAATTAATTAATATAAAAGTCATATGGTGTAAGTTCTATGTAAATCGATTAAGTGGTATTTGAAGAAATGATATTTGAAAAATATTTTTGGATGAGAACCACCCTCAATATGCATCCAAATAAAATTTGTATAGCCTTAGCTATGCCATTTGATATAAAAGCTACGTGGAGTAAATTCAGTGTGAATGGATATGTGGTCTTTGTGAAAAGGCTATTTTAAAAATATATTTGTATAAAAGCCTAAGATACCTTAAATAAAATTTTTATAGCCCATATCGTTTTCGGAGCAGAGGCAAATCCAAAAAGTCAGAGATCATGAAGATCGGTACAGCCGTTCTTGAGTTATAAAAAGTGTAACTAACCCAACTTTGTTGGAATATATATGTTGATGAATACATCAATATCATAAAAATTAGAGCCAAATCAGTATTTTCATAAATATGTTTGTAAACTTGGTATCTGAAATTATACAAATCCGCCGAGACATCCAGGGAAACAAAACCGCTGTTGATCAGTGATATTTATTTCTTGCGGAGTTGATATTTTCAGTGATAAAAATATTTTTGTAAATTAATTCCGTTTCATATAAATTTTGAAATTATAGCGTAATAATTTTGTGAATTATGCCGAAAAAGCTGCTGGTAATTTATTCAACACCCAAATAATACCCTGGAAAAAAAATCAGCCAAATCAAAGATCTCGAGGCCCCTACTCCTTTCGTTTTTGCAAAGAATGTTCCATATACGTAGTGCGTGCAAGTTCGCCCCATGCATCTGTGCTATTTATGTTTAGATGTCGTCTGATTTTGATACACGTTTTTGACATCTTACTTGACAATGTCATCACAAGTTGACAGCATTATTATTATGTTGATGGAGATTTCTTTTCTTAGTCCTTCTCCTTAGCATCAACGTCTTTTCCACAGTCAGATACAACTGCAGCAACAATATTATTACATATTATTCTACTCGTACTGCTGGAGACACGCATTTTTATAGCGTGTATTTGTATTTATTATGTGATTATGGGATATCTACAAGCTTTTTATGTTTGAGGTTAAAAAAAAATACTATTTATGCGCGAGTGTAGTAAGGGTAGGCCAGTGTCCTTTTAGAATCCGTTTGGTTTTTTTATTTGAAAAAAACTTGATGCATTTGAGTAATACGGCACCAAAATCGGGCACAACAGTAGATCCCAAAATGTTCAAAATGATAACATGGGAATAAATGAAGTATTTTGTTTTTAAGAAATAATTTTCTTGAAAATTTGTTTTACACTTGTTACTTGTTCCATTTTTTTGAATTCAAACTTTATCAAAATTAAGTTTATATTAGAAAACTGATTTTTTTGAGATTATTTGATAACTTTTTGAGTAAGGCTTAGGCTTAGTGCTAAGCCTTAAGTAGAACGTTATCGTCGGTTTATGTTTCTAATAATCAAACATTTTGTACGAAGTTTGCCTATACGCTGAAGTTACTGTGCACTTTATTCAATACGTAATTTGGACAGAGCATTAAAGCAATACAAGAACACTTCTTTAGGTTCTCTAGTTACTAATAAGCCTTTAAAATATTCTTATCGAGTACTCGGATGTCTATATCACCCATATATCATAAGCCATTTATGTGAAATGTTAATCGGTATGTCTTATACTTCAACATTTTAACATTCACCTCATCTGGGTGCTTGGGCATAGGAACATTGACGGCAATTGCAAAGCGGATGAGCTTGCTAGGCAGGGGACTACTGCACAAATTCCTCAGGACAAGAAAGGTGTTGGCATGCCACTTACCACCTGGAAGTTTCTGCTTAAAGAAGAAATGGTAAAAAATGCTAATAAAAGATGGACCGAAATGGGATGCTACGCGTTCGTCAGAACTAATTTCTCGCACTAGACATAGTGTCTCGTCAGTTGTCACAGTCATAACTGGCCCCTGCCTCATCGGCAAACATGCGGAGAGATTAGGAGTTAGGTCCTTTGACTTCTGTAGAAGTTGTGGAGATGTGGAGGAAGAGGAAAATATTAAACATCTTCTCTGATCCTGTCTTGCACTTGCTAGAAAACGCCACAAAGCACTTGGGTCGTTTTTATTTGATGATCTGGATGACCTTAGACATGTCAGTATAGGTCAGCTGTTTAGTTTCATTATGAAATCTAGTTGGTTGTACGAGAGGGTATAGTCAAACACCCTGTGGTATCACAATGGATCACATTTGGTCTAAGTGAGTCAGTTTATTATAACTGACTGCCACTCCTACCTAACCTAACCTATGTCTTATACTTCAAGAAATTTCCTAAGTCACTGGAGTTGTACCCTTTTTGCATTTGGAAGAGGGTCAGCGTTACGGAGGAATACAGAGAGAGGGCGGGTAGTCGTGGAGCCGCGTTGCTTAACGTGAAGTGTCAAAATTTAAAAAGTTTGCAATAGCGGATCTTATGTTCGATTCCTTTTCATTCATTTTGGAATTTTTTTGTAATTAAAAAAAAACAATTCTTAATTATACTGGATTTTTGTACCCGAAAATATTGAATTGACACCCCCCTTCTCGCGTAAATATTTAAAGTTCGAAGTGAATAAATAATATCCTTAGATTAAAAGATTTGCTCTGTAAAAACAAAAATTTTGGCCGATTTTTCCGTTTGCTGAACTTCACAAAGTACGTTGTGTTTGGAAATATTTGTTAAATTTTAAATACGGCAAAGTGCAAGGAATTTTCCAAAAGCTGTGACATTTGCCATAATTTCTGAACAAATTTTTTTACACCTTTAGATGCTCCTATTTGAAGCTGTTAATGCCACTACCTGAACATCATAAAAAAAATTTTAAAAAATTTAATTTTTGGTTCAAAAGTCCCTTGAGCCGTCCTATATCTACGTTACTGGAAAAATAAATTGTGATGAATAGTATTTCTTATGTATAAACTTATAGTAGTGTTATTCCCAAACTTGTTAACGACGATTGTTGTTATCGTTAACTTCTCATAACAATATTATCAAAATCTAGGTTATTCAAACTTGTTGTTAAATTAGACAGTTCCTTATCGTTACTGAACGGAATTTGTAGTTGTTAACAAAACGCTTTTAACTCTAATTAAAACAAAAACAATACTAAAATTGTAAATTGAGTTCATTAAACATACGTAAATTAAAAATGGTCATGCATATCTAGCGATGGAATTAGCTACTTTGGGCGGAGAGATTGCCTTGTGGGACAATGCAGCAGAGTGGGCTGTGCTGCGTCATGTTCATAGTCCTTTTGATTTAGAGGAAACTAAATCTTGCAAACTGTTCCGATTGACGCCCGATTTGGTTCATTATTTAAAAGAGTCGATTGGTAGCTGCTTGGGAAAAAAAAACAATTTCAGCATTATCGGCCGAAATTCAAGTAAGAAGTTCAAGCAGTGTAATAACGTGAAAGTTGTCATAAACATCTCGTTTCAGATGCTTGCAGCGCTTCGGGTCTACGTGACTGGATGTTACCAGCGGCCAATAGAGGAGCAGTCCGATGTAACAATGAGTCAATCTTCTATTATTCGGTCCATACATCGGGTAACAAATTCCATAGATACAAAAATTTTTCGACAGCACGTGCGTTACCCGATGACGGAAATTGACCGGCAGGCAGCGTGCACATTGTTAAGGACAGGTAATGAGCCTTTTGATGGCCCTATTGCCATTTCTTTCCTCTGCCCTCTGGCTTTGACTGACGTCCAGCTTTTGAGTTCACGACACGCCTTAGCTTACAACCACAGTTTTTGTAGCTCCTCAAGCACTATTGAGGATCTCAGCCAGTTCCTTCCATTTTTTATTTGTACGGCTGTACATGGTAACGAATTTGCCCTCAGCAAGGTCTTTATTTGCTGAAAAAAATGAATCATGAGGTTAAGTTTCTCCGCTGTTGCCCGGCCGGATCTATGCTTTGGCTTCAAAATTACAACTTCCATTTTTATACCCTACACAGTGGGTATATTCACTTTGTCATTCCGTTTGTAACGCATAGAACTGGGAGTGGCAGGTATGGAAAAGTATATGTATTCTTGATCAGCGTCACCACCTGAGTCGATATAGCTATGTCCGTCTGTCTGTCTGTCTGTCTGTTGAAATCAGGTTACAGGTCAAACCTTCTTGCAAACTGCTAGCATATAAAAATTGGTGAAATCGGTTCACGGCCACGCCTTCCGCACATATTCTATGTAAATATACCCAAGTCCATTTTGAAAAAAAGATGCTGCGATTTTGATGAAATTTGGTGACTTGTTAAAGATGAGAACAAAATTAAGATTAAGCTAGGTTTGAAGTTTGCAAAGGCTCTTTAAGGGGCATGGCACAGCCCTAAATTTTAACTTTTATAACGCCATAGCTCGTAAACCGTGCAAGATATTGTGATGAAATTCGGTACACGAATACAGATCTTATAAATCTGGGCGTGGCATTTTTTAGCAATTGAAAATTTGTATTTCGTATAACTCCAAATTGGCAAATACGATTTTCATAAAAATTTGAAGGATGATACCACTGAAAGTAGTCATCAATACAAGTTTATTCAATATTCTGGAGAATTTTGTTGAAGGGCGTTGAAGCCTACAATATTTATAAACGTTATAAAAAGAGAACTAACAACGCAATCGCTATGAAATTTAATATGGCAAATATACTCGCTAAAAGGTGTCTTCTTGCAGAATTTTGGTACAATGGTGCCGGTGGGTGTGGCACCTCTCATATAAGCAAAATACGTTTAATGCTATAGATAGTGTGCTATGAGAGTAATCTTCATAAAATTTTGTGTAGAGGTACCGGTTACTATAAGCTTTGAAATTCAATGAAACTTGACAAGATTGGATCAGTGGGCGTGGCACCTCCCTCATTAACATAAAAATGTAAGTGCTATTTGAAGTGAACTATTGGTGCAATTGATCTGAAATTTGATGTAAGTGGTTTAATGGGTATTAGGTACATATGAATCAAAAGCTGGCGAAATAGCAACAGTGGGCGTGGCACCTCCCATACAATTAAAATACCTTAAGTGGCTTAACTATCGAAATATGTATATGAGCAATCATACTGAAATTCGGTGTAAGAGGTTTGTTCATGGAAGGTTATTTTTGGATCAAAATCTGACTGAATTGTACCATTGGGTGTGTCACCGCCCACATATCGCAAACTATATAAGCTATTGTGCTAAAATTTGGTTTGTGCATGTCAATCGCGAATGTCATTTATTGAAACAAAAGTGGGCGGATTTGGAAAAGTGGGCGTGATATATTTTGTGTTTTTCATTTATATTTTATTTTTTCAACATTTCCCATATTCTTTTGACATTTTCAGTGTTTTCCAACACTTTTCAACATTTTTGAACCTTTTAACATTATTTTCGACTTATTCAATCTCTTCAACATTTTTTAACATTTATTTAAAAAATACTTTCAACGCAGTGTAGGGTATGTGAGGTCCGGCCTGGCCGAAGATAACACCTCTACTAGTTAAATTTGTGTTCAAAAATATTTACTTTTTACTGTTTGCTTTGTTTTTTTTATCATTAAAAAAAAAGATATGCAATTTCAATGTATAGGCAAACAGACGTTTGCAATTTGGAAGCGCTTTGTTGGTAGCTTAACTGATTTATAGAAATTTTGTATTGCATTTTGACACTGAGATAGTGTCATCATGGCGATAGCCTGTACGAAGTGCTCTATATAGCCAGTTCAAAGTGCTCTATACGACGTGATGAGATCTCTATTTTTTGTTTCCTCTAATTTTTTAAAGACACACCTAGACAACATGTTATTGTTTCTTAACTTGTTCTCACACAAAGCCTGTGCTGATTTGCGCAGTATAATCAACACAACACTAGCCATATGCAACTCTTTCCCTAACCCTACAAAATATTCGCGGTTTCGAAGTGTGATGGACTTATTATATAGTTTTATGGAACTGTATTTTGCGCTTTGCTTTGATATTTTCGAGACACAGCGCACAATTTTTTTAGCTTTTGCAGCTATAAAGTTTCACATCAGAAACCTTTACGGCATTCAAGTGTTAATGGAAAGTTATTGTTGCTTTGATTTCAATACCGCTTGTGTTGCGTAGGAACAGTTGCCTAAGTAAAATCACACTTCAAACGATTTTCCAATTGGAAATTTGCGCTAAGTTGATGACTGTGATTGTCGCTTGAACGGGCTGATTTGACAGCTTCATCATGCCGTACACAAACATATAACAGAAAACAAATAAAAATCAAAAAGAAGACATTTACTAAGAAACAAATCAGCACAAATCAGAAAAAGTAATTATTTACTTGGATTCCTTCTACGCTTCTTTCGCTTATGAAATGGACAACAATAACGGATGGCATTGTCCTGAAAATACTGTCATTCAAAAAGCTTCACTTAAACAAGCATTTCAAAATGATTTTTCCATAAACAAACATTTGACGATGAAACTGCATGACAAAGAAGGTAAAATTCATATATAAAATACTTAATGCAAACACACATATTCGCAGGGACACTTGTGAGCATTTCTTTTTTTTCCATTAACTGACACACCTGTCAAGAGGATCTGTCATTCGCAAAATGAAAGGTGCGTTAACGTCGTCATCGTCGTTTTTGTCAGTGTCCACTCAAGCGCTGTATGTCCAGTTCGTCCTCTTCAAGTTCATCGTCATAATCATTGTCACCAACGTCGTCGTCGACATTGTTGTCCTTCATCGTCAGTCACATTAATCCGTAATAGATTTATATATTTTTTTCTTTTTATTTGTGACAGAACAACAGTAACACCGACATCATCATCAACACAAAAATGACAGCATCAGAGAAATGTCAAACATACGACGACACTCGAATTCCTCACACAATGGCTGTCACCTTCGAGTACTTATTTCATATATTAAAACGTTGCATCGAACGAAACTCAGCTGAGTTGAGCCGAAGTGAAGCGAACTGAACTGTTGCTGGGGATCTGATGAGTGGTCTCCATTTTAAGGGATACACAAAGATACTTTAGGCAATTTTACATCTTATGCCATCAAATCTTGATGCAATGTATACATTCAGCTTTAGCTTTACCAAATTACATAAACTGACGAATTGATTCAAAAAACATGAAGGTCACAGTAAATTTGGGGGGAAGTTTCCTTGCAATTTAGCTCTCCGATCAACAGTCTTCGAAAATGGATACGGAGGAGTTCTTGCAGCATAGTTTCGCACTTGAACTGATTGGTTGTCTTAAAGGCTGTAGAGTCGGAGCATAAAAATTCTTAGAAAACATAAATATTGCAATGTATTTTCGACTCCCTGACCATATACAAATAGGGCTCAGGCATTTAACGAGAAACATTGCAAAATCCAACATATTCTTGGAAACAGGAACAGCAATATTTAAAGATAGTCAGGCAGCAATATCGAATATTAATGAAATTGACTATTAAGGATATATAGGAAGATACCCATATCACCCGACTAAATTTCTGCAACGACCCAGAATATACGAATCCAGACGAAGACAAAAAATCAGATGAGCCAACAAGATTGGGATTTCTTAGTCAGTAGATAAAACCAAAATGGAATATGCTTATCTTGCAACAAAATGTCCCAAATCGTTTCGTTTGGGCAATGACTAATTGAGACCTCACTAGGAAACTGAGATTACCGTTCATAAGCACTATCGTAACTGTAGATGTTTTTACGTTTAGAGAAGTCTCAAGTATCAGCCATAGTGAATGAAGAAATTTTTCCATGGCTGGTCTGTTGACTTTTTTTTTTTGTTTTATCAAAACAAACTGGAGTACCAAATGTTGTGGAGCTTTCAATATAAATTTTTAGTACCAGGAGACCGACCCCAGTTAGGATTTTCGTTTTGAGGTTAAAAAATCCGAAAGGATATGCAAAATGTTGAATGAGTCAAACGTGTCGAAAATATATGAAAAAAATTTAAATTGTTGAAAGAGGTTGATATAATATGGAAAAAATTGTAAAACGTTAAAAGGTTTACACAAGTATTTATAAAAATGAAAAGGGGTTGAAAAAGCCGAAAAATGTTGGAATGTCGCAAAAAAATGGAACAGATTGAAAATAGATGAAAGAAGTTGAAAATTTTGAAGCAGGTGAAAAAAGCTGAAAGAGTCGACAAGACATGGAAAAAAATCTGAAAGAGGTTGAAAAATGTTGAAACAGTTGAAAGAGATTGAAAAACTCGAAAAAAGTTGAATGAGATTGAAAACGTCGAAATAAATTGAAAGATGTTGAAAAAGTCAATAATATATGGAAAATGTTGAAAAAAATTGAGAGAGGTTTAAACAAGTGAAAAAGGCTGATGAAGTCGATGAAATGTGGAAAGCGTTGAAAAAAGTTGAAAAGTGTTGAAAAACTCGATAAAAGACCGAAAATCTTAAAAAAAGTTGAAAAATTTTGAAAAAGTCGAAAAAAATTGAAAAACGTTGACAAGGTCGAAAAAAATTAGGTTAATGTTTAAAAAAGGTGAAAGGTCTTGAAAAATGTTGAAACATGCTGAAATACTCGAAGAAAGTTGAATGGTGTTGAAAAGGACGAAATAAACTGAAAGAGGTTGAAAAAGTCGAAAAAATATGGAAAATTTTGAAAAAAGTTGAAAGAGGTTGAAAAGGCTGATAAAGTCGATAATATGTGAGATGTGAAGAAAAAGTTGAAAGTAATTGTAAAGCTCGAAAAAAGTTGAAAATCTCGAAATAAGTTAAATGAGGTTGAATGAGGATTAATCTTTTTTCCAGATTTTCAACTTTTGTAGAAATATGGAAAATGTTGAAAAAAATTGACAGACGTTAAAAAAATGTTGCAACAATGTCGAAATGGGTTGAAATAATTGAAGGAGGGTGATTAACTCGATAAAAGTTGAATAATATGGACAACGTTGAAAAAAATTTAAAGAACTTGAAAAATTTGAAAAAATTTGAAAGAATTTGAAAGTTCCGAAAAATATTGAAATAGATTAAAAAAGTGAAGTTAAAAAATCTTGGAAGACTCAAATTAATTAAGTAAGAATAGTCAAAAAATTTCTAAAAAACCCACAATGTGACATGTTAACATGAGCGGTGCCACGCCCATCGATGCAATCGTGTTGAATTCCATTTAAAGTCAAAGTTTACAGAAGTCGACGTCTCCACACCAAATTAAATTAGAACCACTTATATGGTACACTAAATATAAAATTAGACGTTTTTTGATTTTATGGGAAGCAACATGCCCACAATTCCGTCTACAATCAATTAATTAAGCTTCTAGTAACCAACATCTGTACACGAAATTTTAAAAGGATTGCTCTCAGAGTACACCAAATATAACCCAAAATGTTTTTGCTTATATGGGAGGTGCCACACCCACTGTTGCAATCCCGTCGATTGATTGATTTCAAAGATTATAGTAACCGACCTCTTAGCATTTAATTTTATTAAAATCACTCGTATAGGACACTTCATATAACATTTAATGTTGCTTGCTTGTATAGGAGGTGCCATGCCCACCAGTTCTATCCCGTCGAACTCTAATGGATTTCTAAGCTTCTAATAACCGACACCTACACACAAAATTTAAAAAAAAATTACTATCGTATGTGAGGTAGCACGCCCACATGTTTTATGGCAACCATTCTTTGCCATGAGTTACCTCATAGCAAGCAAATATAGCAAGTTAAATGTCATAACGACTGCGTTGTTAGTTCTCTTATTATATTCTTCTTATTTTTATGATTTTTTTGTATGTTATTCCTCAATCAATCCCAAGAATGCATGTGCTTTCAAATTGAAAATCCCGACATAACTTTGGAAAATATCACACA
Organism: Meiosimyza decipiens; assembly: GCA_963680825.1. Lineage (NCBI taxonomy): Eukaryota > Metazoa > Arthropoda > Insecta > Diptera > Lauxaniidae > Meiosimyza > Meiosimyza decipiens. The sequence continues at coordinate 1,756,467 of OY804260.1, forward strand.
ACTCATACAATTGGACTGATGTGCGTCTTCATAAGAAAATCATATTTTCCAAAGTTATTGCGGGAATTTCGATATGAAAGCAGATACCATCTTAGAATTGATTGAAAAATATATAAAAAAATAAAAAAAAATCAGAAAATTTTATGCCAAATTATTTTGAGAAAGATTTTTATGAATCATAAAACTAAAACATTTTTAAGCTTAAAAAGAACTAGATTTTTGTATTCTATTCCATATAGGTTTTGAGAAATTTCGTTTTAAAACATTTTCAAAAACGTCAAAAGAAAACAAAGAAAGAATGAACGTCATATATACATATGCATACAATTTTAGCTCTTTTTATAATACTTAGTAGATATGGTAGCCCTGTTCCCATTAACAATGTTTTCTAGTGGCACCGACAACATTGGGATGAATGACGATGATGAATGAAATGTGCGCATACATTTAGCATGAGTGGAACGCCAGGAAGTAAGAAGGTGAAGAAGAAATGATGCCAAAAATTACGAGCATTCAATTTGAAATATTAAAAGAAAAATGTCTTCTCCCTGATACCCTTAACTTGCACCTTCATATAACTACCCATACTAAAAGAGAGTACAAAAAAAAAAATAGAATTATCCAGTGAACTTTATTTTTGCGCTCCGTAACAGTTGGTTGATGACATTTGACATAAATGACAACAGACAAAACTCACTAGAGGAGACACCGAATGAAAATAAGACGGAATATGAATGAGTATAGGAAAAAAGTTTCTTCTTATGGTTGAGTGACAGTTGAAGTTGCTCGTTGTGTGACCTGTCAAATGAATTTATTTACGTCACATAATAAACGATTGATGGTTTGAAGTTGGATCGTTTTTCTTTAGGTTTTTGTGGCTTTAATTAGGAACAAAATTGTCGAAGTTTTGTTGAAATTATGTTGTTCAGTGTGTAGTATTTTAATCGTATGTTCAAAGAACACACATTTGTTGTATTATCATCAACTTAAGACTTGAGCTCATAAAGATTAATGTTTTTTAAAAAATATCCAGAAACTATGTTCTGATGTGGTACCTTAGGTACTATTTGACACTTATTTTACTAAAAAGTTAAAATTTTATTATTGGGCTTCATAGCTCAACCCATGTTAGTTTTGTCTCATAAAAACGTATCTAAGGAATTACTTAATTTTAGTACTTTAAACCAATGTACAGCATTATATATTCTTAATAGCATTAAAAAGCCTCAATGAAATTGCAAGGTGTAGAACATTATTCTATTACGTCACCTTACAATATCATATTGTTAGCTTTGAAAATACTAACCTACATTAAGTAGAATTGTTAACACGACACAAATTTTCTTTAAAAGAAATGTGATTCTCCTGTGCGTGTTGATGTCATATTTTTGCATTTTCAATACAACGACGCCAACACCATTCCAGAACACCAACATCATGAAAATCACACAATATTCCTCGTCACCTCAGCATATTTACATTTCGAATAAAAGAATACGCACGAAGGAAAACCGTTTTGTATGTACGAGTACGGTGCATACTTTTAGGGAGAAGTTCAAGTGTCTAGTTGTGTTGGTTCTTATGTATGCGTGCGTGTGCGTGTTTGTTTGTTTATTTGTTTGCTCACTAGTGGTGCGTACAATGAACTTGTCAATGTCAGTGTCAGTCAAAAATATAACTTTGTAAGTTGATTTGATGTCAATCTTCCATCAAAAAAAAATTATTTTTTCTTTTACTCGAATGCGAGTATTGAAAGTCGTGATGTCAGGGTAAAGTGAGGTTAACGTGTGTGTGTTGAAAAGTTTAAAGAAGAAGCTGAAGTTAGAAGAAGAGGTAGAAAAAACATTAAATTATGCATAACACTCGTGCGAGGAAAAACCAAAACTTCTTTAATCAATGCCACTACACTGAAAAAAAACTTTTTTTAGTCATCACCATGACTCTTCTAATTTCACGAATATTAAATTTTATTTCGTACATTTTTTTCTTCTTTGTTTTGGATATATTGCAGGAGATAAGTAGTTAATATGCCACCAAAGAATATCTCCTTTTATCGAACAAATCTCGGCATGTACTAAATACTTTTAGCAGCAATTAACTTTGTTGATGCAACCTTCCAATAGCTTAAGTTTATCACCCGTCAACTAGAAACCTATAAGCTATCACGCAGTTATGGATAGCATTTACTAAACTATGAGTTTCATGACTTGCTGAGTTAGAAATGTTATGTTCTGATTTGCTACAGGGTGATCCAATAAGAGCTTGCTTGTTTTCTAAATAAAATACATAAAAATCGATGCTTTAATGCAAATCTTTATTTGGACTGATTGTTCGGCTCCTACAATTCAATATTTAAAAATTGTTTCATTCAAATGTTGCCCACTACTAGTTCTTAAATGGTCCATTGTGTGGGTCCAATATTCGACAACTCTTTCGAGCATATCGACCGGCATTCCATGAATTACACGAGTTATGTTGATTTCCAAAGCGTCAAGAGTTTCGGGTTTGTTGACATAAGCAAGTGACTTAACATATCCCGAAAGAAAGTAATCCAATGGCGTCAAATAACATGATCTTGGTGGCCAATTAATTTCTTGAGATGATGATTTCATCAAATGTTTTCCTCAATAAATCGATTGTTTCTCCAGCTGTATGGCATGTTGCACCATCTTGTTGAAACCAGAGCACGGCTTCACTAATATCCTGAATTTTTGGCAAGAAAAATTCATTTATCATTTCACTTTTGCGAGCGCCATTTACCGTTACACGGGTTCCATCCGCATTTTAAAAGAAATATGGTCCGATGATGCCTCCTGCCCATAAACCACACCAAACAGGATATATTGGAAGCTCTTGGATTGCTTCTGGTTGTTCAGTGGCCTAAGTACGGCAATTTTGCTTGTTAACGTAGCCGTTCAACCAGAAATGAGCTTCGTCGCTAACCCAAATTTTTCGATAAAATAATAGAACAATTTGAAGTTGTTGCAAGGATCATAAACCGAAATTAAAACGTAAACCAATATCTTATACGATCTGTATTTTAGAGGCCTTCATACCAAGATCACGCCTCAAGATACCCCACAATGATCCATAAGAGATGCTCAAAGCCTGAGGTTGGCGACGAATCCATTGCTCACGGTTTTCACGAAAGCTCTCTGCTACTGCAGAAATATTCTCAAAATTACGGACTGTATGCACTCTGGTTGAATGATGAATCTGCAATAGTGCAAAGATTGGTGATGGTGTTACGAATAGTGCGCTCAGTTGGACGCTCAAAACGACCAAAATGACATTCTCTAACTGATGACTGATTTTGGTAGTAAGTTTCCATAAGTGATAAACGTTGTTCAGGATAATAATTATAATTTATTTTATTCCAAAAGGCATTACTTTTAAATCACTTTTGTGTCAAACGTGCCAACCCTACTGACTTCCTCAACTAGTCCAGTCAAATATGGGCTGAAATATAACATGCTGTTAAGGTATATAAAGCTTAGTTTTGACATTTTATAAGTTGGCAAAAAAGTCTCAGTTTGTGTATGCGAGTCAAGATATTCAAGGTGAAAGATCGCGAAAACCGGTTCTTTTGTTAATATAAGGTTTTTTTTCGCTCTGATTGACACTAAGATTTAGTAAAAAAATTGTAGAACATAAAATTCTCCACAAATTTGGTAATATTTTGTACATATGACCTTCCTTTAGATAGAGCGTTTTGAGTAATATTGAATCGAATTTTTCGATTGCCAACAAGTGTCACGGCCACTTTTTCAATTCCAATTACTTTTGGTACAATTGAAAATCTTTGTGATCTGCATTCACTTACCGAATTTCATTTCAATACCTTTCATGGTTTGCAAGATATGGTGGAGTCTATCTCAAGAACTATCAAATGTAAACAATATTGACAAAGCCCAAATTTAAAAATAATTTCATGCTCTATAACTTTTCTAATATCTCTAAGTGTCATTCAGAGCAAGGGAAACGAGGCACGAGTATTCACAGAAAAACCGGTTTCCATGATCATTCACTTTCAATAGCTTGACTCGCCTACACGATATTCTATGGGACTTTTACGTCAACTTATAAATTTTCAAAACAAAGGTTTGTAACAATTTAAAGGATATTATCAATTTTTCCGAGATTCAATCATTTGTTCCCCTTAAATGACTGGGCTAGTCAAACTATTTCCAATCGAACGTCAACAGCCCCTCCTTTGTGATATACTGGCAATCTGATGTGCATTTACGATCAAATTATAGTTAAAATTCATATTTTCACAATCTTTAAGTAGATGGAGGTACAATGAATTTAGTATTTTTAAATTATAGAAACTATAGCAAGGGTCTGCTTTCTGGAAGCAGTCAGTGTTTTCTAGCTATGTCATAGTCCCAGCATTATTGATTAAGCTAAGCGAGAATCTATTAAATTGCTGCATGCAAAACTTCGATTTAATCAGCGATAACTACAACTTTCATAGTCATCTATCAAAAAATTTTTCATAATCCACAAATTTCTAAAAAAATTTCAGTATTACAGCCATAGCAAACTTTATCTTAAGAGTATTTTCTCAGAAACAAAATACTATTCCCTTTATTACTCACACCTGTAAAAAAAAATGGCTGACAATGGCCCCCTACCACTCGACAGTTCTAATTAAGTGATTACCATTCACATAAATTATTGCGATTCTTATTTATTTTGCCTATTTTTGCTTTCATTTCCATTTTCATTGCAATTATCGACAAATTAATCCATGTTGGTAGAAAAATTTCCAAACATTTTTAGCTGAATGTGAAAAATTACTTTCAATCGATCACAAAAAATATTTAATACGTGCATTATTAGCACTAATGTAGCTTTCAGTTTCGCCAAACCCCCTCCCGCCACCACATCACTTCCATTGTATTACGTCAACATTTGCTTAGTTCGTTGGTTAGAAGTTCCTTCATATGAGTACCAATTTATAGTAGAGTTTTGTTTGTGTGTGTGTGTTTCTATCTTTTCCGATGATTCGACTACAAAATCTAATCAATTCCAATTAGAACATCCCTCCGATGTATACGAATAAATTACTCGTATTATTAATCATTTACTTATTACTTATTCCAAGGATATGCGAAGGATCAACTCGTTGTGATGATGAGTGGTAAATATGGGAGTTAAAGTCAACTTGAAAACTTTGTTTATTTGACCATAGTTGAAAGTAGGTAATAATTTTTGAAAGTTGTGCTTGTGTAGATATGACTCTTAATGCACTCGAAAGCAATATTTGGGTTGAGTTTAGTTGAGATTCAAGCATATTAAACTTATAAGTGGTAATATCTGAAAAATTGACAAAAAAAGTTGGTTACTCAGCGAATTACAAATTGACTATGCAAAACCCATGTCAATTTGCAAAACCAAACTTTGCTTACATTCAGATTACAACAGCATTTCCAGCTTTAATTTTGCTGTCAGTGGAAAATTTAAAAATGTGTTACTCGAGTATTCATAGTAGCCACCGATATACTTATATCAAGAGATGTAACTCGGTCAAAACTAATCGTTACTCTTACCTTATATATAATGAGGTCATATGTCTGTCATAAGCTGCAATGTTGTTTTTGGCGTAATCTTAACAAAGGAAATTTTATTCAATCGTTTTGACAATTTCATAAGACAATGGAAATTTTCATATTTGATACTTGGATCTTTAAACTTGACAAGTTTCACGAAAATTGATAGTAAATTTGATATGTTCGACCAATTGAATATTGAAAAAAAAGTTGGACTTTGCTAAGGATAAAGCTTTAGTACTTTTTCTATTTCTTCGATACATACAGCTTTAGCAACAACGATTTGCGAAAAGTTTAAACGAAGAAAAGAAAATAAAACGAATTTGGTTTTTTGAAATTGCAGATGTTGAAAACCAGCTGTGTCAAAAATCTCAAAAACCATGTCTGATTGAGGAAAACTTACACGATGTGTGTCTAGGAATTTGCGAACGTTAACGACGGTTTTTCCACTTAACAAACTTGAATTATAATGTCACAATACGCGTTTTTTTTGTTTTATTACACCAAACTCAAGCCATGTTAGATTTGCCACTCCCACCTATTATGTCTATATATTGCTTAAAATGTGATGAGCTTACTACTTACCAAGTGCACATTTTCATAACAATATTTTGATATTCATACGAGACTATTCTTAGTTTTATTGGACCAAACGCAAGCCATGTAAAATGTTCCACTCCCACCGATTACGCCCATATAAACCCTAAAATGTGAAGAGATTATTGCATACCATTATGTGTTTCTGTAAAGCATATTGAGTTAAAAATCTGTGCCATTTAAAAAGCTTAACCGTTTTAAAATGAGTCTAATTTAAAAGAAATATCTATATTTCTTTTCGAACTATGTAACTAAAGTAGTTCGTAGGTGACATATGTAGGTAAAATAATTCTTACTATATTTTCTGAATTAAATGCAAGGTTTTGGGCTTCCTGTATTATATAAATTATATAGGTAATACATATTGAAAATAATGGATGTAGTCTCTTGTAATGAAATATTCTTTATATACTGAATTTGCGCAAACCTTAAAAGCTTTTCTGGTTTCGCGTTGGTTCCGTTAGTTTATCTGGTACATATAATAGCTGTCAACTACAGGAGAGGAGAGATCGTCATGAAGTACTTTAGCCCCAATTTCTGCTGCTCGATACACAGAATTACTCGATTAATGAATGCTTAGCTAATTTAGATCTGTTTAGAAGGTTTTAGAACGTCGATGTGGTGTTCAACTTCAAGATTTAAAAGTGGGCGTGAAATGTGGTCTCAACAAAACTTTAATATCCTATATTAGTCAAACAGGACTTAATTTTTGTTTGATTGAAAGTTGGAGAACTTAAATTTTCTTCCAAAATCATACGAATGTAAAATATTACCTATGCCTCATGCAAAAAGTGTAGAAAGATGCGTCCTCAAATAGTCGACGTCCGTCAATTTGTTCTGATTTCTTAATACTATGTGTTTGATAATATTCACCTTTTTTCATACCATTCGACTCTTAAGTTGTATCAAAAAATACTTTGCGACATATTTTTGACGTCTACATATTTTGAAAATTTTCGATTCTTATCGATAATTTTGCGATGTTTTTGGATACTTTTCAAATTTTCAATTTTATGGACTCATGCTGTTTTTTTTTATTTCAAATTGTATTCCGACAAACCATATATGCACTTTCATTTTCTGTGTGATCCAATGTGATCAGTAACTTACTAGAAAAGTTAACAAACTTAAATTTAAGTGCGGTTTTGGGTATTTTATCACCAATTTTAAGGAACACATAATTTTTATTTGGTTTAAGTGCAAATTCAAATATTTTGACATTTTCCTATATAAAGTTTAGTTTCCCTGTATTAATTATGTCTCTAATTCTGGGAAATTTATTTTGTTATTGTTATAGTTATAAGTTACAGTCTGTTAGCTGAGGTTTTTGTTTCTGCTGTTGCTATTAATTAGTCCGGACATTGAAGATGCACAGTGACGCATGTGATGCGATGTGCGAATTAGTTGAAATATTCGTATACTTTTATGGATTATGGACACATAAATCTCAGGAGATCAACTTTTTTCTTGCTACTGTACTGGTTTTTCGTTTTGTTTTTCCCCTTGGCGTGTTCAATGATGAAACAACATCCTTATTATTTTAATTAGAGGTATTTTTTGTAACTAATGTAGGTTTTCATATGCACAACGAATGAAACCTTGATTTTTGCAGACACAAGTAGAAATGTAGAAAAAGGATTTGCGATGATTTATGGATTCATTCTAGCGAAATGTTATTAATTGAGAAGTTTCTTAATATATGCGAATATTACACTTTAGTGGAATGAATAAGAGCTCAAGATTAATATTAATACGTACCGGTTTTGCTTTGGTTGATAATCGTCAAGTAAAATTTTATAGCCTCATCATCAGACTTTTGCTTGAGAGAGAAGTGACACGACCACTAATACCAAGTTTAATAAAATTTTGCTAAAAGTTTCGTTATATTGTTTCAGATTTGTCTGAATCGAACATCATTCAGTGGATGACATAATATGTGTTGATATTGCAGATGAGCCACGCCTGTTAATTAGATTAAAGTAGATAAAGACTATAGCACCTCGGAGCTTTATATGTTTTTTGAATCGGTAAAGCAGTTCTTGCAGTATAAGCATAGTTGCATGCTAAGTATATCGGATAGTTTTACATACTTAGTTATGACTGCGAATGAATCTCTTTTCATGACTTTTATAAATTTATTTTGAATAATATTTTTAAATTCACAAGCAATTTGTTCTTGCTGTCATCACCCATTTTTACCCAAAACGTCAACTTTGAGCGGGTAGAGGAAATCTAAAGGCTAAGTAAAAGAAAAAAATATGAAAAGCTACACCCACATCATTTGAGGTATTGCTCTGCTGTTTCGTTTTATGTTTTGCTACTTCTGCTTTTCGTCCTTGGTTCCTTGCTGTCACTAATTCTTTTCAAGCGCATTTTTCCTTTTTCCATGCTGGCTGTGCTTGCTTTGCTTTTTTTTATTTTTTGACAAGACGTAAAGTCTATTAAGAAAGTCAATCAATGTCGTTCAAACGCGTTGACTTTGAGTCCTTTTCGTCGTCCTCGTCTTTGTCCCTGTCGTCACCTCCGTCATTTCAGAAGGCACTTGTCCTCGTACCAGCGAAACAACCAAAGAGAGTGTAAAAGGACTCTTACTTAAACACCCAAAGCTGACTTCAAGGAACTACTGCATCGTCTGTTGAGAAAACTTTGACAGAAAGTTGGTGTTACTGAATGTTGTGTGTGCAGTAAAGTTGGACAGACCAAGCAACTCAACTCAAGGGTTTCTTCAGCACGGACTGAATGACTTGTTTGACTGACACTCAGTGACAGACAAACAGAAGTGTAGGGGTTTCCAGCGGCAGAATGATGTCGGAAAAATGATTGAAAGGTGAATTCAATGTACGCAGGAAACTAATAATAGAAAATCAAATACGAAAAAAAAACAAAGAAAAACCAAATCGGATTTTCAGCACGCACAGGACATCGAAAACCCGTTACGCCCAGACAGTTTGTTGGGTCAATGGTCAGTGAATAAAAGCATAGAGTGGTTGTAGGTGAGGGTTGGCGGTCTTTGCAGACTACAGGATAAAATAATAAAATACTGATGATGACGCCGATGACTTTTACATTTATTTTATCGAATTTTGGAAAAGTTCTAAACCTTATTGTACACGAAGCCATGAAGTAGAGGACAGAAAAGTGGGGTAGTAGCGGTAGTTTATTTGACGAAGTGTCTTCGAGACAGGAATTAATTAACATCAATGAGGGAAATAAAAGAAAAAGAAAGCAAAATAAATATACGTACGTACGAGTGCAATAAAACAAAGACAAAAATTATGCTGCAATGCAAAAAATTTCTTTTACTGTTCAGATACTGATGTACAAGTTTTGCTCAACGTGCGAAGGATATGCGGCATTCGCCAGAGTTTGGGACGATGTGACAAGAAAAATAGGTTCGTCAAACTTTAGTCTCGCAATTCATTTGAAATTACAGACTTGTGACGTTGATTGAATGTGAAATTTGACATTTGGATTGAAGGATAAATTTTAAAAAATTACAGTAAAGCTAAGTTTAAGAAAGCACACATAAATTGAAAACTTTCCTTGCAAAATTAATTGACAATATTGTTTCTTTAATTCCATCACCGTAGACTTAATAGATATTTGGCTGTTTGTCCTTCATAAGAAGTTTGGTAGATAAAATCTTAACATTGGTAGAAATGCGTCAAGAAGTGTTCAAACTCTTTAAGTTACAGCGAGAAACTTTGTTTTTATTAAATCTTTAACAATCGTGAGGTTTTGAAATGTTAACTATTTTCATACACCCATAGAACATTCAGAATGTACCATTTTCCAGGGAATCACAACATGTCCTCGGTTGAAAAATTGTCTGTTTGCTTAATGGAAAATTTGGTGATGTGTGGCAAATGGGTTGCTTTAATAGACCAACACATTTTCAATATCGGAAACAATGTGGACGAAAATAAAATTCTGGATAGTCATGTGGGTCATTGAAACATTCCCGAAAGGTTATCCAATAATACCTGAGAAGGGTGAACATATTTATACAAATATTCAAAAAATAGTCGAAAGAGCATGGTTATACAATATACCAAATTCTTAATTTGTAAATTCTATGGCGAAAAATAGACGAAAGCAATTAATCTAAAACTTCATACCTATAGGCTTGTCGTTGTTCTTGTGTAAAAGTCGAGAACGTATTGTAGAAATATCCGGTGTAGTGGTTTGCGGTCCATTAAACACTAGGCAAAATTCTTACCAGGGTGATTCTTCCTATAAGTCAATTCTACATGATCCTACTCAAAAGATTAAAGTTGGGCTGAAGGAAAAAAATACTCAGATAGGCCTTGAATGATATTTAGGGAGTTTTTGGCATTACAAACTTGCAACACTAAGAGGAGAAATCTTCTAGCTATCCAGAGATTATCTAGGCATTCATGAATGGACAAAGGCGCTTAAAAGATTTTGACAACATCGCTGAGCCTTCTACGAAGCATATAAGATGAAGGTAGGCTATTATAAATGGATGTTCTTAAGTGCTTCACCGATACGAGAACGATACGATAGTTCAAAAATTATCGAATCGTCCTCGTAGTGGCGCCAAGCTTATCTTCTCGTATTCGTTCTCGTATGAGAAATTTTTAATCTGTCTCATTATCGTCTCGTTATCGAAGATAATTCTCGGTTATTCTCGTTCACATTTTTATATATATATATATAAAATTAGCTGAAACAGCGGCTTTCCCGCGCACTGTTCGTTGTACAACCACGTCTACATTTTATGCAATCTTTACTGCAGACAATTGGGTCCATGTACGAAATTTCACAATTGGCATAAGTTCCAAGAATAGCAACGAAAGGGTTTTTGTTGAATGGGAGCAGCTACGGCCCATTAGCCGACTTTGTTAACATTTAGCGAGTTGCTTAGCATAAACAATTTTCATTTACGTATCAGGTTTCACAACTGTAGCTGCGATTGATGCCAAGATATGGCGTTTTAAGTAATATTGTTTTATAAAGGTGCCACGCCCGTTTATCTAATCTCGTTCAGATTTCGTGAGGTACTTAACATACACAATATCCTAGCATCCAATTTCAAAACGCCTGCTACCAAAGTTGCCATTGCGTTTTAAATGTTTTTGTACGATGGAAGCTCTGGCTGAATTTCGTTTTCGGTGAGAATTTAGAGCCTATCGTACGATAAACAATACATTAAGAACGAGATATCGGCCAGACCCTTCTCGTTCTCGTCCTGGGTTGTACGTTCGTTCTCGGTCCCGATAACGAGAACGATATCGATATTTATCGGTTCTCGGTGAGTAATAATGTTCATGACTCTCATCAGATCTATTGTCACATTTGACTCGGTTTTGTGTTGGCATCGGACTTTGCGAGCGTTGTGAAATATTTTTCAAAAATAATTATTATTGTAATATTAGTTCTATAATAAATATTTTCATTGAGCATCATCATATAAGAAACTAAAGGGAGAGTTCTCACATCTAGAAAGTTTTTCTTGTGCACTATTTTCGTTATTATTTCTAAGATTTGGACCTACATGTTGCCGATTTTGAAATAGTATACGATCCATATTATAATAGCAAATTGTTGTTGGCTGGTTGTGTTGGTTGTTTTGTTTAACATAAATACGATTGCGGATACGGATTACGATTGGGAAATCTGAGTAAGACAATTGAATAAAATTCGACACACGGCCACATATTCGAACAAGCTTCTTGGGATTGAAATGGGCAAAATCGATTCACAACATCCACCCATAACGTTTGAAATGCTACACTGAGAGAGAGTTATTTAGTGTCGTGCAATCAAATTTCTCTCACGACAAAAACTTACAAATTTTGGCGAGGGAGCGTAGGACTTCCTATGTAAGTGGAAAGTTTATGACGTTATGCTGAGAGAATTATTTAAGAAATAGAATCAAAATTCACACGAACAAAAGGAACAAAAGGAAAAGTAGGCGTGGCACTTTCCATAGAAATTAAAACTTTGTCACGCTATACTGAGAGAGTTTTTAAGGTGACAAAATCATATTGCATAAATATGCAAAAAATATGTTTGGTGTAGTATCAATTAAAAAGATGGTAAATTTAGAAATCAGCACCCACACGAGTATGAGCTTCAGACATGTATTTAAGTGTGGTGGAAAAAATACCGCTTTGTTAAAAATTTAAAGCTTACGCACAGTGTTCCTGTTGTAGATAGAGTATTTAAATTTTGGCGAGACCGAAAATATTTTATTTAATCTTAGCATCTCGAAATTTTATTCTTTTTTTAATCTTCTTTTTACTAACTAAAAAAGACTTATTAATTTCATATATCTCATTATAACTCAATTAAATCATGTCAGAACAATTTTCTTTTTTATTAAACTGCGATGTGTTTCAGTTACCCTAAAATTTTGATTTTAACACGTACCTATTTTTCGAGTAAATAGACAACACTGAACAAGATTTGTGTTTCTCACTTTTGAAATCTGCAAAGCAAATATCCTGCAGCTTTGCTTGTTAACACAGCCATTAAATTAGAAATGGGCTTAATCAGTCATTATCGAATGGTGGATGAAATCGAAACAATTGGCCAAAGGTTCTCAAAATGTAATTCGATAAGTATTGTCCGCAAAATACCGATTAGAAAATATTTAAAAATTATGAAAAAAAATTCAAACGAATTCAAACCATAAAGGCCATGTTGTACATATGATAAAGTTTTTTTCTTTGCCTCTCAAAGCCTGATCCACCCTACTGACTATCTTCGTATCCTTCGGCTCTTTTTCGACACATATATATTACATGTAAGTGTTGTTGTTCTTAAATAAAAACAAATTATATTCGAAATGCAAACTGCAAAGTGATTTTTATTTGATGAATGGATCCATAAATTCTTCTTTTTTATTGCACAAATGCAGTGATGGATTGCACGTTTTATCCATGGGCGAAAGTCTTGATGTGAATCTCATCTTTACGTTTGTTTCATAAATACTTCGTCAAATAATGTTCGACACTATAAGGCCAAGATTATACTTCCAACGTTGTTGATTTATGTCCCAATCGTGTCATAAATCTCGCAAACTACTTACGAGCCTTAATCGCATTTAAATGAACGCTTTAACCGATTGCAAGCAGCCACAAAAAATATGTTACAGCCAAATTAAACGACCGGCTGGCCTTCAAATTTTCGACGATTCTTTTTTTGAGCATTTTTTTTCGATCATAATTCTGTCAGATTGATTGCTTAATCAAGCCATGATCAAGAGGCGATACAATTAGCCTCAGGGGGTCTCACAAATGCGGTCGCCGCATTGCGCTTGCGATCGTGATTTTATTGCCGTTGCTGCTGTGATAATGATGCGGCCCACATTGCAAACATTTTACAGGCAGTCAGGAGTCAGGCAATGTTGCCTAGTAAGAGAAAAACATGCGTTATAAAGGCACCCACTAAACAAACAGGCAAAACCACGAGTGCAGTTTATTGCTAGCTGGCATGATTATCATCTAAAGCTGTAATTGTGATAGGCAACTGTACGGTAGAGGATGCATCAGAGTGGATGCTTGATTCGAGGTTTTCTAGAATTTTACTAATTTTTTTTCTGTTTTTGTTAACATTGTAAATGATTTTTTTAAATAGGAATAAAGTCTTGTTTTAAATTTTAATGAGTTGGAGAATTTTTATTGATACTGCATTTTTTTATTTTATAGAGTCTATGAACAAATTTCACTAACGAAAAGCAAATTGAGCTTTAAAATATTTTAGTTCTTATATGAAAAATCTAGGAGGCACATATGCGTATTAACAACAAACTATTAGAATCAATCCAAACTCTTATTAAAAGCTCATTTATAGCATAATTCGTCTTATGTGAATTAATTTAAAGTGGGCAGCACTTTAAAATAAATTTCATTTAATAAATATTCACAATTTACATTGCCACAAACAAGATCATACACCAACTTGGTTGAATGGATCTAACCTCTGCTTTCAAGAAAAACTCGAATCGAAAAAACCATTCAATTCACAATTTTTCTTTTAAATAAGCCAGATCTGATCCCTCAAGATCATATGACGATGAAGTGAGACGTAATGGCTTAGATAAATAAAAGAACATTTGCCTATATTTAATAACAGACGATTACTTCTGGTTCAATGTAATAGCAATATCTAATTTATTTTATTAAATAATTATATCCAGATATGAATAGATCACTTTAAAGTCATCTATATAAAAAAAAATCTCGATCTGAAAAAACAATTCGTGATATCGTTAATGTACAAGTCGAAAAATAATGGAATAAGCATGCTTGCGGTAGACCAGAGTATACAAAAGGCATAGACTTCACTTTCTAAAATTTCAACAAAAAATAGTCAATGGCTCAAATAAGAGCTTATTCATTCAAGAAAACTTAAATGAAATCCAATCCTTGAGAGTTTAGCAATTAGAATATTGTGAAACATTTTATCACAAGCTTTATTTACAACAGCGTTGATAGTGTTAACTTGCCATCCGTTTTTAAAATCAGAGACCCAAAATCCTTAAAGAACGGAAAGATTCGAAACAATGACCGTCCTGAGTCAAAACAATGCTGACAACAAGAAATTAAATTTTTAACTGTTAACTATAATTTATCTTTAACAACACTGTCAATATGTTTCGAAAAGTTGAAAGTTTGGAAGTGTTGCTTACATTTTTTCTATTACCCTCTTTGTATATATATATGTAGGCGTTACATAAGGTTTTAAGATTTGCGGTATCTCTTTAAATATGAAAAAAAAAACATAGATTGTGTGAAATCTTTAGTTAATAACTAAACAGTATGTCGTACATCTGACGTCCCCTGATAGCTTGAAAGGCTGTCAATCTTTTACCAAAGTTTTGAATTACTTTTTCGAATAAATCATTCAATTAGCGATATTTGCTCAATGATTTTGTCTGGAGGTGTTGAACAATTTAAGGATTAAGCGTTTAAGTTTTACTCTTGAAGAAACCTCATAAGAAGAAATCCTATGGTGTTAAATCGCATGAACCTGGTGGCCAATTCACGTCTGCCCTGCGAGAAATGACTCGATTATTAAACTTTTCTTTCAAAAGATCGATTTATTCCGTTGCGGTGTGGAATGTTGCATCGTCTTGTTAGTGCCTCACCGATACCAGGACGTTACGATAACTCAAAATTATCGTATCGTGCTCGTAGTGGCACCAAGCTTATCGTTTTGTGCTCGTTCTCGCACAAAAAGTTTTTGATCTCTATCGTTCTCGTCTCGATATTCTCGATATTCAGTTATAAATATGCGCGTTCAACATTCTGAACGTTTATCTTAAGATAAACAAGTGTGTATCGTACGATAAACAAGTGTATATCGTACGACAAACACTTCATTACCGCCGAGAACAAGATATCCGCCAAACCTTTTTCGTTCTCGCCGTCTGTCACACGAGAAATCATCTTTTTAATATCGTCTCGTTATGGTCCTCATTGTTGGTTCCAATAACGACATCGAGAACGATATTTATCGGTTCTCGGTGAAGCACTAAGTCCTGTTAAAACCACCAATTCTGCACATAGATCATATCTTCCAATTGACTCCACAAAAAGTTTCTGCTCATGATAAATTCTGATTCTCTGATTTTGAACTGAATCGGTTTCTTCAAATTTATTAATGAATACTGGAATATATGTATTTACTTCATGCCTGAAAAGCGTTGCTGTAATCTATTGCCTGCAAAATACAATTTTAATACTTGAGATACCAACACCAAGCGACGATTCGATACATTATAATTAATATGTCATTCCAATCTGTATCAGAAACTAAGTTCGATTTAAAAAAAATTGCGGACAGATAACGGTATCTTCAACACAACAAGATTATATAAAAGTTTATCCAATTGAAGGAGACAACTCAAGTCTGGAACACTATCTTTCGACTGTCTAAGATGAACAGCGGATTTTTGGCATCTGATGTAACAAGGTATTGGTATTTAACTTAACTAACTTAAAAATTTTCGAAATATGGTCCACTCTAAGGTAAAGCATATTAAGCAATGATTATATCATTTGTAACAAGAAATGCTTGTGGTGTACTTTCCAACTACTGTAGCTGTGCAGTACTGGTGTATCATTGTCATCGTTGTTGTCATTGCTGCTGCTGCTGCTGCTTTTATCCATGCGTAGATGATGTGCCGTAAATTTCATTTAATGAACCCATGAGTTACCAATTGGTACTGAAGGAGCTAACATATGTAATATAACAAATTGCCACGCTGGCTGTGTAGGTTGGTTGGTTAGCTGACGTCAAAGTATGAGAGAGTACTAAGACATTGTGTTCCTTTTTTTAACTGAGTGACTCAAAAAGTTATTTATCAAACAAAGCTTAACACAGACAGAACATTCAATTTAAGCCATTGCGAACATAACATTTAAAAAAATTAAGCATTGTCTTATTACCGAGATTTATACAGCCAGATAATTCACACGTATCACGAATGTAATAACTGAACATAACTCAATTGAACTTTCAGTAAATATCAAACACAAAGCGATCAATGCTTTTTATGACGACAAAACAGATGGGTCAATTTAACCTGAAAATTTTTGACATTACAGCATATTCAAATCAGTTTTGATTAGTTTGTACCAACTGAGGATTGAACTCCCGCCAGGACTCTAAGTTCTATCAAAAAATGTTGTGATCAAAAAAAAATTTCTTAACAATGGAAAATTAGCTTCCCTATACTGTATGTTTTTGGTGAGCTAAATAGGAATCTGGTCTTGGATCAGAATTGTTACATCACTTCAGATTCGATTCGACATATCGTAATCCAAAAATGCAAAGCACACGTCGAAATCAAACATAAAAGTCTGGAAGTTGAAGTATGAGGTGCCATACCGTATGTTGCTTAGTGTGGAACAAAACGAATCCGGGGTCAGAATTGCGGAATCACATAAGATTTTTCAATAATTCTGACCTAAAAATGGATGCAATTTGACGTTTAGCGGGAAAGGTTTGGTCAAGGCTTTGCTTGTCCTCAATTTTTTGCTCTCCCCAGTATTTCCCGCATTTCTTTTTCCAATCACGTATGATTTAAGATTTATTTTCTCTAATAAGTGGTTCGATTGAGGGGAAACATTTAGATTTATGACCTTTTCGCATCGGTTAGTGACATTTTTTTTTTTCAAAAATGATACCAAAATAGGCACATAAGGCCCCGTTGCTGACACTGATTGTGACTTAACCCTAGAATACTAACTATCAGTTGGAGTAACATTAATACCAACTATTCGTAAATTGTACGAGGTTTTTTATTTAAAATAAAAATATATTGATACATTCAATTTTTTACAAAAAAAAAAAACTGGTTTTAAACCTTGAAAAACATAAAAGAACAAAAAAGTTCATAAAAAGAGATAAACAACGTGCACGGCGTTCTACACATAGAGTCCGATTACAGTGTATTCAATAAAACGACATTGTTTTGCGTTTTTGAGAAGGACACAAGTAACACGTTGTTCGCTTTTGGGCAGCAGGGACCATTTGTTGGTCCTCCAAGTTTGAATCCAAAATGTCGGCTATCATTTGTTTGAGTGGGCGTTGCTTCGTCAGTTGTTCGTGAAGATTTATGATATATTGCTTATTGAGCAGGTAGTTCTTTCAGTGTCAGAATTTTCATCATCGTCAGGAACATAATCCGATTCAGAATCATTGACATCATGTTCAACGTTATCTTCAGCTTCTGAGCCACTTCCTTGTTCTCCTTCAAGCTCTTCATGTAGTGCCTATATCTTCAACCTCCTTCAAACTTAGCGGTAGAGTATAATCTCTTCTCATGGTTCTACTAAAAGAAAACATAAAACGAACTACAGAAATAAGACCCCATAATGGTACTTTTGTTGAGCTTTCCTCCAAAAAAAAAATTGAAAAAAAAACGATCGTAACTTCGCGTACCGCTAACCAACCAACTGTTTTTCTATTTGATCAACGGCATAAGATGTTGCCAGTAACAAATTTTAATATTTCATTCGTAAAATTTACGAATGCTTAGTATTCTAGGATTAACTATGTATCCTACTTTTCTCCATTGATTAGTGCAATAACATCATACAGCAAACATGGGCCAAACCATGCCTCAAGTGGCCGCTAGATCTCCCCCTGATTATGTCTAAAATATATTTTTTACTTTTTTCCAACAATTGGTACTGTAGCATATTTTCACAAAGGGTCCATAACGCGATTTTTGGAAGCACTCGTGGCAGTTTTTAAATTTCATTATACTTACGGCACCCTTGGCCTCGTCCAAAATTTTTTATCAACATTTTCCAATTCGAAAAATTGGCCCACAACGGTGCTTCGGAAGAGCCGAGACGTCCACCTTATCCCGATAGATTGTTAATTTTGAAAACCCGATCGGCTTTCCAAACTCTGTAATAAATAATGCAATATTGAATTTTCCTTTATTCGAAATAATTTTACGACATTTTTTGACATAATTCATGATAATGATATGTGCATTTTATTTACATTATTAATGAACAATGCAATGGAATTGCATTGTTTTTCCACAACTTTGAAAATTTAAATTGTTTTTCCCTAACTACTTAGTTGATGAATTCGGTAAGCCCATTAGGTAGGTAGCGATAATGTGACATGTGAGATAAAATACCTGGAGAACTTTGCATGCCTTGATCATATCGAAGCAGCATCATAGAGAAAACTATGCCCTCTTGCAACTTTAGAAGCATCAGATTTTATTACTTTTAATTGCCCTCTTTCACAAATTCGATTTCAAGCCCTTTGTAAGCTTCCGAGTAAGAAGTACTTAAATTCTAATATATCCGTAGTGAAATTTTCATCAAAACAACCAAAACTGTCTTTAGTTTCGTCAGCGGAAATCCAAATTATGGTATGACTGAGTTCATTCTATATATCTTACACGAAATATTGGTAAATTTGTTGGTATGTCAATTCTGTCATGTTGAATTGCCTAACATACTTCCTAGAAAACGTTTGAATGTGTGTGAATTGAGTGATTTAATTAACCACACAACCCTCAACACATATTTTAGCAGTCATCATCAATGAGTGTCAAATAGTTGTTTTTAAAATCATTTAAACGATACAAATTGTAATTTGAGCGTTTCTTCTGTTCCAAAACAGTAGCTTCAAAATTCCATTCCGTTAATCAAAATTTTATAAAAATCACGCCAAGTCGTATGCGATCATCTTGATTTGAGTCAAGGCTTCGGCCACAAAAAGAATAAAAAAAAAGAGAAACAGGTAATCAGAAGCAATCAGTAGCGGTCTTAATTGCCGTATACCTTTTTTACTATCCCGAAATTCATGGTGAAGCTTCAAGCCCTTGATTGCGGCGTTAAAACAAATCTGTTCAGCAGGTTTTGCACTGAGTTTTATCGTTTCTTTTTTTTGTGCGTTTCATCTTAAATTCATTTGATTGAATTGTTCATTTTGGCGTGAAACGTCAGATGCGACAAACTGTACGGAATTGAATTTGACGAGTTCAAAATTTTTGGTAGTTTTTTAAAGCATCGTATCAAGTTACAATTTATAAGATTTTTCGTAGCTTAAATGGAAAGCATGCGTTCTAAAATTAAATAAAAATATTTAGCTCTTATATTTCATATACATTCAAGAAAACAAAATAATTGTTCATAGCTTGAACAAGGACATTTATATTTTAATTCATAAAAACACCAATGTGCTAGTATCTCTGCTTAATATAATATCACATAAAATCATGATGTCGATGGCCAATTGGTCGCTGAACCGACATACTTTGGAGGACGTCGGGAAACCGTCATGAGATGGCAACAACTAAAGTGATGTTGCATACAGTTTTTCTTGGAATCGCCATAATGGCAAGCTGTTGTAGGTTTAATATAAGGTGCTCTCAGAAATTCGTCTGCATCTTTTGTTTGAGGAACAACCTGCAACCTCTATTTTTAACCATTAAATCTTGTTGAGAACGGTCAGTTACACAAGAATAAAACAGTCAATGTCTGTGAAAATTTAACTTAGAATAATTTTTATAATTTTGATATTTCGTGCAATATTATTTAGAAACAGAGAGATTTAATACATGTATGAGTGTATTGTAAATTGATTATATCCCAGAGTGCCAAACGGATAAGGAATGTAATGACAGATGAATCAATGAAAATGGCAAGTTGGGATAGAGGGCACTCTCAACTTAAATTTTGAAATCACTATATTCACCGAAAAGACCAAGATGGACTGTGA
Organism: Meiosimyza decipiens; assembly: GCA_963680825.1. Taxonomy (NCBI): domain Eukaryota; kingdom Metazoa; phylum Arthropoda; class Insecta; order Diptera; family Lauxaniidae; genus Meiosimyza; species Meiosimyza decipiens. Next base: position 1,776,848 of record OY804260.1, read on the forward strand.
AGTAGGCACAGAAGTCTTCTCAAAAGACCCAGAAATCTCTCCATATTTCCATTTATATAATTCAACTTGCATTTTCCAGTTTGAAGTTTTTGCCATTCTTGTAGCTTGCAGCTCAGTAGGCTGCATTAATTCTGAGAAGAAGATAGCAACTCTCTCTAATTGCCAAGCCGCAATTAAAGCTTTCAACTCGGCAAAAATAAAATCGAAGCTAGTAGAACAATGCAAAAAAGAACATTTCAGGCTGGGAAATCGATTTGACATTACTCTCATATGGGTTATAGGTCACAGGAACATTGAGGAAAATGAAAGAGCTGATGAACTACCGAGGCGTGGGTCCTCTCTTAATGAAACCGCACCGGAACGTGTTTTCACTCCTCTCGGTTTAGTTAAGAAGTAAATTTTTTCGCATTTTCTATCTGTAGCTGGAAATCACTACAAGTCTTTACATACCTGTAAAACAGTCAGATCAATCTGACCCTCCTATAATATACTGAGAACCACCTACTTACTTTCTAGTACATCGCAAGAATTACAGCGGCCTGCAATGCATACTGGGCAATCGGCAAGCATGCTGAAAGATGAGGTATCACATTCAATTCTTCCTGCCGCAATTGCTTGAACGCAAGCAAGATTGAATCACTCGAACACTTTCTTTGTAGCTGTCCAACCATAGCAAGAATCAGGCTAATATGTCTAAGAAAACCTTTCTTCAACGACCTCAGCAAATTCGCCGAAGTTGAAATCGCATCTCCTACTACCTTAATAAAGCTAATTGTATGTATGTTAACATCCATCAATTCGCCGGGTAACGATATGGGGTATTAAAATGGCACAATCAGTGATACTTCTGGCTTCAAGCTTGCTTGCTAAGCCACCACTCTAACCTTATCTAACCTGGGATAGAATTATTCTTATTACTTGTATACCTAACATGGTATCTTGAAAATTAACTCGTTTTGGGTGAATTTATATTTTATAAACAGCCATGTAAAAATTTGTCGATTATTGTGAAGAATAATTTCTGCAGTCATTGCTCATTACTTGAGCCAATGTTGTGATTTGATTTAGTGACTTTTTAGTCGAATGAAATTTCGCAACTGATATTGCTAAAGTTTCCATATTACACCAGTACTAATGATAACAATTTAAAATATTTGCTGCTCTAATTTAAACTGCTGAAATAACAGGGTTAAGTGGGTGAAGCAAAAAACCGAGCAATTTTTTACGTGTAAACTTGTGGTGAGCGCAACAAGTTGTTATCATTTTGTAAACGAGCACAGTTGAACTTTCTAACACCGGCACGACATCAACCACCCCAACGACAACGAATTAAACACACGCTCACAGACCAATGCATTAACTTTAACATCCAGCACCCGGTCCGAACCCAACCCCATGATTTGACTTCACTACATTAAATCGTGAAAAAATTGCTTTTGTGCGCTTTGGCACACAGGAGAATCAACGCAGAAAAATCGGGGTTTTTTTGTTGTTGCTGCTTTGTTTCTCCTGTCTAAGTTGGTTCCACCCGTAGTTCCTTTCCATTTTGCTATAATACTGCACACAGTTTGTCCCTATTTCGCTGTGCGCCGGTAAAAGGTATGGATAAAAATGTCCTTGCCCTAGTCCTAGTTCAGTGCGAACGAAAACAAACTGAAAAAAAATGTTCACAAAAAAAAAAATCATGTGGAACCAGACACAGGAATAAAACGGAAATAGGCAGACAATGACCTTGCGACTACGCTTAGTACAGGGCAAAAAAAGCACACACACACACACAATGAAGGAAATGTGAAAATCCATGTTTTTATGGAATTTCAATTTAAGGCCAATTGAGTCAAATCGCAATGCACAACCTCCCGCACTTTCTCACAAGCACTTTTACTGAAGTTCATGAAGGATGGTGATTTTTCGCAAATTGAAACAAAAAAAAACAAAAAAAACAGTGTTGCCAGCCTATTATGTACTAAAACACTTCTAAATAGCCATTCTCTCACAGTTTTTTCCTTTTGTTCGAAAGCACAACGTTTACATCTGCATGAGTTACGACTTTTTATTCGTCATCAATCAATCGAAGTGAAGAATGTGAATTCAGCAGTTAGGGTATAGGGGTATAAAATCGTTATACATAGTACGTTATCATATGACATCCAATTGAATTAGTTAAGGATTATTCAGTTGTATTAGCCTAGGAAAGTATCTTATTTGAGCACATTATATATCCGGCTTAAAACTTTATTGTCAACCTTTTCGATTCTTTTGAGCAATGTCTTCAAGAAAATTGGAGAGATCCCTATTCTAAGTAACATAAAAATCAGAGGCTATAAATGTATTGTTCAAATTTTTATATTTACGAAAATATATTTACTCGAACATTCCAACAGAGCTAAGCAGTTCCTAGTTATAACAAGTTTCTTAAGTATTAGCCACAAAAACGTTTGCCGTGCATTCTAGGAAATCACCGATACTGTAAAACTCCATAGAAAAAGAGGTAATGAACGTCCGATTTTTTTTTAAATTTAGCATCCCTAAAATCTGCTTGGTACAGACTTTTTAAACTGAGCCCTGAGTTCTCGATATTTAATTAGCTAACTTCCTATAATTCATGGAGATGAATTAAGGTACCAAAATTGAACTCTAAGCCCGAAAATTGTTTTTTTGTATGTGAGGTAACTATTACGGATTTTTTGTACGGTAGAGAAAATAATTTACCTAAAACTCTTAAAGAAACTAAAAAGAATGTCATGCATGAAATATCAGATTCAGTAACTGAAATACGCTGAAAAGTTGTACACCCATACCATTAATCTACGTTCAGAATTGTTTTCAGATCGGATAATATATTCTTTTAGCTTAAACAGCAAACTGTTTTCTCTTTTTTCTCTGTTTTCTCTGGGTGATCCGTCCGTTTACTAGATATCAAGACTGCAGGCATTCATTACACTATAATTTAAAATGATAGAAAATGAGAAATTTTTTCAGAAATTTAATTTTTGTTAATTTGTTTAAATGCTAAAAATATCATACGTATCAACATCTTAAATCAAGTATTAACCTTGACCAAGACTTTAAGCCAGTAGAGTCCACGCGGTCGTTAATACCATCATCTTTCTCCAAAGAGAGGGTCGTGGCTAAATAATTCGGCTTCTTAGTCAGCACCTCTTCAATATCAGGCGAATGAAATATAATAATTGTATCTGTCAGTAACTGTCCTTATAATCAGCGGCTACAAAAGCTATATGCATCAAGCGCTAGAGACGGCCTATAAAAAAGTGAATGAAACATCGCAAAAGTTTTCTGCATTAACTAACATGGATTTTAAGAAATCGAATTAAATACGAGACATTCTCTAAGTGTTATAGCCATAACGTTAAATCTATCTGTTTTGGCATCATGCAGATTGGGTTTGTAGAAACAAAGTTCATCTTTAATTTAAGAAGACAATAGACACTGAAACAAAACTATTGATAGCTCACAAATTTAAAACTTGAAAACAATATTTTCTTGATAGAACACCTCATGGGTTTTGGTATGCCTGCCTGGTTAAGGTGAAATATCAATCAGCTTTGTTTAAAAATGTCTATAATCTGACCGATTAGAAAATAAGTTACACTGCGCGAAAGTCGGATCAAAACGCCTAGGGTCATTGCCATTATTAAGGCTCAATATGGGGTGTTACATACCGGAAAGCTTTATGTTCCTTTCGAGTCCATGACAGATATGCGCCAAGGATGACAGCTGCCACCAATCTTGCTGTGATATCACTGCACGATGTCCTCAGCAGAGCTCAAGGCTGTAAAAATCAAGGTACGGAACAGTATTTCTTGCTGCTCGCTTATGCTGATGAAATGTGGCTAAGTTACGGACTTAATATTCAAAAGAAGTTCATGATTAGTAAGAATAACTTTATTACCGATAAGTAATGCCTTCTTTTCGTAGCCGTCAATTGGTTAAGATATTTTCAAGGAATTTTTTCTAATAAATTTCTGATCTTAATAATTGATTCCAGGTCGCATGTATAATTTGGAATGATTCTGACATTTCTGTAACAATTGCATCAGTTTATACTGTGAATTCATGTCATTTTCATGTCGTCCCTAGATGGCAAGACAATAAAATTCGGTTCGAAAGTACCTCTACGACTGAACCGACACGACATGCTACAAATTGGTGGTTGGGTACGCCGTAGTTTGAGTTGGAAATGTCTCAGCCTCGTGTTGTGCACTCGACCAAGTCAATGTGTAATGTAAATTATGCGATCGGGGACCTGCATGCACCCAACATAAGTTATGGATAGCCATGCCATAAATTTTTCAAGGAAAAACAGGTTAAACTGGAGAAATAAAGTCATTTACAGAAATTAATTTTCCGAAAACTGGATTGATTACAGGATACAAGTTTATTTCCTTTTGTAAGCAGAATAGATAGTAATTGCACTTAAATTTAATCAGAGTCTTCGTCCATGTATTTCTCGTCTGATTCGATTCGTTCAGCTCCATCTTGAGTTTCAACAAAATTCTTGTCTTTCGCTTTGATTTTCCGCAGCATGTCCGGATTTATCTACTTAATTGTAAAAATTAATGCAGGATAGGTTCAAAATGATCTTTGCGGTCAGAATGGCTTTCAGAGCTTCTACTTTTAACTGATATTTTTCAGCTGTGTACATCTTATTAATGGAAGTTTATACTCGTAAACAAAGAACGAATTCCACTATTGCTGCCATTTCTATGTAATCGCAATTCTCAGTTTCTAAATGAGTAAAAGTTTCAACCATCGCTCCGCAACAAACAGAAAATTCTCAAAACCTCGAAAATAGTTGATATGATAACGCCTTATTTTATAACTTTTTTTTGTAGAACAGTTTTGATCACGATATCAACGTAAGGGTTGACGAACACAAACTAACAAGAACAAACTGAGCAAAAGAAATGCAGAGCTTAAAATTAATGGGAATAAAACAGTATAGTAACAGGATAGTTACAGGATTTTTCACAAAAATACAGGAGATATATTTTTACAGCATATTCGCTGAAAATACAGAAGTATCCTGAAAAATACAGGTGAAACGGCTATATGTGAGGACTCTACTTAATCGATAGAGCTCCAGGGTGAACCTTCTAACCATTGCTTCGGAGACCGAATAACTTAGGCTATAAAGTTTGTGATTGAGCATTAACGAAGGCTGTTTTAATTCTGAGCCATCTAAAGCAATGGCAACAGTTTCTGGTGCTTAGTACAAGTATCTTTAACGAGAGTAAGCCAAAATTTTAAAATCAACATAAATCCAGCATTCAATTGAGCAAAATAGCAACCGCTTACATTATAAAAATTATAACTCTGACGTCAATGATAAAGTGTACAACAAAACTTGTTGAACCTCAATCCACTTTCATGGCTCGCTTTCCATCAATTTAATTTGATGCGGTTCTATTCATTTGATCTTGAGCTTTGCATTTTGTTACGTTACGTTCCATTTATATCGTCAATTGAAGATGATTGAGAATGTTTATCTTCTTCAGTGCCATCATCATCGCCAGCGTTAACTTCATTTAGTATAGCTGGATGGATAGTGGTTCATCATAATCGCAAACATCATAGCAAATTTATCGTTTGCAGCTATAGGCCAGATTTGATTGGCATCGAGATTGATGGAAATTCACAGTAGTGGCGCTAGTAAGCAGCATTAAATTTGAGGTATTTTTTTAATAGATAAGAAATAAGTTAAAGAAAATTTTACAGGAAAAGCTTTGAAATAAATTGGGTGTCATCAACTATAAGAGACAACAAAGCCAAATTGGATTTCTTCAAGCCAAACTCTTTTGATTGAATTTCTTTTATCATTTACAATTGATATTTATTTCTCTCATGCAATAAAAGATATGTTCCCCAAATATTCGTAACGCCTCTGAGCAACGTTAAACCTCTATTGTGGTACATCTAATGGAAGCAATTTAACGCATGATTATGCGTTGCAGCAGGCGCTAGTAGGCCCCACCACACCTAATCCATCTGAACGTCCGAATACCATCTGTGCGAAGCTATCGCTTATTTATTTCAAATTAGTGGATTAAATGCTTACGAGTAGAATAACAAAATGAAGAAACTCGTAAGTTGATCTTGAGACACTGGCCAGACATATCTGTCACGGCATCTTTTTGTAAATGTGCGAAGCGCCCCCTTGCGGCCATTGTAGTCGTGCTGGCATCATGAAGCGCTTATCAATCAATGGTATGAAATGAATGAATGCCTTCGCATAGAAGTGGGCAACTACTTACAAGTGAAGCACCGAGTTGATATGATGAATCAAACATTTTTTGCGTTCGTTCGTTGGCTTATTCGTTCGATTTCATAAATTCAGGTTTTATTTTTGTGCTTTTTGACGCATCCGCTTCAAGATTTGATGGACGATCGGTAAGTTTTTGTGTGAATGTAGGGTGCTTCAAATGGAGTTCACAATTTAAATTTGTCAATGCATTTTTGCTGTCAAAAGTAAACAGCTGATATTTGGCATCTGTTATTATTAAGTATTGGCTTTTATATACATATGTATATGCAGCGGCATTCAAAAGAAGAATGCTGAAATGTTTCCGTTTTGTGGATTAAATTTAACTCTCGTTTTGTGAAATGTCGTCGATAACCAAATTTTTATCTCGTTTCATGGTTAAAAACCTATTTGAAAAATTCAATATCAGCTTGAATCTGTAAAGAAGGGTTTGCCAATGACTTCAAAATGACTCCAGATGTCAAGAACGAGAAGTAGCACGTGCTCGGCAGATTATAAAATTTTGCATGTCATATATTCAGTAAAACCATGTCATATGTAATATCATGTTTCGATAAAGTTTTAACATTTAAATAGAATCCTCCGGTGGAATCACCCTGTTATTTAGTATGCGAGAGTATGTACGTTATTGTAAGCGAACAGTTGGTTATGTTGTAGTGCAAAATCAGGCTGTTGAGCTCAATTGCACTGTATGGGTGAATTGCTGGATATGAGAATCGAAAATAAAACTTAAGCTTTTGATTTATTGCTAATTAATCATATTAAGAAAACGTTAGTTATCTTTGATAGCAATTGTTGTTATCTCACTGTTTGTCAAAGTTTTCCTTTGAGTGTCTGAAAAAATATCAATTTGAATTAAAAATTACAAATTGTAGCAACCCATTTAAGGAATTTTTATTTTCATTTTTCAATACCATTTGAACATAGCTATGACTAGGTTTAAAACATTCATTCGGACCCAGTTTCAGCACCTCGCTTAGATAAACTTGGCAACACCTATGTCGCCCAAGCCATGAGCAACAAAAGTTCCAATGAGTTAAAGAATAAATGAATGAGTTATGAGCGCGAAAATCAAATAAATCAATATTTTAAGCCAAAAAAAAAATCGCTTACTGGAATTCGCCAGTTAGACAATGCAAAGGTTCGACATTGGAAATGTTTTCACAAATGTTTCAGTTGGCAAACATCCCAGACGTTGGCAAAATCATTGTAGAAATAGTTTTGTTCTCTGTTGCGAAATGCAATTGAAAAATCAGTCGTTCAAGTTAAATCGTAAATTATGTTTTAATAATTTCATGACAATTTGGCGGAAATGGAATTCGTATGGAATTTCATTGGATTGATTACGACAGAGAGAAAGTATTTTGAAAATACTTAGGTGAACAAATGTATAAGGAAAATGTTTTTAAATTTAAATGTACAGGTAGTCAATGTTAATGCCAATATTACACAGCAATAAAATTTCATAAGCTAGTCCGGTTTGATGAACTTGTGCAAAATATATTTTAGAATCTTGAAGATTGTTCAACTTTTGCGACTACATAGAAGAAATATCTTTGATATAACATCTAAAAGAATAATTAAAGTACCAGTGAAAAGTTTTATGCAACATGTCAGAAAATAATCTCATTGATATTTAGAAATGTCGAGAGTGTAGGAGAAAAGATTCGTAGTTCCTAACCTGAGGGCTTCCATGTGATCCTGCCCCACGAAAGCCCTCAACGTCCTCTTACACCTCATATCTTCATCAAAGCAACCGCGTCCTGTAGTGCGATTCGACTCAGAAACACGAACACGGATCCATCTTCGACTCACTGCCAAAAGCACTGGCTAATCTTTGAGCCCTACACTTAACTTCGAGAAAAACTTTTAGATGAAGATTCCGTAGATGGTTCAATAGGAGGAGAGCACTATCAACTTAAATTTTGAAAGCAGCGATGGGTCAAAGATGGAATGCGGTATAGGTGCGGGGGTCTACGCAAAAGACCCAGAAATTTCTCAATAATTTCGCTTACCTAACTCAACTAGCGTTTTCCAAGCAGAAATTTTTGCTATTTATATATATGTATGTATATACAAATATGGGAATCAAGCAATCTTCTCCGATAACCAGACCGCCATCAAGGCTCTTAACTCGGGCTGGGCCTCAGCTCGACATAGCTATTGTATGGCTTCCAGGCTACAAGAATATTGAGGGTAATGAAAGTGCTAACGAATTAGAAAGGCACGGCTTCTCTTGACGAATCTGGAGCCTCAGAGCACGTGCACATTCTGATTGGCTTAGTTAAGAAAAAAGTCTTCTCGCATTTTCTTTCTGAGGCAGCAAAGAACTGGAGAGCCCTGCTAATCTGTCAAATAGCAAAAAAAAAATAAAATGGCCATCATATACATATGGCATATTTCAAAAACCACTAACCTAATGTCCAAGAGCCGCAAAGGCAAAGTGAGAATCACCGCGTCTTGCACTTTACACTGTATTATCGGCAATCATACTGCAAAATTAAGAATTCCATTCAACCCATTTTGCCGTAGTTGCCTGAATGCAAACGAGAAAGAATCTATTGAACACTTTCTCTGCAACTGCCCGGCATTTGCCAGAATCAGGCTCAGATATTTAGGAAAAGGTTTCTTTAACAACCTGAAGAGGACTAACTGTATATAGCTTTTATCGTTACCAGAGTTCTTATAAAAATCTATTGACAATCCTCTGACCAGTTTTGTAGGGTCACGTGTGTGGATTTAAAACGGCACATAAGTTCTACACAATGGCTTCTAGCATGGTTGCTAAGCCGCTACTGTAACCTAGCTTTACCTTCTAACGTAAAACTCTTTTAGAGCTCCGTTTATTTTAGACAATATCAGTAATAACTAATGTCCCACATGTTTCTCAAAATATCTTTGGCATAAGATTTTTTTTGTTTCGCATTTTTTCATATATATGATATTCTTCAATCAATCTTAATAATGTATCCGCTTTCAAATCAAAATTCCCGACATAGCTTTGGAAACATCAATTTTTTAATGAAAGAGCGCATCAGCACACATGTTCTCATATTTTGAAAGCTTTTTATGTACATTATCGAAATGTAGTTAAGTTATTACTGTCACTCGAGCCTATCGAAAAAGATTTTATGCTTTATCTGTGGAAACAAATCCATTAAGGACACAAAACCTGCATGTGCTTTTGATACTGCATGAGCAACAGGAAGTAGATCTCTATATATGTGTGCAACCCACATTATTCCCATGCGATTTTAGCATATGACCCATGTTTTGACCACACCATTTCTATCATTAAAAGTCAAGGACGCACGCATTTCTCATTCGCATCCGCTTTGCTGTGCAAAATAAATGTCAAGCAAAGCGTCCAGCAAATGCATCAGCCAGTATTTAAGTCAACATCACTTTCATGGGATATAATTTGCTTACATTTGGGCGCTTCAGCCTGATGAGGCGGCCTTCAACATGTCAACACTTTACGCAAAGTCGCATCATGTGAACTTGATGCTGCCACATAACCAACCAACCAACATGGAATCATTCTCGTCGTGCTGCCACATCCGTAGTTACTACTACTGCCGCTTATGTTGCCTTCAGGATTCCAACTGCATGCAACTGTCCTACATTGTTAATGTCTCCGTTCAGCACATTTAATTTGGTTGTGGTTGTTAATGGGTAAATTATTTTAAGAGTGTTTCTGTTAAGCTGCCATTTTTGGGTGATGATGGATATGGCAGCGCAAGAGCGTCGTCATCTATTGTTGGCATTTCTAAGCGAGGAATTTGGTGAGTTTTTGGTACTGAACTTGTAGTCACTTATAGAGAAAAATAGCATTTCGTTTTATTTTGAAATGAAAGCTTTCTCATATACTTAAGTATGTGTGCTAATGTATAAGCAATTCCAGATCTTCCAATACACAGAAGCACAAGCTTTGAAATTTATTCACATATGTATGGACTACTGCCATTTAGTATTATGTAAAAAATATTAAGAAATATAAATTTTTCTGGGGTTTATATGTATACTCTATAAAAAGAAAAGTATCGTGATTATATATCATGGACTATATCCGTATCGCTGAAACATGCCGTTCGCTGTCAAGCGTCTTTAGTATGTTGATCGATTCATTGGAGCATCAATTTATAAACTCTAAGGAGGACACAGCTAATAATCAACCAAATAAATTACGCAATTTTCGGATCACTTTTTTAAACCAAATGATAATAAGTTTTTGAATTTTTAAAAACATTTTTTACGTGAATTAAGAAATAGATTAATTTCAGACATTTATAGAACTCTCGTGGCTATAGAATGAATCAATCCTTAGCTCTAAACATTTTCTCTTAGATTAATTTCAAACAAATTGTATAGGTCCATAGGTCTCAACATTTTCTGTCTCCAACAATTTGTAATAATAACTTAATGCAGTGACTATTGAAGATTCCTTTAGGGAAACCGAAATTCCCCAGAATCTTAGACTATAAACAAAGTATATCATTTCGAACCTATTACACAGGTTCACAACATTTGGTTAAACCTCTGATTCTGGAATCCAAACTTATTATATAATTTTCCGTAAACTTTCGATGCGCTCATCAGAAGTCAGAGTTTTTCTGATGGTTCGAACTTTCAAGATATTATAACCTATGAGTCAAAAATCACGTTGTATCGATAAATTTGAGGTTATATTTGATCCAAAAGTAATTCTTTATCATTAATCCATTAATTGGGTGCAAGAAATCAAATCTACTTCTAAAACGCCCACTTTAATATGTGTCTATATATTATATAACTCATATCTTATAACAATAAAGGATCGACATGCACCTAAATACATCTCTTTTTATATATTTGCCTTGGATGAAATAGACCATATATTTGCAGTACATATTTCTTTCTCATAATATCAATAATATTTTCCTGCATTGCTTACTTCAACTTTGTTGCATCAAAAACTTATGTAGAGACTGTGATATCGTTAAGTAAATATTCTTCGACAAGTTCAATCCGTGCACAAAAGAGCCATATGGAAATTGTGGACTCTAACTAGTGCCTTCACATAATAAGTCATAAGCAAGTGACTACAGTTATCTCCAACATTTCTCTGAACCGCGAAACTCGTGTTCCAGCGATCGTTTACAAGATGATCTGAGACTACTGCGTTTCATGCTGCAATGAGGGTTCAACTGTAATACCTTCAGCAGGCTAGAGATGGTGACTTGCGAAAGGTGTTTTCAATCCGTTACCAATTTTAATGTTCGAATTGAACGGAAATCTAATCTTGTCTGATGGACGATTCGTTATATGAGGCATTGTCCGAACTTGGGCAAAAACAATTGTACAGGCGTACTGGATTTTGGTCTTCATTGTTGTTGATTATGAATCGGAGCATTGTTGATTCTACAATAGACACCTTTATTGATATTAAAACCTTATCCATCCATACTAGGCATAAGTGTCAACGTTGTTTCTAAAATTTTACCGGTATGTTGAATTTCCTGGTGGTAAAACGCATGCATAAGCGATAAGCAAGATCTTGCAGATGCTCGCTAAAAGTTCAATGATAGTCCAGTATTATTAAAACAGTGTTTATGAGATAAGTTTGGTGCACACACAACATGAACCCAAATGCACGGAAGGTTTTCCATTATTTAGGACTGCTCACTTTTAGCCTCCACACTAAGTCCTAAGAGGTTCATTAAATTGAATTGAAATGTAAAGAGACCAACCGCTCAATAACCCATTACACAATGAATCGATGGATGTTAATTTGATCAATACACGATCTGTTTATGTGAAAACCTACCAGCTATTTCCGAATAAGCGTCTATAATTGTTCACCAGAGTTCTAAGGAGACAGTTTTTAACTAAAATAAACATGCGCTTTATATTGTATTTTACAGGATATAAAGCAATGTGTTCGCCAATTCTTACGTTGATCCCGTGATCAAAACTGTTCTACAACAAAAAATTTTAGAACAAGTCATTACCATACCCAATATTTTCAAAGATATTTTTGTGTTCGTTCCGAAACGATGGATTTAAATTTTTATTCATTTGAAAGCTGAGAATTGCGATTACAAAGATATGGAATATGTTCTTTGTTTACCCGGCATGTCCTCCTCTGTGGAACGAGTATTCGCTTCCATGAACAAGACGTGGACAGATGAGATATTTCAGTTAAAAGTAGAAGCTCTAAAAGCCATTCTGACCGCAAAGATCATTTTGAATATATCCTGCATTGATTTTTACAATTGGATAAAACTGGACAAGAAATTTGTTGGAACTCAAGATGGAACTAAATGAATCGATATTTAAACTTTTCGGAAAATTAAATCCTCCAATGTATCCGGTTTTTTCTTGAAAAATTTGTGGCCTGGATAGGTACACATTCTTCTTTCCAAATTTCGTTAAGAATTTTACCAATTTTTGGTTTTTTCTGGGAAATCATCTAAGTATTTTATTAGCGACTATTCGAATCCCAAAGCCGGCTAAAGAAAAGTAAATTTAAATTTAATTTTCAAATAGAACCAAAGTTTACTGATATGCAAAGTTGATCTTGTCTCCCATAGAAGAATTATCAGGTTAAAAATCGTAAAAATAACAAAAATGATTCAGGTTGAAACAGTTTTGTCTCAGTGTATGTATTCTCTCTCGGTTGCTCTGAAGTTATGCTATAGCAATTGTGATCTTAGTCAATCAATGAAGGTGGGTATGAGGGGCTTCGCTGAATGAGTATACGGAACGTGGAGTGTGTTCTCCAGAAAAAATGTCTACAGTTTTAATATACGAACATACTGTTTATAGCAACTAAGTAACAATAATCAATGTATCTTTGCTCGATAGTCTCGATAGAGTGTTGATGAAAATAAGGTCTTCACTTTAACTTTCTGCCATCAACACGCATACCCCCATATGCATGTGCTTTCACTTGCAAACATTTGTTGCAATTGAACTTTTGTCTCCGATGCGGGTCTGCATTAAAATGTAAGGGGATTCACTGGTAACGATGAAATGTAGACATCAACGCAAACACTCATCGTTCTTGTTTGTGATGATGCATTTTGCGGTCTGTCAGTTAGAATGCAATTTGACGGGTGCGCAAAAACAGTTTTTCAAGCTATCAAACCATTTTGTCTCGGTGCGTTTGAAAATTGCAGGGTTCCATGAAGGATGCGAGGATGTTACACTGATGACAAACAGCAACCAGCACCAGCAAGCAAGTGCAGTTTAAATAATGCTGCTGCTGCAATGTGGACGATGCTTAGTAGTCCAATTGTGCCACACTTTTAGTAACTGGTTGTGCTGGACATTTTGTCACTTTTGTTTCACGTTTTCTCTAAAAAGAATCGCATTTTTTATTTTTCCCCTTGAAACTACGTCAGTTCTTTTTGATGTGCTTTGAGGTGTTGCAAAAACGCAAAGTCGAATATACGTACGGCATTTTCAGATAGATGATATTAAGTCAAAGTTTGAATATATGTACTACTCTGACTAGTATGTAAGCATGTATAAAGAATATGTAAAAAAACACTAAATTTACAACATTTCATATGATTTTTTTTTTCTTTTTTCTTTTTGTAGCACTCAATTGAATAGAAAAACCCCTTCGCTTTTTTTCTAAAAATCATATGGATTTGGATATATTTTATTATAATATTAAAGGACTAGTGATTTCACTGTGGTAGCTTTCAGAAACCCAAAAATATTAGTTGACCTAACTTCAATATTGTCTTTCCAAAAAGTACAGATCTACCGTAATTTTTCTAAAAACTGTCTTAACTGATAGCTTGAAATGAGTCAGTCCCTTAACAGAATTCCTGCTTCATATTGAAGTAAGGACCAACAGATGCTAACAGGTGATGTGAAAAAACTTAATAACAAGGCTTTTTGGCAATTATTCATATAAGATAAGGCCTAAACCTGCATACAAATATAATATTTTAAGTCGAATTTTTTCTTTATCTATTGTGCGAGTTTTCCAAAAATCAATATTTTAGCAACACCCTAATCACGTGCGTTCACAGTGAATTCGTGGTGAAATGTAAGCCATTTGTACACTCATCGCAGCGCAATGTCCTTGTGACCAGTAGCAGTTTTCGTAGGATGTGTGTAGGACGAAAACTAGGACCAACACGACAACGACATGATATGTGTGACATGCCAGTGAGTGGCATGCATGCATGAGTATGTGTTTGTGTGTGAGTGTCTGTGAAATTTATGTACCGTTAGTGAGTTAGATTGTTTTTGAATGAGGTTCTCTGCACAGCGCTTCAATCGTTGTCCAGTGTTGCGCTCATCCCGTCACCAAACGTATAAATGTTGGTTGATGGTTTTAAATGTCGCCAAAACGTTGGGAATCTTCTGTTATTCTGTTACAATTACAAAAAGTTCCATAAAAGTGATGCGGATAAATGTTGACACATTTGTGGCCAAAACATTCGTTAGCACCGGGCAGCGTTTTAGCAAGTAAGCCGGCTAGGGAGGTGAGTCCTGCAAAATAGCGCAGTTTTTGGACAGCAATTCTTGTTGACGTTTCAAGCTGCTTGATGGAGCACGTGTTGATGATGTGATGCATTTTTCGGTTTGCTTCCGCTTCTTTTATGACAGCAAGAGTTTGCTTATCTCTTCAGATTTTTTTTCGGGTTCATAATTGTAAGCTTTTGGCTACGACCAGATTAAAGTTAGTTGAATGAGAACATTTAGTGTTGGTATGATAGCAGAAGCTTTCACTCTGGGCGCGGGTATGTGCGTTTGGTAATCGGCATCATTTTGTCACTGTGTTGTATGGGTATTTTAAGTTGTCCGCATTGGCCATTAGTTGCCACTTTTCTGTCATAAATCACTCACTCAAATACGTTTATTCCCACATAAAAACAGCTGTTGTCTCCTTTTTCTCTTAAAAAAAAACAACTTGTGAGTCACAAAACTTTTGGTAAATAATTCATATAACGCATGGGTCAGCCCATATTTGACATTTTGTGGTGTACGTTACACTACTGCTATACTGGAGATGACACATTAACGGTTGCAAGGATCACTGTCAAAGTGATTTGACACTGATTTTTTCGTTTGAGAAATGTCAAGTTTTATAATACGCACAACGTTTTTGAGAATAAACTTTTTCAAGTTTCAATATTTCGTAAATATCACCTTCAGATAATCACTACACAATATATAATGATCATAAATACTGGAGAAAAAAGTCAAAAAAGTGAACAGTTTTTTATGGAAAGAGCGACATATAACTTAACTTCATTTCCAAAACGTTTGCAGCGATTTGATGAAATTCCCCAAGTTCTTACGCATATGAAAAAAAAAATTTTAAATTGTGTCCCCAACAGCTCAAGTGTTAAGAGCGACCGTCAAAAATAACATTGCAATTCAAGAACGGTCAGGGGTTCGATCCCATGTACAACATTAACCAAAAAACTGGTCTGATGAGGCTATGTATATACATATGAGAATGTGTATATATGTGGTAATAGCCGAAACATATGTCACCAATTACCAGGTTAAAATTGTTCCATTTGTTATCTTTGTCATGTTTGTTGAATAAAAAAGCATTGATCAATTAAGTAAAATTTTACGATCATATTGGTCTTTGCAAAATGACTGCAAGTTCAATGTAATAATTCTTAATTGTGGTAGACTTTAAGTTTATTAACACTCTAAGAAATGCGTGACATCGCCACAAATAAAAAGCTAAACTCTTATCTTACAGGACTTCCAAATATTTTGTAAAACTTAGCTATACTTGATTGTCATAAAAGTGAGCGGAATAAGGAAAGTAAGCGCGTCATTTATCAACAATAGAAAAAATATGACCCAATATTTTTTGCAAACAGCAAATTGGGTTTTCATGGATCTTTTGGCAGCGATATTCTTGAAAATAGTCATTCATAAAATCTAAACATTTTTACTGGTAAAACTCGCTGTGGCAACGAACCACAAAATTTTAGCAAGTTATCATAAGATAACTAAGGGATTTATCATTATGAAATTAATTTGGAAAATTTACGTGCTATTGCCCAAGTCAAAAGTGGGCGAGACACTGTTCGCGCGGTACCTCTTATACAAGCAGAAAAGGTTTAATGTTTTATTTAGTGAGCACCTCCATATACAAAAAAAAATTAAAATTTTAACTGCTCAGTGGTGTACTTTTCAAGCAGTTTTTCAACAAAACGGTGCCGTGGTACCACTCACTCAATCAAAAATATATATATATTTATATATAAGGGCTATGAGATATTATAATTTGATATAATCTATATAAAATTCAATATGATAATGTTACGCTAAACTTTCACTGGATCAAAGGTAAGGAAGATTACACCAGAAGGCGTGACGAGTCCCATATAAATACGGTAACCATATTCTTAAGTGCTAATGGCATCAGAAAATATCCAAAGCAGTCAATAAATATATCAAGCAGTACATGCCGCGCATATTTAGTACACAGGTCGAAGATGTCCCAAATACCTTAGCAAAATGACATACGAGTAAATTGGGGCCCCTGCACATTTTTATTTAGTATTTCCAGTTTTCAATTAATTCTGGCCTTAGCAGCGATTTAATTTAAGTATTTTACAAAAGATTTCGGCAAAGGAGCTGGTAATTTGTCTGCAAAGTAATCTATAACGCAACAATTGGTAAAGTTAATAAAGTTTGGTTATAAGTAAATAATAAGAATAGATTTAACTAACAAACTATTGTTTTGCCCGCAGCACCCTTATGAATACATTTTTGAAACTTTAATGTTTCAGTACAATTTCCGCAAATAATTGATGCTTCAACTGTCAAAATACGCTTAGTAATCTGTGCGGTATGAGGCTTGTGCGGTATCTTCAGTGTATTAATCTTTTGTGATGCTGATGCTTGATGATGACTCTTACGCATTATGTTCATGCACTATAGATTGCGCCAATGCACTTCTGTGTAGATATACCCTCCAGAAAAGATGTTTGCGATTCAAAAATCACAATTAATTTTAACCATTTTCACTTAATTCGCAGTTGTTAAATATCCAATATTCAGCCTCGATGCTGAGAGATTGGGGATTTGTGATTTTTTATATCAATAAACAAAACAAAACAACAATTACAATTACAGTATGCAAACAAAATTAATTATACCCTGGGAATCATGGGTGCGGACACGTCAAAGTGTTGCTGATTGACTAAGTGAATTTTACTTGAAAAATGGCCACATTCAAGTAATGCATTAAAACAGAGGTGGGATACTGAGGCCGCAGCAGCAGTCGCTTGTTGCACTTGTCAAAAAAAGGAAGGGGGAAGTGGCAGAAGTTGAGCGCAACTTTAAAATTGCATGAGTTATACCAACGACAACAAATTTCGTGATGTGATAAATAAATCACATCGATGACAACGATCGATGATGATGATGTTGCTGCTGCTGCTGCTGCTGCTGACGACGATGAAGACGACGAAGTTGTGCTGATTGAATGCGGAACCAGTGCGATGACCAATGCGAAATGGATGAACTTTTCTATATTTTTAACACAAAGATTCATCAATGTCACCAACGATGAAAAGACGGACAAACATAAAGCAAGCAACCGGAGTGAAAGAGAAAGAAAGATGAACTGACAGTCATGTAATTTGACGAATCACTGTCATTATTGCAAAATCTTAAAAACAATTTCATGTTCGCTTCTCAAATTTAATTATTTATACCATTCATCAAAGCGAATTTCACCATAATTTGTAAATTTTGTTGTTGCTGATGTTGACTTGACATTGCAGTTTGTGATAATTGCTTGTGACGCTCGTTACTTTATCGTAAAAGTTCTTCAGTTATTTTAAATCATTTTCATTACTAATAAAAATGATATTTAGTATTATTTTCGACCCATCTTCATTTTCTCTAAACTTAATGCTTCATCATGACTTCTAAATTGCACACTAACATCTTCATCAGAAATATTATGCTCAATTGTGTTATTGGTAATGATTGCTGAAATTATGATTTGCCTCAACTGTAGTTGATGTTTCTGCAGAATCAAAAGCCATTGTTGATTCCTACAAAAGTTTGCCAATCCACAAATTGACCACCTGTAATCATTTGATTTCGTTTTGCGATAGCGATGTCTGTAGCTTACCAGACTTCTGTTTGAAATTTCGCATTTCATTTCGATCTATTACTCTTTACAGTTCAACCAACACTTTTGAGAATTTTATCGTAAACCCTTTTTGCCTTATGTCTGATGTTTAATCTAAATGACTGACCAAGTCATGTTAACTACAACTCGTTTCTTTGTTACTTGTGTCGTAAACAGAGGTTGTGTATTTGTGAAATTGGAATTTTATCTCTTACTGAATTGTTGCAAAATAGATACATACATATTATAAGATGTTAGGATTCATTTTAGGTACTAATTTTATCATTTACTCCACTTCTTACACTTTTTACTGTTTTATTTGTTATATATCTTTTTTTTTTTTATTTACTCTTTTTTCTTTTTTTTCCTCTGCCAATATTTCTACCACTTTATTTTATTTTTTACAGCATAATTGGAAGAATCTCATTATTCATACCCACACCATATCGCCCATTCCATATCAAAGAAAAAGCCGGTATAGCCACAGCTCCACATGTAATTTTCGTTATATTTTGCTCATGGACCAGTTTTTTGTGAAATTTCTAAAATTCATAGCTACAACATTTCGACAGAATTATTATCTAACATATTTTTGATGAGCTATTGAAATAAGTTAGTTTATCAAGGCTTTAAAATGAGAAAAAATGCTAATTAACGCTCCCACAAGCTACTAAAGCTTATGTATTTTGATCAACATTTTGCTTAATACACTCAAAGGCTAATTCAGCAAAATTTTAACTTTTATCCAAAAGAAAATAAAAGCAAACTTGCAAAGGTGCTATCATAGGCCAGGCCGAAGCTCACATGCCCTACACTGGATTAAAAGCATATGTTAAAAAAACGTTGAGGAGCTTGAATAAGCCGAAAAATAAAACGTTAAGTGTAAAAAAAAGGTTGAAAATTATTGAAACAAGAAGACTTAAAGAAAACTGAAATATCGCAAGCATATGAAAACCTTTACAGAAAATTGAAAGAGATTGAATAAGTGCGAAAGTATGGAAAATGTTGGAAAAGTCGAAAAAATATGCAACATGTTGAAAAAGGTTGAAAGAGGTTGGAAAAATCTAAAAAAGTTGATAGAGGTTGAAAGAGGGTTGAAACAATTCAAAATCATTGAAAAAGTAGGAAAAATATATACAAAAATTAAGAAAAATGGTTGATTGAAGAAAAGGGTTAAGAAATTCGCACAAATATGGGATATATTGGAATGAGTTCAAAAATTGAAAGGTTAAAAGAACATGGAAAATGTTGGAAAAAATGGAATCGAAATGAAAAATGCAAAATATGCCACGTCCACTTTCCAATCCACCTACTTTTGGTTCAAAAATTATGTTTGTGATCGGCACCTGCATACCAAACTTAATCACAATAGCTTGTGTAGCTTGGGACACATATTATAATTACTCTCAAAATTTAGGGCGGTGACACACCCACTCGCACAATCCAATCTGATTTGGATTCATTTGATTCGGAAATAGCTTTCTACAAACGAATTTCTTGCGCCAAGCTTTAGTAAGATTGCTCACATACTTCGATAGATATGCCACGCCCACAGGTGCTATTTCGGTTACTTTCGATTTAGATAGATCTTATAGCAAGTAAACTAACTACATTTAATTTCATACTAATTGCTACAGTTGTTCACTTAAAATAGCGGTTACAATTTTACGCTGATATAAGAGGTGCCACGCCCACTGTTTCACTCGCATCGAAGTCCATAAAATGTTAAAGCTTATAGTAAGTGGCATTTATACACCAAATTTTATGAAGATTGCTCTCAAAGCACACTATCTATACCACTAAAAGTTTTTTGCTTGTATGGGACGCCTACAGGTACAATAGCGCCAAATTTTTCTGATATAACTTTTAGCAAGTAATTATGCCATATTAAATATTATAACGTCTACAATGCTAGTTCTCATACATAACGTTTATAAATTGTGTGGGATGTGCCACGCTCTTCAACGAGTTCTGTCAGTATACTGACTCAGCTTGCATTGATGAATGCTTTCAGTGGGATCGTCTCTAAAATTGTTTTGAAAATCGTAGGTGCCAATAGTGCATATAGTGAACATTTCACGCCCACTCTTCCGCTTTCGCCTTTTTTTTGCACAATTCAAGATATACATACATAAACTCTATCCGTTTATCAAATTTCACCACAATGTCTTGCATGGTTTACGAGATATGGCGTTATAAATCAATCAATCCTCATTTTGTTGACATGTGCACCAAATCGCCAAGTTTCATCAAAATCGCTGCAACTTTTTTCGTACTAGATTTAGACAAAATAATACATAAATTAGTGACGGAAGTGGTGTGCGTGAACGAATTTCGCCCATTTTCAATCAAGACAAAGTCTGTTAACACGTCTAGCTTTGCATCACATTTGATTCTTTACTCAGATTGAGAAATTTTAGACCACACGGAAGTTTTGTTCACCTGTGAATCATTTCGTCATCATCATAATCATCACTAGTTAGTAAGTAGAAGCAAATTATTTAAGTTGAATAGTGGCATGTTTTATGTTTTACTTACCTATTTCCATAAAAATTTGTTATGGAATCAGGATTTCAATTCTTTTCTCGATATGTTCAAATTGATAAGTTTCAAATTATCCATCGGCTCTAAGAATTGTTAAAACTGAAATTTGACAGCTGATTGCAACGGCTGATCAGGGCCTTGCTATACAGGTAGTCCCCGACTTACGACCGAGATAGGTTCCTAGTCATCGGTCGTAAGTCGATTAAGTCGTAAGTCGAGTTTCATAAAAAATAACTAAAGAAAAATATTACATACATGCCGTACTACTAGTTCCAGCCATTTTTGGGATGATGTAAAATTATTCACTTAAACAAACGTATTATTTGTACTGAAATAAATCGAATCCTTGTACATACTACTGTTTTTTTTAAATTTTTTCTCATATACATATTTTAGGGACTCCCCGAAACTATTTTAAGCATTTTCTATGAAAAAAATTTTAAAAAAAATTGGTCGTAAGTGCGAATAGTCGTAAGTCGAACGATCGTAAGTCGGGGACTACCTGTACTCACAATAAAAGGACTCAAGGCGACCGTTTCCCTTTAAAGTTTCTAAGAACATTATTTTGCTCCCGCAATGTTTGAATTGGGGAGTAAATTACGGTTGTCACTTCCCATTTTAAACGCGCACTTTTACGTTGTCATCCTTTTCATGTGTATCATATAGGCCGTAAGTTTTTGAAAAGGGGCAAGTCCCTCTAAATTGTAGACAGCTGATTTGAATTTACGTAATTTTTTCTTCTCAACGAAGAGGAACTTGCCCCATTTTCAAAATAAGCAGGTCATATTATTAATTTTTAGGAGCAATTGCTTAATGGATTCCATGCCGAAGGAAAAAATAAATTGATATACTTGAACGTGGCTCAACTCTCAGAATTGTGCACCGATGTGCACCATGTAAGAGGTGTTAACATATCTTCGATCTCGAAAAATAGTACTCTTCTCTTATTATATTGTACAATTTATAAAATCAGCCCTCTTATCGCAAAAGATATTTATGTAAAAATTTGAAAGGGTCAGTAACAATTCTCCCATTATTTAAAAAATGTTAAGAAATAATAACTGGCAGCAATCCACCCTGAGAGTCACATGGCATACAACCTTGTTTCAGATATTTCATAGAGCATATTTCCAATTTTTCCTAATAGAAATACAAAAGATAGAAGAATTTTTTCAGTCTGTAATGCATCTGCTCCATGAGTTCTACAAAAATATATGCTAACCAACCTCCAACATATCGATAAGAACAAAATATTTCCAGTTAAATCAAAACAATTAATTCAAGAAAGGCGAATCACGAAGTACAGATAAAATCAAAACTCAAGCAGATTTTCCACGAAATTTCTCACCTAAATCAACAGTATCAGCAACATTGTGTTGCTGTTGTATATATGTAATAACAACAACAGCAAACGCAAATCAACATCGATGTTGTTGCACTTCTTCTAATTGTCAACAATTGTATCCATAACTTCAATGTTTTGATGAAGCATCTCAGAAATCAATTTTGTGATTGAGTGAAGTTGAAGTTAAGATACGCTAGCCGGCACGCCGTTGCACAGTGGTCATAAATTGTACACAAGACGATAAATAAAAAAAGAATCATTTGATTTCTTGAGTGTGAATTCTTAGTTCAGAGAACGTCATTGAGTAGCTCACAGAGGGATTTGAGCCACTTCCAAAAATATGAGACGTGAGTGTGCACATTACATGCGATAATGAGCGTAAATCTGAGTTGCGCTCACTAGTAGTGAATGCGTAGATAGCATGCTGCTCATGAATTGTGAGCGTGTAAGTAGCTCTGGTCTCATGAATGTGAATGCGTGTGAAGCTCACACTCACATGCAATCAGCATTTATGAAGCAGTGATTGGCTTGAGCCACTTGTGTTGAACTATAGTTAAGAAAAACTGTTTTTTCCCTCCAAGCGATGGGGAAAGGCCGAAAAAAGATCTTGGACATCACTAAGGGTGCAATCGATAGAAAAAGGGCTTTTGGAAATCACTTATGGTGGCTCCGGACCCAGGAAAGGATAGCTTTCGACCCGAAAATGGGTCCCCGGACCATGGTATTTATCTTTATTTTTACTATTTCAGAGTGGAAAATATACAGTGTCCTGGAAAAAACTAAATAAGCAAAAAATACTGAACAATTATTGAGAATAACATATGATCAACAGATAAAAATTATAGGGCAAACTATAAAATCTTCAATACGTGTCACATAATAAATCTAATAAAATATTTCATTGACACTCAAATCAATTATTACATTTTTTCGCTTACTATCCGCATATTACGGGGTAAAACTGTAATTAATATCGGAAACTCATTGAATTTTTAGCCGTGTATGATTATGTGAAGTAGGCCTTAAGTAAAATCACCCTATTTTGATATTACATTTCATATCGGCTCTATTGAACAGAAAAAATCAGACAAACAGCTAAGATTTCTTTCTCGGCGTATTTTTATATTCATACCGTTTCGGAAATAATTGCACCATGCCGAATCTTTTAATTGCGTATACAAACTTTTGGTTATAATGACAAAAAACTGCCATACTTCTTAAAGGAAATCCATGTTATAGATTGTGAGAAAAGTGGCTAACTCAACAAATCGTAAGAAATAATTAATCCCACTGTGCTTTCGTAGTTCGGTGTAACCAAGAGCATAGATGTTTATAGTATCAATATGATTGTTGCTGTTGTTGCTGGTGTTGTTGTTATGGTGCTGTTTATTATGTCGATGCTGATGATGATGACGCTTAAGTTATTGATGACAATGACGATGAGTGACTTCGATGATTTCTTTCAAGTGTTGAAACTTGATTCATTTTAAAATAAATATTTTGAGTGATTGCGAGGATTTTCTCGTAAAAATATTGTTTCTGGTGTTTGCTGTTGCTAGTGCTTTCGTTGTTGTTGCTGCTGTTAGTTGTTAGCGTTGTGCAACTGACCTCCTCATCATTGTGATTTTATATGCAAGCAGTGAAATGCTTGTTAACTGACAGTCTATCGCTTTAATGTTATGTTAAAGGCCCTACGACAATACTTTTTACTTTGAGAAACAATCATTTTTGAGCTCATTTTACTGCCTACCTTAATGTGAAGTCTTACATTAAACCCCCTGTGTAGTTTGCAATACACAACAACAACAAAAAGTCCATTTAGTGGAAGAGATAGCTAAAAACTTTAGCCGATTTTCCTTTAGACAAATTTATAACTGAAAAAATTCATGATGCGCGTCAAAAGCTTGTACTTGTAGGTAGTATTTCTACGCATCTCTTTCTGTACAATAGAATTTCAAAGCAGAGTTATGAATTTAACTCCCCTCCCCCACGTAGCTATGTACCAGCCACGCGAGTCTCTAACAAGAGCAAATGGTTTATTAATTCACAAAATGAGCTTAATTTTGATTTGTTATGAACTTTTTGAAATTTGAGCGTATTTTGTTTTTAAACTTTTCTGAAAATAAAAAAGTTACTGTGGTATTATTTTGATATTGATTTTGTGAATTTCCCTGCAATAAAGTGTGACTTGGCGCTTTTGAACTATTTCCTTTGCTTTAATTACAGGGAAAAGTGACCAAAACTTGTACCTATAAGACATGCTTTAAAAGAATGTGCTTTTATAGAAGTTACAAGCATTCAAATGATGCCATTTAAATAACCATCCGATATTTATAAATATGTTTTTATCATCTTCTTATCAACATAGACCTTCTAGACAATTTTCAATAAAATTTAAGCAGCATTTTGACTATCCTTTTCCAGAGTAAATTGCTCTTAAAATAAATTGGTTGCAACTGATGTAGAGCCTACTCATACCCACAGTGGGACACCACAATCTACTTCTGAGTAAAATTCATAAAAATTAATGTTTTAGTTCAAGATTAAAATTATTTTCTGTTTTATGTTTTATTATTTGTATGAAAAAATCGAAAACAAAAACCTAACAAACATTAATTTTTATTCGATTATAATAAGAAAAATTTCAGTATTTTATATGAACTTCCGTTTATTGTGCTCACACTCAAATAATAATTTGATATTCTTCGAAAGCTGACTCTGTCAGAGTTGCAATGCTCCTGACTGGTATTTTGGCTATCATTTTTTTTTTCAGTTTCGCCCACAAATACTCAATATCGTTCAGGTCCGGTGACTGTGTAAGTGCGTCAAACACCTTAGCACATTTGTAGGTTTAAGGTAAGGTAAGGTGTTTGTAAGACCCTTGAAGTCGATTATACCATCTACAAAATGTATTTTCCCTGCACCACCTGCTGACATGCAGCCCCAGACCATACCCGACCTCCTACCGCACTAAGGCAATAAGCCTAAATTACAATTACACGTCGGCAGTCTTCGGAATCAACTGTATTTTAGTGAGTTGGAAAAGTCAAAAGTATATGGAAAGTGTTGCAAAAACTCGAAAAAAAATAATAAAGTCAAAATACGCCACGCTTACTATATCAATTCCGTACATTCTAACACCAAATTTGAGCACGATTGCTCACATATTTCTATAGATATGTAACTCAAGGTATTTTACTTGTATCGGAGGTGCCGCGGCCATTGAAGCCACATGCCCGATTAAGACTATATGTTAATATTTGAGGTGCTGCGCCCACTAACGCAAATCTGTCGAGTTACATTTAATTTCAAAGCTCATAAAAACCGACAGCTCCATACCAAATTTTATGAAAATCACTGTCATAGCACACTATTTGAAACATCAAAAAATTTTTCCAGGTTTTGTAGGTGCCATGCCCACAGGTACTATTCTGTTATATTTTTGTATTAAGATACCTTATAGTATGTACATATATCCTACATATTAAGTTTCATAACGATTACGTTGTTAGTTCTCCTATGCTAATGGCTATAAATATTTTGGGTTGTGCCACGCCGTCCAACGAGTTTTACCTGTCTACTATTTTACTTGTATTGATGACTAAAGATTCTACAAAAATCGTTTTTTCCCAAGTTTAAGTCACACAAAATTAAAATTTTCAATTGTTAAAAAGTGCCAAGCCCACTTTTAAACTTCCCCCACTTGAGGCACAATTTAATTTGTATTTGATCTGTAAACGTCATAAAATTTCATCAAAATACCTTGCACGGGTTATAACTTAGGGATGTGCCACGCCTCTGTAAGAGCCTCTGTTAACTGGAAACCTAGCTCAATCCTAACATGGTTCACATGTGTACCAAATCACGAAGTTCCATCCAAATCATTGCAAGTTGCTAACACTTGAGCTCATTCGCGTTTAAAAAGCGCTGGCTTTTACAAATGGTTTCGTATAGAGATGGACTCCTGAATAAAATAACACATTTTTGCGATTACATTATAAGTCAGATGAGGACTCTGTACCGATACTTAGCTCATCTTGGACACTGTCCTCTAATAATAATAAATTTTAAAAAATCGCCACCAGCTCGTTCGGCACGGACTGGGACCTACCTCGCCTGAGTGGAGGATGCGGCAGCAGAAGTATTGGAGCAGCGTGCTTTTAAGGCGCTTTTGGGTGCTAGACCGGGATCTAGTTCGTGGCACTAGTTTTCCCTAAAGTGGTGGACCGGGGCCTAGCTCGTCTCGGCTATCACGACACAATCGTTTCTAACGTGCTAGTTACATCCATGGTGGTAGACAGGAACCTAGCCCGTCCGTATAATACATATAACAATTTGTATAGAACTTATAATTTGTAATAGTTTTAATTTGAAATAAGAGCTTATTACTTTCTCTTACTCTTTGCAATTCAAAGAGATATAATAAATAAAAGAAGATTGAAAAAAACCTTTTTATCGAATTAGAGCAAAGGCATGTCCGTAAACCGAATCCTAAAATTTCAAAAAACCAGAAAAAAGCAATGTGCACTCGTCGTCGAGTATGAGCGGCAATGCTGAAAACGTTCTCTCAAGAGTTACCTGTGTGGCTAGCAAGGCGTGAATTGTTGAGGCCTACATACTTCCTTAAATTACGTACTCCCAATATTTTATTCAATCCATGACAATATCGACTTGAGGTGCTTGAATCTTTGGTTTTCGGTATACTAACCAACAAACTTTCGTTACAGATCAGTAGAGACGCTACATAAAAGCTGATAAAAAAGTTCATTTATCAGCGCGGCTTTCCCAAACTGGCCCGAAATTGATCTCTTCCAGGCCTAGGGCGTAGTTTTGTCTACATCATTGATTGATGCAAATAATTTTCGCAAAAGTGTGCCGAAATTGATTACTTTTAGAAACCAGAAACGCCCTTCAAATACGTAACGACGTCAGATATCGGTTTTCAACCTCTTTTCATGCATAAGTGGAAAAAAATTAGCAAATTAACTTGCATTCAAATCACCATACCGATTTTTTTTTTAATTGTTATTGGCAATGTAAAAACGATTTTTCATAAATGATATCTATGAATCAACGTATGAAAAAGTTATTGATAAAGGGTGTTTTTTTAGAGGTATAGAGCTTCAAATTGAAATAAAACACAAGAAACTC
This sequence comes from Meiosimyza decipiens, assembly GCA_963680825.1. Lineage (NCBI taxonomy): Eukaryota > Metazoa > Arthropoda > Insecta > Diptera > Lauxaniidae > Meiosimyza > Meiosimyza decipiens. The sequence goes on from OY804260.1 coordinate 1,804,292, forward strand.
GTTTTAATGTCCATCAATTTGGCTTTATTGAAACGATAATTTTATGCCATTAATGTTTAAATATGATTTCGGGCATGTGGCCGCCGCGGCTGGCTCGAATAAAGCCAATTCTACAGGTCCAATTTTGAACCACTTTTTCGAGCATATGGGGCCGTATGTCGGCAATAACGCCACGAATGTTGGCTTCCAAGTCCCCTAACGTTTCTGGTTTGTTGGCGTAGACGAGCGACTTCACATATCCCCAAAGAAAATAATCCAATGGTGTCAAATCACACGATCTTGGTGGCCAATTGACAGGTCCATTCCGCGAAATTATGCGCTCATCGAATGTTTCCTTCAATAAATCGATTGTGACGTGCGCTGTGTGGCATCTAGCGCCGTCTTGTTGGAACCACAACTCATCCACATTCATGCCATCCAATTCGGGAACAAAATAATCGGTTATCATGGCTCTATACCGGTCTCCATTAACGGTAACTGACTCTCCAGCATTATTTCGGAAGAAGTATGGCCCAATGACTCCACCAGCCCATAGAGCACACCAAACAGTCAGTTTTTGTGGATGTAATGGCGTCTCAAGGGTCTCATGTGGATTCTCTTCACTCCAAATGCGGCAATTTTGCTTGTTGACGTAGCCATTCAACCAAAAATGAGCCTCATCACTGAACAAAATTTTGCGATGAAAATCAGCATCGAGATCAATCTCATTTTCGGCCCATACACCAAAATCACGACGCATTGCATGGTCTCGCGGCTTTAATTCTTGCACAAGCTGGATCTTGTAAGGTCGCAAGCCAAGATCTTTGCGCAAAATCTTCCATAAAGTTGATGGACAAAGCTCCAATTGCTGTGCACGGTGGCGAATCTTTTCATTCGGGTCCTCTTCAACATTTTGCTCTACAGCGGCAATTGTTTCTTCGGTGCGCACTGTTCGACGTCTCTGCGGATGCGTATTATCACATAGAGTAAACGTAGTGCGAAAACGATCCATGGTTAACCGAATTAATTGCTCTGATGGACGATTATGTCGACCATAAAATGGACGGAGCTTGCGGTAAACTTCGCGAACTGAACCATTATTTTCGAAATAAATTTGCACGATTTGCAAGCGTTGTTCTTTTGTCACCCTGTTCATGATAAAATGGCAAACCAAACTGAACATAAATGACATTAGAGTTGCCAGATTTGACAATAAAATGCCAGTTTTATCTCTATTCAAAAAACAAACCTCTAAAAAAAACACCCTTTATATGTATGTTCATATAATAATTATGATCAAATGATACAATATTTTTTAACAATATTTATTATCAAAAAAACTTAAAAAATTATTCCTTCGATTGGGCAATTTTTTCAATCGCATAAAAAACGTATTTCGTTTTAAAGACGAGTAGTTCAAAAATTTTGTCATAAAACACTGATTTTGGTTATTTAATTATCCCTAGAAGGATCATGGTGGTTTGTTTGATAGTTATTGCACCAAAGCCTTCACTTAACCTCAGGCAAGAAAAATTTTTTGTTTTTTTTTGTCTTAACTTCCGATTGTTTATCATAAATTCTTCAAGTAAAATTTTCCGGTTGTTTATTTTTCCATTGTTGTTGGTGTTAACTTAATTCTTGACACAATTAAAACTGTTACACCCCTCTCTTCGCATACTTCACCACTACTGTTTATTTCTTGAGGCTTGGTGTATTTCAGTGATACTCACAAAAACAAACTCTATCCGGGAATTGTGAACACTTCGTTGTTCTTCTGCGTATTGCTCCACTTCAAGTGCGCGCTGTGCTGCTCTGCGATCGATGATCGATCGATGGCGATATACAGTGTAGGCAAATGTCAAAAAATTCATTTAAAGACTCAAAAAACATTTGAAGTTTAGAGTTCTGATTGATTGATTGAAGAAATGAATTTAAATTTCTATGTATTTGGCACAACGCAATAAAGTGGATGACGGGAAGTTAACTACGTGATGCGCGTGGAATTCATACTGTCCACGGCGGTCAAATGGAGGACTTAAGTAGAAAAATTTAGAATTTTATCTTTATTTTTTATATATCTTACTGTCCATGAAACAATTAATTTTGATTTTGACCACAGATCAGTAAATCAAGTGAAGCTTTCAAAGAGCAATAAGTTATAAGTGTATTTTTTAGACTGTCGTAGTTGAAATAAAACAATAAACTTTTCCAATCTTTTCTAAATATTTGCTTCATACATTAGAAAGTCTTAAGGCATTTAGCATTTATTTATGATTTTATATAAAATCGTATGATAGAGCGCAGTATGAAAGTTCAACTTTTTCTAGAAATTGAGTGCTTACAGTATAAGCGAAATAACATGAGCTATGTGGACTTTCGATCACTTTTAGAAAACTTTACATGCGATTTTCTACCAATAACGATTTTTAGAGTTGTGACAGTATTGCAGCAAATGAGCGACACATACTTAGTATATATGCGTGGCACACTTATCGAGTGAGTTTTAAGTAATTATATATTTGTTTCAAATGGATTTATAAAAACATGTCAACGATTTAATTCTTGTGTACTTGGAAATGTTCCAAATATATTACACAGGTCTGCGCGTGTACTTCGTACCCACTTTTACGTACTTCTAAGCTCATGTTAACTATATAAAGATTAAGCATTTGGAGGAAAAATCGTAGATAAAGAGTTCAGAGCTTTTTTCAAGAGGATGGATAGTACTTACTTAATTTTCAATGACTAAGACCTACACATATCATCAAATTGAATTAAAATATATCAAAATCCTGACGTGATGAACAAATTCTCCGGTGATGACCACCTGACGAAATGAAAAAGTGAACACAAGATTTGGATTCAGTATAAGAGATTACATAAGAATTGATAGAAAAACTTACGTAAATATATTTAGAAAGTTCGTTTTTCAAGCAAGTAAATTCGAATTTCACAAAAAGTATTTATTTAGTTTTCGATTTACTGAACTTAATTCATAAAATTTTCAAAAAAAAAATGTTTTTCTATTTCTTCTTTTAAGTCCTCCGTTTGACCGCCGTGTCCTATGTGGTAGTGAGTGGCATTTTGTTGGTCATTCAAGCTAACAGGCTGGTTGACTGACGCGTATGATGATATTTCACTTTTTTAAGGTTTGGCAAAGAGATAACATTTAAAAATCGGCTTATTTGTATTAGAGGTTTTTAACTCTTTGATTGACATTGGATCACGCCTGACAATGATGTCTTTTTTTTTTAAATGCGCAGAAAAAAAAATCATTGACCTGTTAAATGAATTGGCTTTTATTTAGTTTTTAAAAAAAATTTTATTCTTCTTTATTTTCAGATAAGCTCACCAAATTTTCAACATCTATTCGTACTACACAAAAAAGGCAAGTAATTATTGCAGCTAACTTCGGCTCCCAGAATTTGCATGTTTCCAAGAAATCACCAACAACAACAACTGCTTTATTTCATTGAACACGCAAAGTGTTGCAAATGTGTTTCAATGTATTCAATTTCTCAGATCCGATTCACATACGAAAACTTATTATACTTAGCAGATTTTTCTGCATTTCGCCACTCAATAGCAATTCGTCGATAAAATCATCACCATCATGCACATCATCAACCGACCGCTCCGTCTGCCTGTCGCTTACCAGTGCTTCAGTTTCTCTTTCTTTATTTACCTTTTTAATTTGGCTTCGATTTCAACCTCAGTGTTGCATCTTTTTTTTTTTGTTGTCTCCGTTGAGATACTCTTTCGTTTCATTATCCTAGATCTGAAGTATTTACGCAGGTATTCAACGCAAATGTTGCGACTTTTCATGGCTAAGTCGTCGTCGTCGTCGTCTGGCGCTGTATCGCTGAATCTACAGCAATAAATAACCATGGCAGTAGAATGTTTTTATATTTTGACATATTAACAGAGGCGAAACATTTTTCACAGGTCGTTTTATTGACATGTGCTTGGTAAGAACCCGCAATATCTTTTTGGACTTAGGTGGCAGTTAGTCAAAGTTCGTGGCTCTGGATAATATTGTCACAGATATATTTTTGAAATTTATTTTAAATTGAATTAATTTTGAATATGTAAGCAAAATCGTAAAAGTTTAAAAATTAAGAAGTTAAGAATTTGCTAATGTTCTCGTTTACAGGGCCCGACGAAGGCCTCGGGTAAAACCAATCTTTTGTCAATATTGAAAGTCAGCATTCTGCCCACGGCGCTTTTGAGGTACTCAAAAAATTTGATTTCGAGATAACACCTAAATCATGATCAAATAAAAATATTACAAGAATCTTTTTCTGCATTATTTTTTTTTTAAATTTGGTCAAAGAAATTGTCTGATTAAAAACTTTGATACATCATTGGAAAGTACAATTGTAAGAAGATTGCAATAAATTTAATTAAAAAATATGGCAAGCATAGACTACAGCAGCCTACACCCTACCCACAACATGTTTAGCCTTGGGGCCCAGCGGATCATACTCACGGTCAAGGCCGGGCTAGAAAATTGCCGGCCATCTAATGCCGCCCCTTATAAGGAGGTAGAATTTTCTTTATAAAAAAAAATCTCTATTTATATATACCTATCTAAAAAAAATAGATCAATCAAAAACTTGAATAGCTCCCATGCACAGAATTCTCGATACTCTTTCTTTTATTATAGACAAACCAAAATAGCTAAATCTAACTAACCCACGCACAGCAATATACGAATTTTTTTCTATTTTTTTCCGAATCCTGTCACCCCCCTCCGATGCTACCGCCCTCCACCATGGCGTTGTTGACATAGGCGGTAATACGGCCCTGGACGCGGTCCTGGCAAGCAACCGTGTAATCATAGCTCAAGATGACCAAACTACATTTTTTTGAAATTAAATAAGCAATTTTTGCAAATTTTTAGAACCTTTGATCCATCTTTTGCAAGGGAAAATATATTTTTTCCTTTTCACTGACTGGACTACAGTTGATTTATTATTTTGTAAAGGGAAAACAAATGTTAATCACTGAAAAAATTTTAATATATTAAACATATTCACAGAAAATTTTTTTCAAAACATCCTTTTCTAGGGTGTAATGAACTTTATCTTGTCTCTTCTTGTCTCTTATTGCCCCGATAAAATTAGACTCTGTTTCAACAACCTGATACCACAGCATGATTGAGCTTTCAATTGAAATATTAAAAACATCGCTGACTTTTTAAAAGGTGTTACCAGAATAAGGTGCTACGGACGCAATTAGTGTCCGATCACAAGTCTACGGGATGAACAAAATGAGAATATTTCACAAAAAACTTGAGAGCATAGTCGGTCGGCCTTTTACAGCTTTTACAGTTACACACATATGCATATATCAGTGAAGGAATTTTCAGTACAGTAAAACGTCTTTTATCCCAGGTATTGTGCGGAGGAGAAGAAATAAAATATTCGATTATTTTAATAATTTTTTATGTACATATTTGAAATGGTAGAATGAAATGTATTGACAAAAGTATATAATATAAAAGTAAAAATTAAAGGAACGTATTTAATAATAACGTGGGTGAAGAAAAATCTTGAAAAGTCGAAAAACTTGTGATATGTTTGAAAAGAGAAAAAATGTTGGAATAGTCGGAAAATGTGATGTATCGTAAACTATTGGAAATTGTTAAAACTTGTCAAATGAAAAATGTTCAACAAGTCGAGAGAGGTGATCCATTCGAAAAAAAAGTTAAAGTGTTAAGTCGAAATACTTATTTTGAAAAGCAAGAACATTTTTGAAAAGTAAAAAATGTTGAAGATGTCGAAAAATATTGTAAAAGTCGAATAAACTTGAAAACTGTCGAAAAATATTGACGGAGTTTACAGATACTGAATAAGTTGACGAGCCTATACTTCGGGTCCGGTATATAGACCACTTATCTTCTGGTATACGTATGAACTAGAACAGATACGATAATTATACTTATTCACACAAAAAACGATATGGACTTTTCCTCTCTATAGCGTTGAAGTAAACAAATATTTATTTTTTCTTCTCTATTACTTACTTAGATCATGTTGTATATTTGGGTACTTCCTGAGTACCTGCATGAGTGGTTCCTATTGGAAATCGCTACCAGATACAGCAGCAGTCTTATCGGATTATGACTTTTAATACTTCATCAAGCAACTTCACTTTTCAATATATGTATGTATAAATGTCAAAATAGGTCAGTCAGAAGCTAAAATGATATTTGCAAATGATATTCGAAAGTAACAAACTTGGCCCTTTGATCATTGCATGTTTTCAGGGAATTTTTTTTTTTGTAGAATCTTACCCATAGAGAATAAAAGTGAGAATGATCTAATATTATTGAAAGTATTAACAAAGTTAGACAAAGCTTTAGCATTCTACTAAATCCTCAATTTGAAATCTGATGCCATCTATTTTGGCGATCACGTCAATGTCGGAAACAGCAATCGACAAACAAAATTCAAACATTGCGTGCAACTTGAAGCTGCTATCATCCAGAACAAATCTTTCGAAAAACACAACACTTCTTTTGAGAGTCTTAAACGATCAATCGGAAAGCACTCGCACGAGTACATCTCCAAGGAGAGAAAAAAAGAAGTAACTTAATTACGCATAGTCTTCGCTTGCAATTATTTACCATAACACGATCACAATTCAGAGACATGCTGTACATGAATCATGTTCAGCACATTTGCCTGGAATCCTGGCAAGAAGTATTTTTAGTACATACAACATTTACCCTGATATCGATCATTGCGCGATGTTTTCAGAGATGTGTCCGATGTGTCTCGTATATTGAATGGAGTTGCATGAACAACACTCATCAGTTGGACCATAAATATTCACTTGGCAAGCATATTAATTTATTGGAATCATGTTAGTGAGTCGATATTGATACAAATCCAAGCGAGATCGATCGCTCGCTCGCTTGCTCGATCAACGAGATACCACAGTCCGTAACAGTTCGACGACGACGTGTTCAATTTTGCGTCGCAAAGCATAAACTCACGTGGGCTTGATGAGTGCACCAATGAGCATGGTAAATGGTGCAGCAGTGGCCACATGCTGTGCGTCTGTGTTGCATCGTTGCTGTTACATCTTGTTGCAAAAAGTGATGTTGGAACCATTAAGAACAACAACTGCAAAAAACTAAACAACAGCAACACAAAACACAGTGTTGATGGCTACTACATTGAAGCTACTGAAGAGCTACATACTAACGCATAGATATAGATACTCGTACTGTCGGTTGCATCGGTAGAGCCATCGATTGCATGAGTTGGCTTGTGAAAATTCAGAGGCGACCGCCGTCGCCGCTTCGCTCTTACACCATTTTTTTTAATTAATTTAATCGATTAATCGTTTGATTTACGGTTGCACATGGAATCATAACTATTTGAATGTTGAATACTCTGTGCAGGGACTGAGAAATAAGATGAAGTAATAGGAGAGTAGAAAAAAAATTTTGGGAATGTAGATTTAGGTTCTGGAAGTCAAAAAAACAGGTTTCTCACAGTCTCTTTACTTTTTTTATAAATTAGAGCAAGGAAAAATCCGATTTATTTTAGTTCTTAGCTCAATCTTTCTGCATAATTATTTTGGTAAGTAATGACATGACTAAATGAGCTATTATTTTTGGTATTAGTCAGATCATCGTTTTGTCAGAAGAACTTTTCTATTAGTATTCTTGCCGTTAGTTTTATTATCTCTACACTTGAAGACAAAAAAAATTGTTAACTGCTGCTAAATCTCTCCCAAAGCATAATGAAAGTGAATGGGTACAACATTATATATGAGCACAAAAGAAGCTAAGGACTCAAAAGATCTAGGACTCCCACCACTATAATAGACCGAGATCTGTTAACTTTCTTGGGATGGTTTTTGTTAAAAGCTTAAAGTTTTTATCTGGTAATCCCACCATACCTGATCACGGTTTCAAAAATCTGTAATCTAGTTGAGTCGCTATGGCCGTTTAAAGATGCCCAAATAAAAGTTTTGCTTAACAACTCCTTATAATAAGACTTAATGTAAAAATCTAGTTGATCCAAATTATCGTAGAACACAATGTCTCTAATCCTGTACCGTCGGCTCATTTGTTGAGCTTATGCCGATTTTGTATAGTAAAAGGAGCCGCAGAAAAATTTGACCTAATATAAACAAAACAATGAATGTAAATATATTCATTGGCTTTGTTTTTGTTCAGAATCGTAATATATGTTACAATCTACAGTGATCAAATTAAGTTTGCAAATTTCAGGAAGACTTATGGTTTTTTATCTATTTTTATGAGAAAGCTAACAACTTAATTTTTTGACTCATAAAAGCCCAAATCTGTTGGTAAAAATCAGTATTTTTGACACATTAGAACCCATTAATCTCAAGTTCAGATATAATTAAACAATTATATAACCACATTTGAATTCGAATTTTTAAAAATAATTATGCAATAAAAATAATAAAAAAAATATATTTCGTTGAAAATTCAAGTTTCAAGAAAATGCGTCCTTTTAAGAGAGGATTTTAATTTTACTAATGGTTGATATGGACGCTATGAGAAAAATGATTCAAGTAACTGTCACATTTCCTCAACCGGTGTTGCTTTGAACATATCTACGATACGTTTTCGAAAAAACAACCTTCGATCATCAATTTCAGTTTTGACAATAAAAATTAGTCACACGATGCGAGGCGAATATGGTGAGTATTTTTATTAAAAAATAGAGCTCCACATCTTATTCATAGAAAAAATGAGAGACATATATAGTATATATTTATGCTATTTATGTGAGCATCTTCGATTTTTTAGAATGACACCCAAACTGCTTCTCACAATATTCGTTTGCAGTTCATAAAGCAACAGCGATCGGTATCACCATGTCGTCATATATTCCACGATCCAAACTATCGAAGTCAGGAAGGGATTTATAGCTGAATGAAAGCAAGCGGATATCATTCCTCCATGCGGTATACCTCTGAAGATTAATTTCCTGAATGAGATGAGCTTCCAAAAGTCGAATTTCTGACTTGACAGCTTAACATGTTTCCGATACACAGGCTGGAACGGTTGTTGAAATCATAGCAGAATGTGTTTGGTACAATAGAACTCTTCATGGGATTAGAAGTCCTACCACCAGCTAACTACAGCAATATGTATTGCCTGAATCTTCATATTATTAAAAGCTTATTTTATGTTTAAGATGGTGGGCAGTACAATTGTCCTTGTGGCCGCTCATTTTTGCATCGAACCTTCGTGCAACGTCTACGGAAATACCTTCACAGTAGACAGGCTGTGCATAGCTGAAAATATCGACAATAAGTATGATTTCTGCCAATAGTTTTTGGAAGCAACGATGTTAAGCTTATTCTTATTTTACTTAGGAGCTACATATATCTTCGAACTTTCTGCCTTAAACCTAATAAACTACTTTCATCCATTTACTATTGTGTCTCTAGCGCTCTGCAGCAAACGGCGAGGATGCTGCCCCTTCCCGGTGATTTGCAGGGTTTGAACGACGACAGGCCGGCGTTATTTTCTCTCTTGTAGTGATATCAAAGTGGTGAAAAGCGTGCGCAACCCTCTTAGCACTGATACGTTTCAGCAGACTAAAAATCAGTATCTTCAAACAAAATTCTACTTATGAAGGTGTTTAGTGACGGAGGTTTTTACAAGTCCTAATACAAAGACCTATAGCAAAGCGATTTGTAACGATAACTTTACGAACCCTATCTTCTCTTCTTATTTCCGACTACCAGATACAAATTCCACAGCTTTAGACGTCTCTAGAATTATTTTCCTTGACAACATAAGGATTTTACGTCCATAGCTGTTTCAGCCTTGTTGAGCACCATGCCCGTACAATGTTTTCTCCTTATAATTTCCAACTTTTCCGTATAAAAATATAACTTTTGGTTTTGATATTAATTGTTTGCAATTATCTACACAAGGCACCTTCTCGGACGGGTATTTTTTACAGTTTGCTTACTACTGGAAACTCTGGTAATTTGTCATCACGATCTTTGCGCTCCCCTGTCACTTTTTTTTTTTTGATTCAGTTACATCTCTAAGTTCTCTAAACTTAAGTATTTTAAGAGCTACTGCCAAAAGTTGGCTCTAATGATGCCATTAGTTGAAGAAGACTTTCTGCAGGTGCACGCATTTCTTTCACTTTTTCGTTGTCGGCAGTTGAAATTCTGAATATCATGGAAGTTCATAGGTCTAATTTCAAGAAAATCTTAAGCTGTTAATGGACAGATTAAATGATGCTCTCTCTGGTGCAATGTCGCTCAGAATTTCAATAAGTTCGGATACACCTAACACACATGTCGATATTAAATCTTACATATAACCAAAATAGCTTAATTTTATCTTACAATCACTTACACTTCCAAATATTTTCAAGTTAAAGACAAACCTTCCTCTGATGTCAAGCCACTCTCTCCTTCTTTTCACTCTTTCCACAGTTCGTAATTAATTGCTGTCTATTAGTGAGACATGACTGAACGATTAAAAAAATTGTTGTTGTCATCAAATGAAGACAAACTATTGCAACCTCTTCCATTCAGCCAAACAACCAACTGGCCGACTGGTCACGTCAACACAAATTCATCGTAGATACAACGCGTCACGATGGATGGACAGGACGACATGACACATCCTTCGTGCATCAAAATGAAATATTGAAGTTTTGCACCAAAGTTACAAAAATGAAAAACAACGGACCGAAATGCGAAACTTTAGCGCAAAGATCCAAGATGTTCAGAAAAAAAAAGTAAAAAATTATGGAGAAAACTTTTCTCTTCTTTTTCGTAAGTTGTTTCGTTGATTTTTCTTGACATTGCAAATAGGTGCTGGAGAGAAGATGGTTGGGGCGAATGATAGAAGAAAAAGTTGCGCCAGCAAAAGTTGACGACTGCGAAAAGCGAAAGAGTAACAACAGCGGCAAATGGACGTATGGACGTTGATGGCCGTAGACGATAATGAGCCACGAATGTTTGACGTCTGTTTTGTCTATAAGATGGTGTTGCCAAATATCGCTGTTACTTGTGATATTGAAGTTGCTGTCTTTTGTTGCTCACTCGCTTGCCTTAAACGTGTGATGCATACTACGTGAAACTGAGTAAATCACACATTTTTTTTATTTCTTTGGTCAAAGTAAATGGTTTTGTTGTACACATCATCTAAATATTCCACGCAATTCCATCTGAATGCTTTTGTACTAATCGCCAGCGACAGATGGTCTCTATTAGCGACATATTAAAAGATATTTGGCATTGCCTGGAATAGTCTTTAGTGATATATTATTCAATTTTATGTAAAAAATTTAAAATAATATAATTTAACATTTTAATATTAAGCCCGGTAATGTAGGCGTTAAACAACTTTGCAACTTTATATAACAAACCTGTTCTTACTTAGTACAATTTGAGGACAATGTTGAAATATATAGAATTAAAATTGGTAAATTCGAAATAAAAATTTATTCATAATTTAAAATTGTTAAAATTGTTATCATAATTGAAACATATCTGACTTATTTTTAAAAACCTCAACTCAAAGTGGAACATTTTCGATTTGTGATAGAACATTTTTTTATGGCAAATATTTCGCATTTTTGCTTAAAATTTTCTTAAAACTTTTTCACTATGAATATGTACGAATTTAAAACGTTGATGGTGTCCTGTATACGAGTGAGTTTATAAAATTTGCTCCAAATAAACAAAATTTGATAAAAATGGAGAATACCACATTTATTGAAGATAGAAAAAAGCTGGAAGCGCTTCTTGAGTTACTTGACATTGAGAATCATTGACAGTACTTAAAACTAAACTCATATTACGATATCGAATTAAGGGAATATTAGTTATTTAATCCCTCGTCGATGAGATTACTGAAACAGTGTAGTTCAAGTTGGAGGCTACAGAACTCCAACAATGAAGAATATTTGAGTGCCCAGCTGTTTTTCGAGCCTGTAAAAAATGTCCTTAAGTCTAATGGTAGAAGAAGCTGACATCTGCTTAACTAATGGGTCAAGGGCAATGAGATGAAAGAAGAGCTCTAAGGCACCAGTTGGTATAGTTCTGGAAGCGTCCCTGTGAATCTTGTGCAATTGTTTTTAGTAGGTGATCTTGTATAACGTAGATCATTAATTTCAACGTACTTTTCTATCCAATACCAGACCATTATCCCATAGCAATGGCCTTTTAAGACAAGTGTTATTCCTTTTAGCGAAGGCGGTTCAATGATTGTAACTTTGTGACTTCTATTAAAGAAAACAGTACAGCATTGTTCGGGCTTACACCTAAGCCAGACTCATCTGCCCATAAGACGACTTTGTTTAAGGAATGCTGAAGAATTTCACACAGTGTGATGGGGAATGGGGAACCCACATGCAATTAGAGTTATATCATCCACGAAAGTGTTATCTCTAGAACAATATCTCTTTGACTTCTGTACTGCAGATGCATCATATTTATAGCTAAGTTCTATTACAAACTGAATAACACTCCATGTTGCGACGTTCCTTTTCTAGCAAACCTGCTTATCTTCTAGTTACCAGACTTAGAGTTACAGTTATGTCTGGAACAATTAATGCCCAGTACCTACATCTCTTAGATAATATTCCCAATCTATGCAATTTTATAGGGATGTACGCTTATGTTAGTTGCTGCCATTATCTTTCAATATTCATATGAATTAGAGGACTGCGCGAGTGCGCTTGCTGAGTCAACAGATTATGGTACGTGCTGTTGAGTAAAATTTTTCTATTGACATTCCGCAAGCCATCAATAGATTCGCACAAAACAGATCAATCACACTACATGACTTGACTTCGTTTGTACTCTGACTCGTATTTGCCGTCATCGTTGTTCAAGCCGAACAAAATATTTACAACAGCGTAATATCAATGCGTCGCCAAAATAACAATGGTAGAGTATTTAAAGACTGATTATTGTTTATTTTGCATTCATCCCTTAATGGCATACGTTATTCAAACTGTTGTTGTTGTTCATATTCACCGCACAAAGCAACACGGTATGACAAATCTGTTGTCGCACTAAGCGCACTAAGAGATAACAACTCGCTCAGTGCTGAATGCAATAAACTACGAGTAGTTCAACTCGTAGAACATTTTATCAGAGAGTACAGTACTCACCTCTCTTGCTTAGTGTTTCGATTTGTTTTGATTTGATTTGTGGTTTTCGTACACAAAGACTCGATGAACTTGCAATCATGGCGAGTAAGTTCGATGTGGCGCGGTGGGCATTTGACAGCACTCAAACAATAATTTTTTACTCTCTTTCACTTTTTGAGTGGAGGCCAGTCACACGAAAGTGAAATGAGTGCCGGTCAACTTCTGACGTTTATAGTTAATCTTGATAATTTATTTATTGGTCTACTCCGTTCTTAATCCCTTTTTAAAAAAGGAGTTGTGCTTTACGCTTTTTCTTGATGCTTTTTAAACTAAGTATCTTTTAAGGTATTTTTTTCGCTAATAATACAAAACTTTTTTTTACACGTAACAGTATGTTGAGGGGTGACTGCTGTCATGTTCGCCTCTCAAAAAAGAATTATTTGCCCATCGTACAAAAAGTCATCCTATCCCGCTGTTAGTGTCAATTTCCTATAGAAAGCAACAACAAATTTTGCTTGAGCGCTGTCAAATGCCCGTTGTGTGACATCGCACTAGCTTGATGGCCGTTTCAAGTGCACTCGTGCAGACCTCTAATATACATTTTATAATTTTTGGGTAGAAATTAGTTTCATTTTCCGTAGACTGTGGAGAAATTTTTTATCACCGTGGTCTAATGTTTCGTAGATCCAAGATGTGCGATTATTCAGATCGAATTCTCTTTCAAACGATGCAAGAAATGTTCGATTGTTTTTAAAAGAATCTATTCTGAGCAAGTTTTTCATTCAAAAAACATACTTTTCAAAAATCGGAAAGAGATTATTTGACGGGACTAAATCGCCATTTTTTTATTTCGGTGAATGCCGGTGGCAATGTCTTTATGTATATTTATGTATATATGCTACTCCTAGTACATATTTAAATACGAAAACACAACCAATCCATAAATAACAGGCTTAATTGTTGTTGACTATTCTTAGCACGTAAATGGCAATTAGTTTTGTAGTTAATTATTTTTTAACGATGCCAAGTCTTATAAAAAATATATAATATCACCTTTTAATGGCACAATCAGTACTTTTATTTGAAACTAAGCCATTAGAGCTGAAACTTAACAAGCGCTTCCCTCACTCGAAATACATATTGGTATCCATGCAACTATAAAAATTTCAGCAACAGCAATTAATGAAGAAAATAAATAAGTCCATTAACACAAATAAAAAACAAAACTTTAAATCGAGAATTCCTATCTGATTCCACGTATAGATGCGAGTATTCCCCTTTGGATAGGAGGCTGGAAAATATCAGTGAAATTAGCACTTCTACCAAATTGAAAAATTCATACAATTCGCTCAATCATCGTTGCGCACAATTTATTGCCGCCAGCAATGAAGCCAGAAAAGCAGAGCGTGTAGACTTGACGTGAATTATTTCTAGACGAAAGATACTTTATGAGATCCCAAACAATTTAACAGCCATAATTCAGACAAGTTCTACGAACACAGATTTAGCAGATTAAATTAAAATATAAATAATAATACGATAATTTCTCAACATTTGCAACATGCGCGTTTTTGTTTGTACGAAAGTCATAGATTTTGTGTGTCTGCGTATCTTCCTCACGGCATTTAACAACTGCGGAGCGTTTATTTACATTCGTGAGATATCATGTCACTCATATATCACTCGCGCAAACAGCGATTTATGGAATAAACAATCATCAGTCAAATCGAGTCGACACTTCGACTTCGAGCTGAGCAGCCACAGCAGTGATACTCACAGTCAGATACATTTTTAAGTGATACTCGCTCAGTTTTGCGTTAGTCGCTATATCTATTTTCATACGCACATCTGTCGGATGCGTGTGGTCGAACGGATTTGATATGATTCAAATAACTAAAAATCAAAACAAATCAATTTTATTTCAATCTCACAAACATTTTTTATAAATTTTACAAATGAACTTTCGTGTCTGTAAATTTAACAGTAAGCGAAATGATTATATGACTAGGAAGTTTACTTACTGTTAGTACTTATGTTTATAATGGCAACTAAAGTTTATCTAAATCAGTTAAAGCTGTGGTATTAGCCATTGGTGCATATACAAGTCAACTTTTAGCTACTAGAGCCAAGGACTATAAATGAAATTAGAACTTTTAAAAAGTCTGTCTCAAATTCGAGAATATATCGAATGAAAAATTTCAGCAACTAAGGTAACAGTGATTCTCTGTCCGAAAGGCTTCAATACGAAACGATCTCACCGAATTATATCGTTTTACATTAACTGTAGTATCCAATTTTTTTTCGAATATTGATTAAATCTGAATATATGTTATGTCTCAAATCAAAAATTCGAAGCCATGCAAGTTGCAGAGGCGGCAAACTCAAAATTGATTTTCAAAAGACTTGCCTCAGTGATGTAAATGATGATGAAATGTTGCACAAAATTTTAATTACTATGAAATCAATTAGACATACAAAGTACGAGATCTATTGGTCAAAGAATTAGTGTTTTTACTCTTCGACTTGAGGCAATTATTCTGGTAAATGAGCAAAACCTAATTTTTGACGGCAGTAAGCATTTTTATGTATCGTTTGGCCTTAAATCTAACTTCCTTTCAGCTCCCAGTCTGTTATTATTATTTTTTACTGTAAACCAAGTAAAGTTTTTTTTTTTTGAAAATGTTGTTGATTTTTTTTAAGCTATTTATTTTTGCCTCTGTTGTTGTATGGATCTTAAAAATAATTGTCACTAAATTTGAGCTTTCTAGCTCAAATCTGTAAGCGGCATGGACAGAAATTGTGTCCGATTTCGTTGAAATTTTACGAAAAAACTGAACTGACTAAAATATAGATAAAATCTGCCTTAGATGCTCAAATATAGCATCTTAGGTATTAAAGTTGCATAAGAGGTTTCACCCCCTATTGTCAAACCACGCCCACATTTTTCGTGTGGCTGAAAATACGAAAAATATATATGCCTATATTATTATATATTTCTCCCAAGTTTCGGCTTCGTAGATCAGACCTATGAACGGCCCACACAGCTTGTTTCCTATAAAAGATCATATGGAAAAAAACGACTAAAGCGCTGAATACTTACTCCAGGCAATGGAGTATGTCTATTCATGAAATAAGTCGTGTCTTGAAAAATATATGATAACTAGAGAAGCAATGGTGTTCGCTTCAAAGCATATGAAGTTAAGTTTGAATTGCTATCTCTAGACTTTTCAAGTTTCTCAGAAGACTTTTTCTCCTTGCATTCTTTATCTATTCACGAAACGTATGGCCTCTCATAACTTATCTACTGCACAGAGCAAGTGCCTGCAATTTCCTCCAATATTTCCTTGATTCGCGTACATAGATTATGTTCTAGAAATAGCTTAAACTACGCTGTATGTTCCACTCCTATGCTTGTCAGCATGTTTCAATTGGTGATTTGCTTAACGTGTGTCAAATAAATTTCCATTTATTCTGTTTCATTGAAATAGAATTCGGAACATGTTGGCATCTGATTAGCAATTCGACAATGGAGAAGTTCGTGGGGTACCTAGCTTTCAGAGGTGGTTAGAGCCATTTATTGATGAACAATTGCAAATTGCTTAGCAAAACGCTGTAGAAGCTGTAGAAGAGCCAATTTCGACTAGAAAACTTTGAACTTTGTTGTCATTGCAAGAGCAATGTGCCACACATTACAAAGCTGATTGAAGTTGATTTAATATTTTTTAAACTCATCAAGTTATTTATACTGAATAAGCTTTTCATAACACTACGTCTGGCACTGGTTGGGCTTTTTCTTCCGAAATAGACATGCATAAGACATACCTATTTCATCATTTCAGACCTCTGGAAATTTCGCTGACTGTGAATTAATTTCTAAATCATTGTTGCTGCGTTTATGTTGTTGAAATTTTCGCACCACCACGATTGACAACTCGTATGAGACGTCCGCTGTTTTGAAGGGCTGTTAAATGAAATGTTTAAACATGTGCCCGCACCCCTTGCTTCAAACGTCTGCCACATAGCAGCAAACAGCATTGGCACAGAATCTCAACAGGTTCTCAATTGTAGCAGCATTGTGGAATGCATACCCCACCGATATGACGATGATGCTGCTTGCACATGCTGTGCCATAACAACCTACCGATTGAATTACCGTCCGTCAAATGGCCATTTAGCTCAATAACAAAAACAAACGTTGCACTTTTAGTATACTTTTTTTAGAATGGGGCTAAAGAGTTTTACCTAGTGAAACATATTTTGTGGGCAATTTCATAAGATAGTTCAGTCAAATAAGTGTACATTCCATTATGATTCAAGAACAGAAGCATATATTAATTTTTGGTTCTTTTGTTCTTAGCTAATGTTCCTTCAATCCTGCAGACGTTGTAAGGGTTTCGAACAAGATATCACGTTTTCCTATATGTGTTGCGAGACCCCGACGTGAGCAAAAAATCGCCATCAAACTCTTTATCATAGAAACAACTTTTGCAATGAACTAAGTTGCATATGGATGTAGTCCCAAAGTCTTCTTTTTAGGCTATGCCAAAAGTTTTTATTTTATCGCTATCAAACTGGCTATCTCCCGAGTCCAATATAATTTTGGATTAGGTTTCACATGGAATTGCCAAATGAAATTTTTACAAATTTTTTGCTTTATTTGAATTAAATTCTTTTTAATTTGTTTTCTCCCACAATCAGTCGGGTATTTTAATTCTGTGTTATTTTTTTAGAAATCATTTCGAGTGCTGATAGACAGATGATTAAGCGGAGCGCGAAAAACGAGTTGCTGTTGAAAATTTCGTTTTAGTTTTAATTTATTAAAAAACAAAAACAAATCGATCGCAGTGAGTGGGCATCGTTCTTAGAGTCCGCTCGTCTCCTTCCCTGCATCTCTATTTTAGTGATGCTAGTGCTTTCGCTCTCTTTTGGGGCAGCCCACACCAACTGATTTTTGGTTCTGTTCATACTCGAATTTCGATTTGTTCTTTTCTTGCCTCTTTTGTTGGTTGATGTTTGTGGTAATTGTTGTTGTTGTTGTTAGTTTTGTGGGATTTTTCTCGTTGTTTTTTTTTTTTCTTAATGGGTTTAAATGTTTTGACTCCCTATCGCCACCGAATCGCTATAAATCAGTTTGGAGTTTTTTTCAATTGATGGATTTATTAGACATGCTTTGTGTACACAAATCGTGTTGCGTGCTGTGTATTTGTGTGTGTTTATTTAATTGTCATTGTGAGTGTTGTCCGAATTGAGGAAATTTTGTATTTTTGGGCAACAGCAACAGGCAACAGCAAATATCGAGAATCTATTTGCTTTCTCCTATGCCTAGCAGCAGCAGATGATTTGACCAGCTTGAGTCAAACTATATTCCTATTAGGGTGATTGCACGGTGCAAACATCAAGCAATAAAGCTGATGATCTCTACAAAGTCTTCCATGTATCCGGTAATATTTTTGGAGGGATAATATGATCTTGCATTCCTGAAATACATCTACTATGATATACACAGAGTACCATTTTTAGCAATTGAAATACGAGCTTTTCCAACATATAATCTTGAAGATTTTGTGCAATTTTTTCTTTCTAATTTTGAGACTCGCCACAGATGAAATATTTCGTAAACATTGTGCAAATTTGATTTTCGAAATGTTAGTTTTTAAGTGTTGATGATGTAGTTTTGAAGGTATAATCTGATTCGATAAAAATGAGATACGGGAAATATTATGGATTCATTCTTTAATTACTATAAATTTTCTTCTGCAAAAATAGTTCCATTTTCTTCATTCACAGTCACACTGAATGCCGAAATAGTAATTGTTTCTGGTTCGAATAATGTTTTAATTGCAAACAGTGAGCTTTGAGAAGTTATGAGCTGCAAATTAACGTCGAAACTAAGAAAAGTGAGCTTTCATAGAACGTCAATAGCCATTCCTGTCAAGAGAACAAGGGGTTCGATAGGCGTTTAAAAATTTGTGAAATAGCTTGGAGTCGGACGATTTTTGACACATAGACTTGAAAGTTCTTAGTCAAAAAAAAAAAAAAAACGTTTATGAATTTTTTTTTCATTTTATAAATATATTTTTTAATGTTGCTGACTAAAATAAGAAGTCATAAATATTTTCCCAAAAAAATATTTTTTTCCCATTTGAGGGAAAAATTCCTTTTGTTTTAGAAGGTCGGGAATAGCCAACAGTAGCGTACCTAGGGGCGGCCAGAGCGATCGCCATTGGCACAAGGCTTGGTGGGTAGCAAAAGGTTTCTGAAAATATAAATAGTTCAATGTTGGAAATTTCAATGAGTAGGTGGAGATGTTAATAAACTCATGTTTGATTATTAAATCTAATATATCTAATGGCTTTTAATGGGTTTTAGATGGACAGAATATTCTTATCAGTATTTTTCATAAGATAAAGCCGTTATGATGCTTTTTCCACTATACTCCCCCATTACTATGTTACCCCATGACTTATAAGAATATATATTTGAGATCTTGAGAGAGAACTACAGCATATGAAAGTGAACCACTGAACCAAGAGGCATACAAATGGACGGTAAATGACAACCACAGCAACAACATTACATTAGTTGGCGCATGCCAGGGCACAAAAGTGACTTTGACACTGTTGTGTTCTAGCTGGTAAAGTTTTATGTTCTGTTAAATTCGCAAAAATCCTACAAGATTTTTTTAATTAACGACGTTTAAACCTAAAACTCTTTTGCACCACACTAATCAGATCGTATTGATGTGACCTCCGCTCTAACAGATCGATTACGGGTAATTATCGATAAAGTAAGTTTTGTAAAAAAAACGAATCAGGAATTGATACAAAGTATCGTTTTATCGATTTGAAAGCAACATATGATAGGATTATTCGATAGAACTTATATCAGGCCATGGTTGAGTCCGATATCCCAATAAATTTAGTTCAGTTATGACGCATAACGCATGAAAATACGCGCAGTTATGCACAATATGACAATTATTCATCTGGGTTGTTTCAAGCTTGTTACGAAACTCATAAGGCATCACTACTTTGTGATCTATTTAATTTTATCTTGGAGCTTGTAGTGCATTTTTAATTTTTCACTACCCACTTGGCATGGATATCAAATGAAACTTTTAAACTTTTTCCGCTTTCTTTAACCTTTTACAACTTTTTTCGACTTATTTTTTATATTTCGACATCATACAATTATTTTCGACTTATTCAACCTTTTGCAATTTTGATCACATTAGAACCGTTTTCGGCCATTTACATCTGATTTTTTAATAAACAGCGTTTGCGCGAATTCAGTTTAGTATGGGTACTCTCTTTCCTAATAAATTAGGCATTGTACGTTGTAAGATTCATTTCGAAATGGCGACATCTTTTAATAACTATTAAAAATTGAGGTAATCACGATTAATCGATCGAGATAAAAAATTTTTTTTTTCCTTATCGATCCAGGATATTATTTGTTTCTAAATCGCATCGTGATTTGTAAAAATGTTATTGGCTCAAAATTGTTTGGATAGAACGTCAATGAAAGACTTTGTTGCACCAGCAGAAAATTAAGCTTTTGGCCAGCTCTTTTTTGGTCCAACGCATCTTCTGTTGTAAGCCAAAGTTCATTAATCTCTTTGCCGATCTCTTGAATTTTTCTCACTCAACCGCAGCATGTGACTGGTGATTTGTGGACAACACAAATTGATTTACGTTGAAAGTATAGAATTACGGCTCCATAGGTGCTATCAACGATAAAAGTTGCAAAGAATCTTAAAGTTAAAGATTTTGTTGAGTAAAAATTTTGGAAATATATTATTAATAGTTTTATAAATTTTGCGTATTGAAAACAATGACAGAACAAAAAAAGAAATACCATAAATTCGTGTACCAACATATTTCAAAATGTTTTTGACAATTCTGCATTAAAGCTGAGTTGTTGTAATTTATGTAAATATGTCGAGCTTATGGGCATAATAAAATTGTCAGCTCTATCTCTGTCTCTCTTTATACGACTAGAGCATGAAGTGGATCTCAATCAAGATAATGTAGATTGTTAAGTTTAACTAAAGTGAAAAAATCAATTTTTTGTTGAAGGCATTTTTGGTAAAATCAATAAGATTGAACCTGCTGATCTCTGCTTAACGAGTTTAATTGTTATTTAAATGAAATTATTATTTATAAAATTTAATTTACTTTAGCCAAATAAGAGCAAAGCGCAAACTTTCTGAAATAAGGTCAATTTTCTCTTCTCCTCAACGAAAATTGATTAAACTCCGTAGGTAGTAATCGAAGAATGTTGCCAACACTGGACATGAGCAACAACAACAAACGCACACACAACTAAACGAGATAGAAATCTCGTATTCGTTAGTTGGAATCAACTGCACATGCGCAAGAGATCAACCACTGATGATCACACATTCATTTGGTTTACGTTGATCCCTCCATCGATGATCTTGCTTGTCGATCTCTGTTGTTCTGGTTGCAATCACCAATGCTGCTGTTGATGTTGATGTTGCTGTAGTTATTATTGCTGTTGCTGCTAACATAGTGGCATCCCTTTTGTCATGCTGCGCATGCTTGTGGTTACGACATACGCGCAAACGTCAAGTTGTCAACGCGTTTTTCTTTATTTTATGTTAATCTTCTGTTGGTTTGAAGAGGAAGCAAAGTACATAATGAACATAACCTTGCATATTTTGATTTTTTTTTTTTAAAAACTATGGGAGTTTTTTGCTTCATAGATATTTGAGAATTTCTGCATTAACTTATTGTAAGTAGTGCTTCATCGAACACCGATAAATATCGTTATCATTCTCGGTGCCGATATCGAAAACGAGACGATTTCAAAAAATTATTTTTCGTACTTCCAAAGACGAGAACAAAAAGGGTCTGGCCGATATCTTATTCTCGACGCCAATGTAATATTTATCGTACGATAGACAACAAGACTCAGCTAGAACTTTCATAAAACAAAAACACTTACAACGCAATAACTTGGCACCTATGGTAGCTGGCGTTTTGAAATTCGTGCTGGGATGCATATTGTCTATGTTAAGTACCTCATGACATTTGAACGAGATCCCATTTTGAAATTTTAAGCAAATTATTTCCATGCTTTGAGCTATATAATATGTAATACATTTTGTCTTACAAAATAGAACAGAATTGCGGCGTACGACTGGGAACCATTCGATAGGTACCCGACCATTTAGATATAATTTAGTGATCGACAAAGAGCAAAACTCGAATTTTTCTTACACTCATAAAAACGGAAATCAAGAGCGATGTCACCACTGAGAGAAATTCTTGTATGTTTTAGCTTTATGCATACATTCTTAGAATTTTAATATTACGTTCGCAGTTATTCGGTTTTATTTTCTACGGACTGGATAGAAACAAATTATTTAAAAAAAATTCATTCAAAATGTATATATTGAAGCTATAAGTAAATACAATTTATATTTGTCTTTATATAAGACAACAAAATCCAGTTCACAGAATCATCAAGGCTTACCTTCCATTGCTCGTGGTAGTGAGCAACACTGGTCATGATATGCAGTTTCTCCCGCACGATAATATCATATCAAAATTTCAGTCACCAGCTCTCAACTATGATATGTGCTGCGCTCTGATGAAGGGAACTGACTCCATTCTTAGAATATTATGTTAATTTAGCAAAGAACTTAAGCTTTGAGCACATATATATATTGTGTATTGGCATTATCTATAAATATATGTAGTAATTGTATACAAATACTTTGAAAATATTATTCAAATAAATTGGATGACATGTGTTTTAAATTTGTCTATTCCTGTCCGTTTTATTATTTTCAATATTAAACGCTTGTATGGTGCCTTTAATCCACTCCATCACATTGTCGATCCTCGTGTAGCCATTTTGTTTGTTATACGCCACACTCAAAACTCCATACACATAATACGATTTAAATTTCATTGGATTGTTTTCAAGCTCAAACATCAAGGGACCGCCAGAGTCCCCTTTTTCTAGAACAAGGGGTACACAAATTCTTACTGTCATATTTGCTACTTTGCCTGGGCAACGCTTTACAATTTGAACTATTCGTTTTTTACGACCCTTACCAACCACAGTGGCGTTTTCACCAATTTATATTCAGCATTCAAAGGTAAGCAAACGGGTTGCAGGGTTTTTGTGAAACGTATTGGTCTTTCCATATGTACCATCGCCATGTCATATATATATCTGGTATATTTTCTTTTGTCGATAGGATATGATATTATCAGATCTGCGTATATATTCTCAATAAAACGAATTTGAACCGATGCAGCTACATCGCGATGGGCGATATGCGCTGCTATTATCACCCGACTTGAACTTATCAAACTGCCAATTCCAATTGTGAAAAATTTTCCTACAAATAAAGTGAGAAAAAGTACAAATATATACATAAGATTGACTTAAAAAAAGAGACTTACCACCCCTCTTAAACAACCTAACTGTGACAAACCATGTAATCTCACCAGGGTTAATTAGCTCACCATCTCTAATTCGACTTCCAAGACTATTAATGGCTCCACAGCATGGAGGCTCGAGAAAATCACTATCTTCACAATTCTTACTTTTTTGTAGTGATAATCTTGGTGAAACAGTTTCTGTGTAAAAAAAGAATCAATTCTATTTTGTTGGATTGTAATAAAAAAAAGTGCAAAATTGTAAATAGCCACGTTTTGTATCAAAATTCCTCGAATAATCAGCTCAAACTTACCCTCAAAAGAACCAATAAACAAAGAATTAATTAAAACAACAAAGTTTTCTTCATGGTTCAGATTCAAAAGACTACTGATTTGAAAACTTATACTGTTACTAACTTAACAGATTTTTTTTTTAATTTAGATAACAAAATTCAATTATTGAAAGTGGTTCTATTTAAGGTAAGCTCTTAAGTTTTAATATAATTTGTATATATTATTCAAACTCGATTTCAAAAGCATTTCGAAAGATAAGGAAATTGCTTATGTAGATTGCCTCTACAGCTTAATTTGTATAGTAAACTAACAAAACCCGGTACGCGCAATAATTTTGTGGAAATTGATTCAGTGTAAATCATTGGACTGTGTAGAATTAGGGCCTTTGAATGAGCTTAATTTGGTTATAGTCCTTGCCTTTTATGTAAGTATATACCGAATATCATTGATCTGCGTCAAATAGTTGCACAGATATAAAACATATTGATCTTTTCTCATTTTCGAGGCGTGGCAGTACCCATTTGAATACCCAAAGCAAGGCTGTAGTTTGCCACCCTTAGTAGAGAATCCAAAGAATATGTTTAATGAGTTTTTCAAGCTTATATTGTTGAACATATTTAATTTTGTAATAACCCTAGCGTCGAAAGCAAATATTTAAACCGGACGATTCCTTGTAGGAGTTTAAGCCAATGTTCAAATCTCCAGAGATTTTTAGTTTACAAGGTTGGTTTTTACACATGTTACTGAGATGGAAACAGTTTTGAAAAATTTAGGTTTCAAAACTGTTTTCGTAGACGTACGTCCTAAACTAATAATCCTAAGAGAAGAATGACTGTCACCAGCTTGAAAACAACATTCTCAACATATTTAAGTCTGCAAAAACAGACATTCGGATTTGGAAAAAAATTTTAAGCAAGCTAAATTTTTGCAAAAATCTTATTTTAGAGCTTTTTATGGTAGGCCAGAGTTCCTCATTCTCACAACCACCACCAGGTCGGTTATCATGCACGGTCAAAGATCACAAAAAAAAGTGTTTTCGCAGATATCTCGAAAACGATTAACTTTTCTTATAAATTATATTTCCTACTGAGCTTCCTGTTCAGTACTTTTAATGCCAAAAAACACCAAAAAATTACAAGCACAATATGCATAAATGAAGCAAAAATTGGCAAGTAGCCGCTTATTCTAATTTCAAGCGATGCCACAAGGTACCATCAGTAAACTTTGTTAGCCGCCGTTTAAGAATTTGCAAGCATACTATGATTTACTTTTTGCATTGCCAGTTTAGAAACATAGCAAAATACAAACACAGTGCGCCAAAATTCTACATTTTTTTACATTTGAAACACATTCTTAGATAACTAAGCAAGATTTGAATCTTTTCAATCCGTTACTTAGTGTATTAAAAAAGCGTGTCAAAAAAATTCTTACAGTTAAAAAAAAAATATATATATAAAAGCTAACCTTAACTCAGGCCGAAAAATTCTAGTAATTCAAAAATATTTCAGAGATTTATGTACCAGCCAAACTAGTTTTTCCTAGGCCAAGCTAGTTCAGCCGAAGCGTGTTAGGGTGAACCAGTTTAGCTGTATAGTATTATTTACTTTAATGGTCTCACTTCTGATTTTCTTGAAATTTTATTAGTCAGGGTAAGTGGACGCTCTTTGGCTGCAGCTTAGAGTTTACATCCTTCTATATGTCCAATTTCGGCTTCACAGAGGTCTTTGGCCGCGGTTCATTGTATTATGTCCAACGCGGTCATCACTAACGCACCGGCGTTGAATATACTATAGTGAACCGCGGAAAAAAGCCTCCACGAAGCCGGTGTTGAGAATATTGACGGATGTTAGTCCTGAGTTGCGGTTGAAGGCCGCTCAAGTACAATAAAATTTTCTTAGGCTAAGCTGGTGTAACCTAATACACTTCGGACGAACTAGTTTGGCCTAGGAAAAACTAACCAGTTTATCCTAAAAACTAGTTTGGCCAGTAAGATGCACACCGGAGCCGCGATTTGCGTCGTTAGTAGGAACCGGGGAAGTGCGACGCTAACCGAGACGACGCAAGTCCTATGATCTGTAAAAATTAAACTTAAGCTTAGTTTTATTTAACTTCTGCAAACTCATGAATGATTTCTGCAAAAAAAAAATTTAATTGAACTTGTCCAATTTTGAGGTTGAATAAAGTCTACTTGCGATGTTATCTCGCAAAACATTTGAGACATTATTTGTTTCCATTTTTGGTTTCTATATTGTTCATATTTTAAAACCAATTATATCGTGCATTCATATAAATAAAACATTTTTATTCAAATATTTACTTCAAGCATTCTAGATATTTTTGCACATCAACTGCAGGCAGACACTTAGTATTTTCATATGAATTCAATTTCCTGCAGTCATTCAGAGGTGTTAAGAGCACAATTTTTCCATGCAAATAAACAAGTCATCAATCAAGCAATATAGCACAGTGATCTGATTTTATTGTGAAAGTGGGTACAATTTTTGGAGGTTTTAATAAACTTTTGCATTTTTAATGTTAATAAGACTCTTAATTCAAAAATATTCCAAATGAAGGCTCAAACTTTGTGAAAGTCTTCTTTGTGGGTCCAAAGAAGGAAATCCAATGGCGTTTAATTTTCGAATACGTCAGTTACCGCCCGCCGAAATTAAAGCATTAATAAAACGTAATTTTGATGCTCACAAAATATGAGCAAAATGTAAAGAAGTGGGGCAACAAAATCTGTTTTTTTTTTAAAACACTTTCATATGGATCGACTCCACTATATTTAATTTCATTTACATAAGCAAAATAAACCATCTGCATAAGTGATGGCAACCCTATTTTTTTGTTGGAAAAACCAACAGAACGAATGCTTCGAATCTTAAGCTGGCAAAAACAATAAATAGAAATTAAGTATCAGTGCAATATCACCATCGACTTGGCTACTCTGAAGATGCCGACGACGCATCCACGGAGTATGCACTTCACCTATCAACAATTGAAATAGGCGAAATAAATTCACGCTGCATGTTGCTCCATGTTGTCGATAGGCCGACAGATACAGTGCTGACAGGCTGGTAGCTGAATGAAGTGATCTTCCGAGGCGTCTGTACAAACTATCAGAAGATAGTCAAATAAATTTGATCGACATTCATAAAATATGAAGGTGAATTTAGTACTCGTTGGACGAATATTTACGAGTGTATGTAAATATATGTCGCCGTTCACTGATGGTTGACGGATAAAGAATCAGAAATTCTAAAGTACGTATTAATGTTAAGAAAAACATTAATGAATTTCTAGTTAAGTGAATTGGAAATTCCCGTAAAGTTTCCTATTGTCATCTTGGCAGATTCATTCAAAATTTGCAAATGTAAATGCTCAGAATCATACTGTGGGTGATAGACTTGACCCAGACCACAAACTTTTGAAGGGGACCCACTTCTTAGTTAGATTCTCAAAAATGAGAATTCATTTGTTCAGCATGAAAAAGAAAGTGAGGTCTTGTGTAACAGTTAGAGTTTGGAAAGTGAGTACAGCAGAGTCTCGCTAATCCGGAAATGGTCATATCCGGATCCTACTGTGAAAAGATTTAAAATTTCCATTATGTCCTTTGTAATCCGGACTGACCTTGCTTCGCTAATCCGGATCGCATGACAAAAAATATCGAAAAACTCAGCAATATACATAGGTATAAGAAATTCCTACTTATCGCTCAATCCATCGATCTACATATCTATGAAATGATCGTTAGATCTCAATTTGTGTTGCTGCATTCAATGTTGGGTTATGAAGTGTTTCGGCATGGAATTTTGTTACATAAATGAGTTCATAGAATCGTAAATGTGTTGCAGATCACAGCAGGCGATCGCGTAAACACTTGGTTATTGTTTTTCAAATAAACACCATTTGTACGATTGCAATAATATTGATCTCGACGTCGTAGTGTCTGACGTGAAAAGGTTTGGAGCTGAGGTAACAGGAGTTGCAACTTAAGAAAAAAGACAGACGTACACTCAAGGCAATTTAAATTAGGATTACATAAGCGAAAAACTACTCCCAAAGTAAGCGACTAGATATTTAATACAAACATTATTAATACTCATGCTAAGTAATTCAATGTAAGTCGATCAGTGCAAAGTTGAGAACAAAACTAAAATGTCTTTCTGCAAAGATATCGATTTTAGTAGCTAAGTAATGTGAAAAATTGGAAATGTTAAAGTTTTCTGTATCCACCCCAGCTTTTTTTGAATTAAAGAAATAACATTTATTTTAAACTGACTCATGGAGTCACAAAATAATATCAAGAAAATTGTTAGTGTTCTTGTAAATTTATCACTATATTTGTTCTGAGTGTGATCAATAAGTTCGTGGGCATTTCTTATATAATAAAAATATATCATATACTCAACATATCTCATTTTGTATTTTATTTCAATTGTATTGACCAGTGCAACTACAAAAAAGGTTCATCCAACTCAACGTTGCATACATATGAGACTATTTGACAGTTGAAACGGCCTTTAGGTACCCATAAATGGTCACACAGAAGCCACAAAAAGCATTAAAGAGGTGTGTTCTAAAAGAGACTGGCCCAAAGATGAAGTTTATGTTGGCATAACGTAGAACTTACTACTTAATTCAATAACATGCCATTGGTTAACTTGATGCACAATCAAACAATGCGCTAAATTTGTAAAAATTTTCTCTTCCAATGTGATCCTGTTTTCTTGATGACATTCATTTTGTTACTTTCAGCAAGACTCGCTGGTAAGCACAACAGGTGCTAGCAAAAAGAAGTTTAAGAAATTATTATCGCCACATTCGCGTACATTTCAAACAAAATTAAATATTGATTCTTAGGAAGTTTCTCTTAAATCATTTAGAAGCAGAATAGAGTGTACGTACTAGTGAGAAGAAAAAAATCAAACTTTTCAGTTCCAGAAAATCGAACGATCTCTCTAGAGGTCTAGTGCAAGAGCACTAAAAAATTAATGAAAACCCCAAACGTCATGTCATTGTCTTAAGGGGAGGGGTAAGGTATTAAATTTTTTTTTTTGCATTTATTTTTAGTATTTCTTTGAATGCATAATATCTCAAGATTATTGTGTCAAAATTTTAAGTCGATTCGAACAAAATTGATGAAGTTACGAGTATTTTTATATTTTTGCTTATGAACGTTTTATACCAAATTTTTTTGTGTTCAAAACTTTAAAGCGTTTTTCCCACAACTCACGTTTTCAAAGTCGGTGCCCCTCATGACTTCAAAACTACTACACCCATCCTTTTGAAATTTAAACCACTATTCCTGTACATAATTTACGAGGTAATGCAGGAATGTTTTTTTCAAATTTGTTAATAATTTTTATTTTACAATTTTACAATAACAAATTAGCCGATTTTTTTCGGAAAAAACAGCGTTTTTCCCTTCAAAGTGTTCCAAAAAAGTGAAAAACTAAAATTTCGAAAAACCTTTCCAGCGTTACCTGGGGAAAACTATTGTCTAACGAATGAATTTTGATATTAGGATTTCAGATGATCCAGCACCAAGTTATGTGGGGCACCGCAATTCTACTTTTTTCCGAGACACGTCCGAATAATTGCTGCCATTGCCGTGTGTTTTTAATATTTCTTCGTGAAAATTTTAAACAATATTCTTTAAATGTCATGCTTTAATGTACTATTGGTTTTATTAAAGAGATTTTAACTAAGTCGTCACAAAAAATTCACAAAAACATGCCTTTCTTCGTACGAATTAACCTTACCCCCCCTTAAGGTACTGGGCACATTTCCATCGACATAAGACGGCAAATATGTATGATCACTTGTGCAAAATAGACCTTACACCCGCGCTACTTTGTTCAGATTTCAGGTTGCTACTAAGCTAAAGGGTGATCCAATACGAGGTCCCTTTTCCAACTGGATTTTTTTGACAGCTTTCATGTGTCAAATGGCTTGTCCATATGACGTTTGTGTTCAGTACTCAATACGACTCAATCATGAACTGACTTCCTCCTGAACAAGGTTTATTAATTGTGGAAACTTACTTCCAAAATCAGTCATCAGTTAGAGAATGTCATAGAGTTCCTCTACATCATTTTGGTGGTTCTGAGCGTCCAACTATGAACAATATTTGTAACACTATCACCAAATTTCGAACCAATTTTACACTATTGGCCATTCATCGTTCAACCAGAGTGCATACAGCCCGTAATTTTGAGAATATTTCGTTCGCGAAAACCGTGAACAATCGATTTGTCGCCGATCTCAGGCTTTGGCCATTTCTTATGGATCATTGTGGCGTATCTTGAGGCGTAATCTTGGTCTGAAGGGATATAAAATACAGCTCGTACAAGAGTTGAAGCCAGCTGATATTGGTTTACGTTTTAATCTCGGTTTTTGAGCCCTACAACAACTTCAAATTGATCCATTATTTTATCGAAAAATTTTGTTTAGCGACGAAGCTCATTTCTTGTTGAACGGCTACGTTATCAAGCAAAATAGCCGTATTTCGGCCGAAAAAAAACCAGAAGTAATCCAATGTATCCCGATAAATGTACCGTAGTATCGGACCGTATTTCTTCAGAAATGCCGATGAAGCTCATGTTACGGTCAATGGTGCTCACTACAGAGCAATGATCAATGAATTTTTGTTGCCAAAAATTCAGGATGTTGGTGTAGCCAACCTCTGGTTTCAACAGGATGGCGCAACATGCCACACAGCTGCAGAAACAATCGCTTTATTGAGTGAAACGTTTGATGAAATCATCATCTCAACAAATGCTCCAGTTAATTGGCCATCAAGATCATGTGATTTGACGCCATTGGATTACTTTCTTTGAGGATGTGTTAAATCACTTGTTTATGTCGACAAACCCGAAACTATTGACGCTTTGGAAACCTACATAGCTCGTGTCACTCAAAGAATACCGGTCGATATGCACGAAAGAGTTGTCGAATATTCGACCCACACAATGAACCATTTACAAACTAGTCGTGGGCAACATTTGAACGAAATAATTTTGAAACATTGAGTTGTAGGAACCAAGCTATCATTTCAAATAAAGATTACATCAACTATAAATGTTGAATAAATGGAAAAGTATTAGATTACAATTTAAAAAGGCGAAATATATCAAAACTAAATAATAAAAGTGTCAAATAGTTTAACATCGAAAAATCCAACAAGGGTCGATTCAAGTCGGAAATCAAAGGGTAACTACGCTCAACTACGTAATGCCTGGAAGCTTCCGTTCTTTTCAATGACAACGAAGCTCAAAGTCAGCGAGAGTGGAAACGTGTTAGCCAGCAAAACTCTGTTACGCAATTTACAAAAGTTCACCAACAATTTTCTTCGCCGAATTCAGCAGATTTGGTGACCAATGATCATTCCAATGTCGATTTTTTCTCTTTAAATGCCATCAAGATCCGATTTCCATTGAAAGTAAACCATAAAAGCGGGAATTCATTGGGCTTATGTGGCATAGTATTAAAACAATATATAAAATTCAATATTTAGACTAGAACACCACTTTCGAGTAAGTAAATCCTTTAAGCACGAAAGGGGCAATATGGTGTTAGCAACAGAAATGTAAACGGTGATCTTCTAGCTACAGGACTACAGATCTAAACTCCACCCGAAAAAATCAAGCCTGCCAAACGGTGAAACACGGTGGTGTTTAATAATTATTTATGGATGCATCTCGAACAATGGAGGGGGACTCTTTGTACTCAGCAATGGAATTATGCGCAAAGAACCGTATCCTTTGATCTTTCAACAAGATCTGGCAGGTGTAGTTGGCAGTATGGGATTTTGAGCAAGACAATAACTCAAAACACCTCAAGCTTAATTTAAAAGACAGAAATATTGTGTTTTGAAGTGGGCTTCGGACATGAATCCAATAAAGAATTTGTGGAGCCACGTTAAATCATAGCTTGGGGAGTATCCTAGATCACGAAAGGGAGTTCATGAGCTGTGGGACCAAATAAGCATTATATCCGTAAAATCCAATATAAAGAGATATAAGCAAAATAACCAACTTAAGCAAATGCCTAACATTCTGAGCCCTGTTGATGAGCAAAACAAAAAAAGGGGATTTCGAACATATGGCAGCAAAAATCGTAATAAGACCCTGAGCATCACAAGTAGCAAGATTAATTTTTCAATAGAAGCAATCGTGCAATCTATGGACGCAAACAAATTTTTCCTTTATATAGCCATAAATATGGGATTGAGAGAATGTGATGTGGAGTTTAGAAAATATCAAAGTCGTGAAAGACTTTGGAGATGTCATTACATATGGAAAGCGGCAGGAAAAATTGGACCGTGATTATGGTGGCAGACTTATGCACCACAAAGTGAACGTATTTATGTTGCCATTGGAATACTATCGGCGCCAACAACATCAGCTGCTGTAGAAAGGCTGCTTTGTACGAAACGAAATCGACTTATTTACTACAGAGCGTGTTGGAAAACTCACATTACTTCCTTATAACTACAAAATGTGCAAAGAAATATGGAATGCACAAACGATTTCAGCGGAGAAGATTCATCTGAATACTCAAATCTTTCTGAAAATGAATAAATAGATAGATTTCTTAAATATATATTTTCTTTTATTATTATTATTTCTTTTTTCTATATAATGTATACCTTAAACAAAATTCTGCAATTTTAATCATCTACCAGTGCTTTCAGCCATAAATACATATCGAAAAAATCCAATTTGTTCGTGAAAATAAAAAACTCGATTTGGTGCATCACTGATGATAATACATATCTATTACGAAACGAACTGATTGCGCCGTTCATCTAGGAAGCTAAAATTTTAGAAGAACTTTCTTCAAACCCTATTCTATAAAATTGGCCAATGGGACCACATATTTAAAAAAAAAACTTGCTTCGGGTGTAAATACAAAATTGTCCGCACTTACAAATGCACGAAAAGTGTGGGCGTGGTTTGACAACAGAGGGTTGCCTTTCCCATACAACAAAAAATATCTGAAATACTATATCTTGGCACTAAAGATAGATTTTTTCTATGTCTAAACAAATCGGGTTTTTCGTAAAATTTCAACGAAATCGGGCAGAAAAACTGTCTTCCTCGTTTACAGGTTTGAGCTAGGAAGCTCAAATTTTGGGGCAATTACTTTTAAGCCTCAAGCTAAAATATATTCAGAAAAATAGAATCGATCCATAAAATTTCGAAAAAACACACCCTAATACGAAATACTAAAATTTTTATAATTTTTTTAACAAATCTTTTCTTTTTAACTATATACCTTAGTAGCTGAGATTGTAGGAAAATTAATGCTTGCAATGAAAGTTCGTTTTTATTTATTTTAATTTGAAATTGAATGATCGTGAATGAAATGTTTTTACTTTCGCTGCAGGACCGTTGATAGATTTATACGTTTGCCTCAAACAGTGAGATAAATAGCGGGCAATAAACGAGGAAATTGATAAAATTTAACAAAATTTCAAGTGTGTTTACAAAGTTTTCCCAAAATAAATAACAATTGTGCTTGTGCCATTAGATTTATTTAGAAAAACTAGGCAAGTTTATCAAAATATGAGTATTCATGCAACTGATACTTTTAATACCCATGTACATATATGAATATAGTGAGTGAAATAAGTCATCAGTAAGTCAACACATCTTTTGCCAATATTCAGCAATTTAGAATATACCAGGGTTGCCAGAATATTTTGAGGCATAAGCTAAATGACAAAAAAAAGTCGCTAAGAAAAATTTTTGGTAACTGGAAAAAGTAGTTAATTTTAATTTTTCAAAAAAACACAATTCGTCGTTTTTTTATGAAGTAGCTCAAAATTTACTTTCAGACGGAGGATGGAGGAGGTCAAGTTCTTTTAATGCAATTAACGATTTCCCATTGGTAGCTTAGGAGTTCTGATTTTTTTTAATTTTGTAACAAGAAATCACTGATCGTTTAAGAGTAGTTGCATACAGAATACAGAGAAATTTTTAATATAAGAAAATTAATTATGTCCAAGGTAATGCCGAACAGTAAAATTTTCTATCTGATTAAGAAACAAGAAACTTTTAAACTGTTGATAAAAAAAAAAACTTTTTTTCAAAACCTCTTTGAGAAGGCATAAAATTTGTCAATTGTTTATTTAAAACTTGAACAAAAAAAACTTCAATGAAAAAAAAAGTTTTTTGCAGTTATATTAATGAAATTTCATCGGCTCCTAATATTTCTGTCAAATTTCATTCAGTTCTGATGAATAGTTTTCACGCAATGAATTTTTTAATTTTTGGTATGAGAAATTTTTACTGGAAAAATATTTTGAAAAAGTTTAAAAACTAATATTGTTAAAATTTAAAATTTTAAAAGCCACATCAGGAAATGTTGCTATTGATGTAAGTATTTAATACCACTCATTTAAATTTTAATTCGTTCCCTTAATTATTCCATTTCGATCCGTCTCAAACTCGTTATCGAATCCGTCTCGAACTCTGAATGGGCTTCATATACGGATACGCTACGGATTCGAGACAAACTCGTTTTTTTCATATATTACGGATTCGAGACGGACTCTTTTTTTTTAATAATACGGTTTGACTAAACGTTGCGTAACTTTAACGTAGTCCAACATTTTTTTTTTTAATTTTTACCATATCACATCTTCTATCTTTGTCTCTAATGACTGTAGTTAACTTATTGTTATTGAAATCCGTTCCGGATATCATATACCAAAAACCGAGTTCATTTCGAATTAGAGTTAGATACGTGTGGCATACTGGGAGCTTTATTGGATATAATGAAATCGAATATTTTAACAGTAAAAAAACGAAACCAATTCAAAGTCGGTTTTATTTCCTAAAGAGGAAAGCAATAATATACATACCGATAACTGAATTTTCTATCCACCATATCCTTTTATCAAGGCTTCTATTTTTTTAGAAACCATATTGACAGATTCCATCGGCTTTCTGCGCCGTTTTGTCCAGTTTCGCTTAAGAAATGACACTGGCACTATTATTTCAATATTGAAACTTTCAAGTTCTTCACAACCTAATTGTTACAAAAATGCAGTAATTTGTAGTTGTGTTTAAAGCTTTTGTGACAGTCGAATTTTTTATTTTATTTACCTGTGCCCTCATGAAAGCCAAATTGAAAATATTTTTATTCTACACCTGGAAGCCTGCTTCTTACTGAGCGGTTAACTTTGACAAAAGAAATGATTTTTCATTTTTGATCGCAGCACCAGCAACATGTCAACTATCGCGATGTTTTGCGTTTTCTTACTCTACTCTCTATTTTTGGAACTGGAAGCACTTCTTTACACAGTCTTTTTCTCGATTGGTTTCATCCAAATACCTTCATTTTTGAATAGTCTGCTTTTCAATTACGGACAAATGCTTCAATTTGTGTCCAATCTATCAAGCTTAGTACATATCTTAAAATATCAAACACAATTCACCACTGAAAAATTGCAATTTTTTTAATAGTCTTGTCTTAGGAACACAATAATATGTCTCGCCCCAATATTTTATCCAGCCAAAAATTGGCTTGTGCACATTCAATGACGCTTCTCTCCAAAAATATATACGCTTTCGATGTTAACTTAAGTAAGGACTTTTATTTGTTATGAGTCGACTGTTATTATTAATTAATTGAACAATATTTTGATCGAATTGTACAGCATTAGCAGAAACCGATATTTTTGTGTGAAATTTCACAAATCGGTCAATGCTTTTTAACAAACATGACAGAGACTACAAATGGAACAATTTAACCTGGTAATTGGTGACATATGTTTCGGCTATTATTATACTCTGCACTCAGTGGATGGGTAAACTGCCCATGGTATGAACCCATTGTGTCACTGAACTCAAAACAAAATTAAAATTTTTTATGGTTTTATTTTTTTCATTCCCTATTTTTTCCCTATTAAATAAAAAAAATAAATTATATATGGGCTGTTCGTACAAATGACGCCTTAAAACAAGTGAGAGAACGATTTCGACGAAATCCTACTCAAACGGCTCGTGCTGCAGCAAAGGATATGAAAATATCCAAGATTTCTATGCATCTTCTTATTATCTTAGTACTCAACTCAAGTCTTCCGAATGCTGCAAAAGATAAATTGGCTGCTGAGCGACATCAAATCATGGTGTGGGGAGCAGTATCACGAAAAGAAAAATTACCTTTGCTTTTCATCGACCAGGTTTCATCGAAAACGTTTTATAAGACCACCTTCTTCTCCATGCCAGGATATTATACGAAGACGATTATATTTGTTTTCAACAAGTCGCTGAACGGCGCACTCGAGACTGGTGCCGAGAAAATTTACCTGTTTTCATCTCTGGGCGGCATCAGCACTGGATCTAAATCGCTCGGAGATCTGCGTGTGGGGCTACATCGTAAGTAAAATTAGGTCACTAAAAGGCTTCATAATGGATGGGTTAAAGCAGCATTTGACAACGATTTGGGCCGAAATGGACCAGAATATGGTGCGTGCCACATGTGAATATTTAAATAATTTAAGGAATTTTCGAATGTTTTTATACGTTTGGAATAAATAAAATAAAATATTGTTTGATTTTTATATCACTTTGATTTACTAACAGATATTATTTGCCACACTGTACATAAACTTCTTTTTTTGTAGTAGGGTGTTTGTAAGCTCCAACTTCATACAAGTTAATTCCAATTCCAAACTTTTTAAGTGGAACAAGAAAATCAAACCAACTTTACATGCATATGTACATATAAGTGAAACAAGTAGTCAGTTCCGAGCAAGTGATCGCGAATGCACCCAAGCACAATTCAAGAAAGTGAAAGAAGAATAGGAAAAACTTTGGCAACTAATTACACTGATTTATGTGTCCATTGTTTGTTATGGGTCTTGTTGTTTTTGTTGCTGCTGCAGCAAATCCAACATAGCTCTCCATATTTGCTTCTATTACTATTGCATTTCATTCTATTATTCAAAGCGTGTAAAATTTACATTATCCATCCATGATGATACAAGTCCGAGTTCAAGCATTGCCAGCAAATTTGAATCGAATAAATTTTTTTTTCCTTGAGTTCGTGTCCAAAAAGGCACTCACTTGACCATTTTCAGCTGACTGTTAGCGTACTAGCCGTTTATGGCTACGCATAACAAGAGAAGTGTAAAGGATTTTTTATTTATTTTTTTTATTTTCTTCTTTGGATAATTTCTTGATTTCGAAATATATTGGGTAGAGATTTGAAATTCTGTATGGAAAAATTCTAAATAGTTTAGCATATATCATGACTTACTCCTTTTATCCATTATATTCATATGACTGTGCTATCTTAGTTTTACTGCCCTAATCAAATGTCTAATCTGAATATAAGATTATCATACACAAATGTTTTTGAATTCCAGAAACCTTTTCTGTCTGGACCAACTCATTGTGTATACAAATTAATTGCAAAAAATAAACAGCAACTTGAGTTTATTGTAAAAAATTTCAAATTCGCCATTTGCTTCATAATTATGATGAAAGCACACTGCAGTAATGAAGGACAAAACAGCAGCAACAAAATAGCAAAAGCAGTACCAACACTAAACACCCACAAATAAAAATAAATTACACACTCACACACACACACATGTGCCAGATGAATTTAGAAAAAAAAGGCGCAAATGTAACGATTTTAACTCATCCTCCAATATCCGGATAACGGTGTCGGTTGCACGTTTCAAGTTTTATTTCATCATTTCGCTTGGGTTTTTATTTCATCTCAGTTTGGCTGCTGCTGTATTTTTGTACTTTTTGTTATCATCCTCACATTTCGTGCTCCAAACGTAATTACTTTAGAAAATAACCGTTAAAAGTAATGGTCTGTAGCAAATATATTAAAATACGAGAAAAGGACCGACAACTTAAAACATAGAGAAGTGCACTGAGGAAAGGGAGCATGAAAAGTCAGCAAGAATTAAGGTTGCCAGGTCGAATCGATTGCAGTTCAATAACAATAATAAAGTGCAACAGCCTACAGAGAGTCTCGGCAAAGCCTTTTCACAAAAAATTATAATATCTAATTCTTTTAACAGGCTTTTTGGTATCAAGAATTCATTACAAATAGACTGGAATTCCCAAAAATTTTATGGAAGGCGTGGTACCGTAGCTTATATGCGACATAATAAAAGCATTAATTAGGTAATATCTTTCAAACGAAATACACAAACTGGGGAGTCAAACAAAGTGCAGCGATCTGGTCGCAATTGGACTTGAACATTTAGTTTAAAGTGAACTCTGTGAGTCGGAAAAAAATAAAAATATTTTAAACAGCAACCAAAACCCCACGTTTTCGAGGATATTGAACAAAATTCCGATGTTAAAAGTTCTTTTGGACCTAAGCCAATTGGTTTTTGGCTGTTTGGTAGGTGGGGTCAACTCAAAAAGAATTTTAAGTACCGCCATCGTCTTCAGCATCCACAAAACAGGGGGTTAATAAATATTTTACCGATAGAAGACGCGGAATATACGATTCTTCCATTTTGGGGGCGGCTTTTGACCATTTTAAGGGTTTGGCCAACTCCAAAAGAAATTTAAACATTGCCATCGTGCATATTTCCTCGGAAACGAAGTGGAAAGGAGTTGGGCTGGTTGCTGCTTAAAACATTTGTATCTTTTTCCAACTCACATAATCCACTATAGCAACTTTTTACATTTTGTTCTTCTGGTAACCTTAATCCTGGGTGCGCATCGCTTTAGCAGCTCTCTTGCCTTGTTGACGAAAAGGATTTTATGTAGCAACAGCAACTTTTGCAATTCTGATGGCACAACTTGATGTTGGCATTGCATAGCATCGACATCGTCCACAGTCGTCCGACAACGTCAGCATGTCAGTCAAATGATGGCCATCATCCGTTCGTCATAGAAGCATCATGAAGCGAAAACCAACCATCATTGTGGCAGCAGGCAGCGAGCGGAAGCTGGTCGGTTGGCTGTTTGCTCGTGGCTTGCAACTTCATGCAATGCGCTTTTAGCGTGTCTCCCATCTCGCTCTGCGATATTTCGCTCGGTCGTCTGACTGTATGTCCATTAGTAAGGAAATTTTATTGCACCTCCGTTCCATTTATTCATTTTTTGTACTACAATTTTATTTTCTTGATTCTTACTATTTATTTCATTTATTTCTTCGCTGGTTATGCTGCCAACAAATTTTTGCGATGACAGACCAAATGACTTGAGGGAGGAGACTGCTCAGAATAAACCAAGACTGGGAAAATATTTAAATTGTTACAGCTATGTTAGCCGAAAATGAAAATATTATTTTCAGTAACTCAATGACAAAGTTATATCGGAAGTAAAATATGTATCCAAAATAACCAAATTTTAAAGAAACATGCAAGCAGTAAAATCGTTGTTGTTAAACCTTTCAATGTCCAATTCCACAATTGATTGCATGATTTTGGCCAAACATTTCCCAAAAGTCGTTATTTTAGACTAATTGCCAATACAAAATTTCTAACTTCTCAGGTGAATCACCCCACGCATATTTAGGCACATAGCTCAAATGGACTGGACCTCTTTCTGGTATAAAATATAGTACCATCGTATCATGTCCACTGATTTTTCGTGCACAGTCTTCCTTAAAGCCCTAATGTGAACTGTATGGACTTACGATCAGTCATGTTGGAATGAGCTAAATAAATATTATTTTAGATGCAATCTAAATTGGAAATTGTGTTTTATTAAGTGGAACAGAAATGCTATGTTTTAGTGGTACATAAAACAATTCTATTAGATATATGATCCTTCACACTGCTTCGAATATACCACGATATTCTAGGAACTTACGGCTGCAAACAATGAAATTTACAGCATTTAATCATGTCCAAGGTCTTAAAACTAAGATCCGACCTCTTTAACATAAATGCAATGAAATAGAAAATGCGGCTGGGATACAATGTTCCAAGTGACATAAATTGTGTCACGGTGGCAACGCTAAGTTCAGACCATACCCAGTACAAACAATAGTTTGTTTTCGAAGCAGCCGATGACAAATATATATTTTTGAATTACCTGGTCACATGACGACCGATTTGTGAGAAAGCTAAAAACTATTGTTAAGTTTTTAAAAGAAAGTGAAGATTTAGTTGAGCCAACGACGAAAGACATAGATAATCAAATGAGTCGTTTGTAACCTACCAAAATTGTAATGAAAGGCACCAAATATTGGTTGTCGAAAAAGTCTTTTCGTATTTCTAGTCAAACTTCAAATCATTTTTTTTATATTTATAGTGAACTTTATTGAAGCAAATATGTACCATTTTGGTCGACCACCTTTTGCCATTTTTCCGCTAGAGACATTATTCCATCAGTGTAAAACTTTTGTGGTTTCTCGGCAAAAAACTGCGACAAGTAATTTTCACAGGCTTCTCTTGAAGCCAACTTTACTCCATTAAGGGAGTTCTGCATTAACCGAAACAAATGGTAGTCCGATGGTGCAAGGTCAGGGCTATATGGTGGATGCATCAAAACTTCCCAGCCAAGCTCTCCCAGTTTTTGCCGAGTCATCAAAGATGTGTGTGGTCTGGCGTTATCGTTATGGAAGACGATGCCCTTTCTGTTTATGTTTCGATTGCTTGCTTCAATCTTATCAGTTGTT
The DNA here is from genome assembly GCA_963680825.1 of Meiosimyza decipiens. Classification (NCBI taxonomy): domain Eukaryota; kingdom Metazoa; phylum Arthropoda; class Insecta; order Diptera; family Lauxaniidae; genus Meiosimyza; species Meiosimyza decipiens. Next base: position 1,844,730 of record OY804260.1, read on the forward strand.
GACAGTTAAGTGTAGGATCAATCATTCGACCAGGCTGGAGCAGCTCATAGTGGATGATTCCTTTCCAATCCCACCAAATACTCAGCATAACCTTTCGAAGCGTCAATCCTGGCTTTGCGCCCATTGGTTGAGCTTCACCACGCTTGCACCATGATCTTTTTCGCACATTATTGTCGTATTTGATCCACTTTTCGTCTCCTGTTACCATTCGCTTCAGAAATGGTTCGATTTCATTTCGTTTCAGCAAAGAGTCGCAGATGTTAATTCGGTCCATTAAATTTTTCACAGACAATTCATGTGGTACCCAAACATCGAGCTTCTTTTTGTAGCCAGCCTTTTTTAAATTGTTAAAAACCGTTTGATGATTAATGTTTAGTTCCTTGGCGATGTCATGGTTGCTTATATAACGGTCCTGGTCAATCTATTCCATAATTTCATCGACTTTTTCAACGATAGGTTGACCAGAGCGAGATGCATCTTTCACATCGAAATTTCCAGAACGGAAGCGAGCGAACCATTGTTGTGCTACACGAACTGAAACAGCATCGTCTCCGTAAACTTCACAAATTTCATTGGTGGCTTGCGTGGCATTCTTCCCTTTTTTATACAAAAATTTCAAAATATAGCGAATTTCTCCATTCTTTTCACTCATTTTTGAACAACTGTAACTTTTTCTCAACTTCTCCGAATTTAGTTTTTTTTTGTTTAGATGAAGCTTAAAATGTCACCTTTCTAACACTATATAGCATGACACAATGTGATTGGTAGCACTGGAGATAGACGACTCCAACGACATCTATTGACAAAATACGAAAAGACTTTTTCGACTATTGAACATGAAACTAGTCACTATGGACGGTAAATTATATAATTCGCTATCAGATATGAAATCCACTATGAAGTGCTATTTGTGTAATTCGATGTCAAAAGAAAACAATGTTCTCGACAAAATGCGAAAAACCCCTTAATATTGAATATTTTGGTACATCAATCTAACATGCTCGAATAAGATTATTCGAGTCGCAATTGCATCTTTCTAGTAAACACAATAGATGTTTCATGATCAGTTACCTTTAACCGACAATTCTAATCATGGATAAGGCAATAGTAATGACGGGAATGTGTCGAGAAAACTTTTCGAAACCCAGGAATTTCAGCTTCTATCACTAGAATTGATCAGCAGTTAATAAAAAATTCTAGGTGATTCTACAAACAATTTTCAGTAGAACTGTATCTTCTTTACTCCTTTTTATCTTTGTAATTTGTAGCTATATTATTGCTAAGTGGCGTTGCAATTCACGTATTTGGGCCGGTGATTCAAAACTGCTTTCAAACTGCTTTTGCGTATATTTTCTACTGATCTAGCATTTCATTAAGTCCATTCCACTTACGTTTCATGATTACACTATCGAGATAGTTCGGATGTTAGCCACACCTTGAAATTGTAGCGTACCCTTTCTGAATATTTGTCCCGGCCGCTACGATATCTGTAGTTCAAGAAGAGTATTCGTCGACACTACTTTACTCATTTCGCTTCCCTCTAACTTTTTTTCTTTTGTTCCAGCCCACACAGTGCAATACATTGGCTGCCGTTGATTTAAAATTCTAGAAAAATATCAGAATAATACCCTGATCGGAATATTAGTTCATGGTCTGATGAAGTGCTTCCATGTAACTCTATGTATTGACATCTTGAGACACAGAATATTTTTGATATCCTTGTCTCACTATGGTATTTATGTTCGACTAAAAAGTTTCATGGAGAAATCCTTTGCCTCAAAACTTTGTCATCTTTATATTCGTTATCAAGCCTTGCACGTGACCCAATCCCAAAGAATGTATTTAGTTATTGGTCTTATGAAGTGCTTCCACATAACTCTATCTATTGACATCTTAAGACTCAGAATATTTTCGCTGTACTGGTTTCGCTATTATTTTTATGGGACCCAATCCCATTGAATGTATGTATCCTTTGAAATCTCAAGTCGTGTTGTGTAGCTGAAGCTGAATGACGTAAAAGTTCAAAAATGTCGCCTTCATTGCGAGGCTACCTGTGTGTTTCATAAGAGCTCTAAAGTGTTTTAGTACATTACAATAAATATGCTAAAGATTAGAGACATGCAGATGCATGAAAATGGAGACAAGTCAAAATCTTTTCAGGTCGTATTGAAAACACACACAAAGTTTACCATACATACATATGTACATATTTATTAAAAACAAAGTTTGTTCTTTCGATTTAATCAAAATTTCTACAAAAAAAAATATTTTTTGAATTCATGCTAATTTTGAAATGTTTTCAAACGGAATTTTCTGTAATTTGCCAATTCCTGGTTGCCTCGCTGTGTCAGAAGACAGAAGTAATGATCATTTCCGAGTAAGTAATCGAGAACCGGTGATATTAAATGTCTATGATATGTATTGGATAAACGAATACACCTCATCAATTGGATTTGGAGTTTTTCATTCGGGTGTTGAAGTTTATGGATCAGAATTCGCATATGGTGGCCACCAATTCCCATTCTCAGGAATATTTGAAATAACGCCCCGTGATCATGAAGAACTTGGGACCCAATTTCAATTTAGGCAGACCATTCAAATTGGTGCCACAAATTTTACACGTGAAGAAGTGCAATGTCTTATAGAAGAGCTTGGAACTCAATTTCGTGGCAATCGATATCATTTGATGAACAATAATTGTAATCATTTCTCCAGTTATTTCACTCGGATGCTTTGCGGACAGCCTATACCGAATTGGGTCAATCGTTTAGCACATGTTACCTCTTGTGTGCCATTTTTGCAAAAATGTCTGCCCAAAGAATGGTTAACGCCTATGGCCTTACAGCATACAATACGAGGCAGCCTAGACTCCACTACTAGTTGGCATAGCGTAGACCAAGAATAAGTCACTATGCATTCGTATGTATTCAACAAAATTTTGGGGGAACTGCAAATAAAATGAAAATTAACTAACACAAATATTGTAAACTAAATTGAGAGACTAAAAAATATGTCGATTGTGTGTAAAATATATTATCCCATATATTTTTATTTACGTATGCAATATCCTTATAGCAATTTAATAATTTCATATTAAAGTAAGATTATTCCTTATCCGTAATGAAACTTTTGCTTGAGTATTTACCATTAAACAATCAGATTTGCACAGCCATGCATCTTCAAGCTATTACACACAGTTCGAACGCCGCAAATGATTGAGTATCTGGATAAAATATACATACATCCCCAGCTTAGTGTGAAACCTATTTAGCTCAAACTTGGTATTATAAAGGTCTAATGATCGCTACAGATTAACTGATTACATGCAGATTTTAAAAAGTAATTTTTGCGTCGCTCTCGCATTGGCCGGAACTATAACGTAAGCGGGTCGCTCGTCAATTTACCAGCTTAATATGAAACTTAGCTAGTTGCAACTTCGTTTTAAATATAAATGCGTTATGTTTGCTGAACACGAAATAGTTGCAAACTTTTCATTTAAGAAATGCTCGATCCAATGGTGCAAAAGATAATTTTTTTCGAGATCAAGCGGCTTTTTACTAGAAACCCTTCAATAAATTTGCATTCGGTGAGTGATTAAGCCCAATTTTGGCATGTTTTATTTGGTCTCACGCAACATTGCTAGCGGCCAATGTCTCTAAGTCTGAGCCATCAATTGTGACGTTAGATACCGAGTAATGGAAATGGAAAATTACTTTCAACGATCAGCAAACTCATGAAATTGGCACTCTAAAACTACTATATCTTGTTATCATTGACTATGACCGAAAAAAAAACGGACATAAGGCCCAAAACTGTTTTGGTGACTATGACCATTGGAGCTATTATCGGGAACCAACTCAATCAATGTCGATATAAAGCTCTTCATAAGAGTCAATCCAGCTGATTTAAAATCCAATTTCGAGATTAATCAATTGTACCTTACAATTTCAATCTAGAAGAAGGTTTTTCATGTCAAATTTTTGACATATATCTGACATATGACAGTTTTTAATTGTTACAACCCATGGTGTAATAACCAAGGTGGAGTAATTAGGGAGAGCAATGCGTACTGCCATTTTGAGAGCGTGAGAGTAGATCGACTATTTTCTATGTCAATTGCCCGTTCAGCAAAGTTAAGCCCTTTGATGAATAGCAGCGCTTAAGCGTAAAGCTCTTGAATGTTCTCTGAACGATGTGCTGAAAATGTTGCAAACTATTTTATTTCTGAGAAATTTAGTCGCTGTTGTTAATTAATTACCAAAAAAGACTTATGACTGTTGGATCGGAACAGGCTGAACTGTTTAGCGTAATTTTTTGTTCGCATCAAAATTTTCAAACGCTTAACACAAATGCCTCTCATCAAAAACTTGCTTAAAGAGATTCAAAAATGTTGAAGCTGCTGAACGGTCCCCATAATCAAAACAACGATGCATCAAAAATATAACGAAACACAATATAATCGAATTGATGATAAATGTCAATGTGAGTCTATTAATAGCCAATACCCAGAAAATTATGAGAGAAGTGTCATAATTACTCCACCTTGGTTATTACACCATATTACAACCTATCTCCAAATTGAGAAATATTTGTCTATTTCGCAGTGGCGTCAATTTGGTGCGGCTGGGGAGGGCATTGGCGTCCTCCCAAGGATCTGATACTAGTTATTATTCAATACATCATTTCAATAAAACCATCTAAAAGTGGTGGAATTATAATTATCGTCCCCCCTCCCCCACCCCCCAAGGTTTTGGTGATGTGACGCCAATGCTATTTCGATAAGCCCGATGGTCAGATAAGATACATCTGGATTTTTTTCTGTAGGGCTGTGAAAAGCAAAATCTCAAACTGTCTTTTTTTCTCTCATATAAGGTGGGGCAAAATTAATATCATAATGTGAATGTGCCATAATTTTTGAAAATGACTGGCAATGGAGCACAACTTGGGCAACGATGGAAATTTTGAAACACTAATTTCCGGGTCGTGTGATCTCCCGTTTTGATGATTTGAACTGGCCGGCTAGATTGCCAGATCTGAAGGCGTCAGACTTCTTCCTTCGGGGCATTTTGATATCTCGTGTTTACCAAAGCAAACCACAAACCTTGCAAGTCTTTAAAGCTAACATTGAAGAATAAGTCACCAATTTGGAGCCAGATGTAAAGCGAACAACAATTCAAAATGTCGTTAACCGAGCACAAACGTGAATCAACTCAGGAGGTGGTAATTTGACCGATATAATTTTCTTATCAATTTCACTCATAAAATAAATTTCCTGCAAAAACAAAGCCCAATTTTATGTATTTCTATCAATATGTCAGCCAATTCATATAACATTACTTTGCCCCACTTTGTACGCGGTGGAGTTGTAGCGTTGAAGATATGATACATAATTTTCTATTTTCGTTCGCAAAATAAACACAAACTTTATATTACTACACTGCACTTTTCGGAGTACGCTCACAGTGCGAATAAGTCGAAGTCGAAGTTTTTTTTTCGTTAATGCTCAGCTCGCAACCTACACGATTAGAAATCTTGGAATAAATTTTAGTACAAGCGAAATGTTACAAAGATTTTTAATACAATTTTGATAAAATTCAATACTTTTCAATACATTACAAAATTTTGTAATATATTTCGTATTAAATTTTAATATAATAAGTATTACATTTGATTTTTATGCCAAGCTGTGTTATATTTTAATACTTCTGTATTAAATTAAAAAAAACAATGTATATTGCATTTACCGGGGTTCGAACCTTGTTCCCTTTTAATACAATGGTTGCATGCGCGGCTTAACGACATTAGTCAACGTAGCATTTTATTTTGGTTGGCTTAAAGTATATTTGAATTATCAATTGACAACTACGTAAAATTAAAATTTAATATTTCATTTCATATTGTAGTTTTAGTCGATCAAATAAATGATGGCAGTAGCTTATTTGGTAAAGATGAGCATATTTGAACAGTGATATGATTGGCGACCTAGGTTCAATTCTGATCGGTGACTGGTAAAAAAAAACAATTGAAAGCTTCCTTCAAAGTGTTTCAAATGCCACACAAATAAATGAAGAAGGAGACGGAAGATGGTACATTTTTTTTTAAATCTTAATACAAATTTGTATTAAAATTTATCATACGAATTATAAACAGCTGTTACGGTCTAAAAATAAAGCTGATGTTGACACAGCAAGCAAGCAGTCTGACATTACTTGTTGTCCTGATTTTGTAGTCTGACGCTGTCCTCAAGGAAAAGAAATTTCTGTAGTGGTGCAGAATTTTATCATTGACTAATTGGAGTTCTATCTTTCATACATACTCGTTGTTTCTTTCTGATCATTACTCGTGTTAGTACTTCAGTCTATGAATGAATCTGAAACCTCATCAACAACAGGAGAATCAATACACTTAAGCTCTTCCTAAAAAAATACAACTTGTTAGTTCACTCCTTAAGAATACTTGATTTGTGACTTGATCAAGATTCGCTTCCAGACCCTTTTCTTATGCACACTCATCATATAGAGACCGACAATACGATATTCTGTCATTGTTGACCAATGACGTATCCAGGATTTTATTTCGGGGGGGGTTTTGGATATGAGATTTTTTCTACGTTGTGTATATTCTTTGCAAAATCGTTTCTAAATAGTGTCCGTCAAAATAATTCAGGGGGGGGGGGGTTCTATCCCCTAGCATCCCCCCTAGATACGGTCCTGTTGTTGACCATAACTGAAGGATATTTCAATAGTGCACATTGTGCAGGGCCTGTTTTATGGTTGGGTAGAAGATTTGCGTTTCTTTAACAAGTTCAGCTAGTTCTATTTCCTTCAGTTCGGTCTTCGACATACCGTTATGTTTGTTTTGTTTCCACTGGAACTTTGGTTCAGCTTCACCAGAAAATATTTATGTAAATTGTAGGAACTACAAAAACTATTAGTTTTTTTAAAAAAAAATCTTCATACGTAATATCGAGCATTACGTGAGGGTGCAACGTATGCAATGAGTATGTGGGTAAGAGAAACGTTGATCCAGAGACACTATTAGTGAATCTTTATATGGAATTATGAAAGATATCTTCCAAACCTTGTTAGGCATCTGAGCTGGAGGACTGGCACGATGTTTTTGACTATTTTGACGTACCTAGAATCGCGGCGATTTGTTCGGCCACGAATATAACACTTTGGCTTTTAAAATCGGCATTTTCGAGATGCTTTTTTAAGATGTCAGTGATTTTTCCTATATGACGTGAACATTGAAGCAAACTTATACTCTTTGACTATGTAGCATTTACTACTGGTTGCAGATGTGCCGCATATTTGGCTATGAAACAAACACTAATAATTAATTCCGAATTCGTGGCACCACAATGCAGTTGACAAGCTGCTTTTTTCGCTGCAATGTTACCGTTGCTTGACAGGATTCAAGTGTAACAACGATTTGGACGAAATGTGCCTTAAATACAGCAATACTTTTGTATTTTTGAGACCACCGGGTTCGCGAAACATTGGTATGTTTGGCATGCACCTTCGACAAAGGATCAATTCTCGGGCAAATTTTATTATTTCCTTTATAGTAAAAACCGTTTTACGTATCACTGATATTTGGTTTAGGTCATTTGCCACTAAGTTGAGTTTGTGACTTGTGCTGTGAAAATACAGCGCCTGTGTATAGTTTCCGCGTGGAATTTGTTGAACACCACTCTCATTTCCTACCATAGGAGAAAACCCATCGTATCCTTGTCCGACGCACTTTTCTGGATTTGCGACTACGTTTCTCATGAAATTGTCAACATCAGAGGCTATAGATTTTGCAACATGGCAGCTTACTCCACAAAACTTAAAATCTCCTCACAAACTTTTATCTTTTCTCGAGCCAGCCAGGGCGGGGCAAGTGTCCCAGATTGACCCACGGTCACTACGCTTATAGAGATAGCCTTGGCAGATGAGTGTGAAACAAGTGTTCACCACAAGTACTGATCCTAGAGATTTGAATGATTCTAAATTACTAGATGGTTCATTCAGAAAAAAATCGGGTATATACAAGCTCAAATGGCAGTTTAAGCTATGTTGCCAAATGCTATCACCGTTTTCCTTATCTTACCTTATCCATGCTTAGATAATACTTAACACTTTCGACGTTTTTCTTTATGGTTTTTAAGCAATTCAAACCTGCATAAATTTTAAATTCTGATATTAAATGTAAAGAAATTTTGATTTATGGTGTAAGTAAATTTCTATCATGTCATTCCATAAAAATTTTCTACTAAACTGAGCTGAGCATTAATCTTAATTCGCTTTTGCAGGCTCCCATAAGGATATTCACATTGCAGAGAAACACACGTGCAGATACACCAAAGTGTGTCCGAAATAGTGGACAAATACGAGTAAAAGCTGAAATGACGCTGGTGCTTCCTTAAAAGTTTTTCTTTTAATGTGAAATGATTTTTCACATCATGCCAACAGGCACACAAGCACACAGAAATATGTGTTTATATATTGAAGGTGTTTGCTTGTGCATGTGTGACAGCTTTGAAGTGTTTTGGAAAAACTTCTACATTGAGGCGTTCAATAAAGTTTTGTTTGTGGGTTCTTCTCCAAAAAAAATTACTTAAATAGTAGCCAGCACCATAACTGTTGCTGTTTGTTAAAGAGTGTTTTCTCACGGAAGCGTATATATATTAAGGTGGATCATTGTAGAAATAGAGAGAAGTGAATGTTTGCAGACTTGTTTAATACAAAACAAAAAAAAAAAAACATACATTTATACTTAAGTTGGGCTTACCGATCCTAGGTATAAACGATCGAGACTGCTGTTGCCTCTTATCGAATCTTCGTAGTGTTTCGAAAGACAGTTTCATAAAAAAAATTTCAACAACGAAGACAGATTGACGTTTAAATTATAGGTCGGATGCTCTCCCAGTGGTCAAAGAAGAAGCACTTGGGAGATTCCACCCATCCACTACACCAATCAAATGTGAGTCCAAATTGAGTCTGAGTTGATAAATTGAGTAGCTCAGTGTTAAATTTCAAAAATGAGACCTAAGTTCTTTTGTAGCTACATATATGAGAATTTATCCGATAGTAAACAGCTTAATCCCTACAATACAAATCAAAGGCAACCTTACTTTTCCTATGAGGTATATAGAGCAAACCTGCTTTTTGAAACTATTGCGATGGAGCAAATAATAACTGCTTAGTTTCTAACTTAATATCTATGGAAATGTTAAGTAAATGGAGCAAATTAATTACAAAACAGTTTTTTTTGTTTCTTTATTTACAAATCTTGCGCCATAAACCAAAAATCACATTGAATTTTGATAATAAAATACAATAGTTTGCATGCGCTGTTCGTTTGTTAGTCTCTATAGTAAAATGGCAAGCATTATTGAGCATTTTTGGAGTTAACACATGTTATGACTCACGCGTTAAGTGTCTAAAAACTGACACAGAAAAAACAAATCGCAAAAAAATCATCCATTATATGTATATCCTTGTAATATCCAAATCTAATCTAAGCATATCTACTATTGCTCTGAATTTGATCCACCCTGATGTACACTATGGTATGTGATATACAATCACCTTCAAATGTTAAAGTTTAAAGCATTATTATACTTTTTGATCCTTCAGATGAGTGTATGTACGTAATTCCTTTTCCTTTATACCCTACAGACAAATTACATATTATCTGCCTGTCTGTCTCTCTGTCTGAAGTGTTTTCAAATGTCCAGTTGTAGCGTCTACCCCAATTTTTTTGAGGCTGACAAATTGCTTGCTATTATTTTAAATGGCCGAAAGACTGCCCGACAGCTGTAGAGTGATTGCTGATGTCACGTGAGGTGTGACATTTTTCTTTTTCTTCAATATAACATATTGGCATTTAATCAATACATTCCCTGTTGTAGAAGAAACGCAATATTTTCAACTCACAGGGAATGCTTTCATAGTAGTAGTAAACTAAACTCATTAAAAAAATCATAAGTATTGATTTAAAAAATTAAAAATATCAACATGGCATTAAATATTCTCACTCACTTTTCAACATCGGCAGCGCAAGCCCCAACATAGTCAGAGTACTTCAATTTCAAGTAAGAAAAAATTTAAGTCCTTAAAAATGAAGAATGAAAAAATGCGAATCTGAATCTGCTTTGAGGCTAATTAGTGCGGTCACTTTTTTAATTAGAGACGCGACAGAACAAGCGTGCTGAATACGCCACAAACAAAAGACTAAATCATCAGATGCGCGGGAGAAAAGATAAAAAGCCGAAAAACAATCTCTCGTTGTCCCTTTGTATAAAGAAAACCCAGTGCAACCTATGTATTCACCATCATCATTGCCAAGCATACAATCAGGAGTTGCTTCAAGATGTGCCGGCCGCTAAAGTCTTTGCACATACACCAGCAGCCAAAGAATCTGCTGCTATGCGCAAGATGTCCCCTTAAATGGCGATAACAAGAAGAAAATGTGTCGCAAACAATTGCTAAGAGATGTCTAAAACCATATTGTAAATTCAGAAGGAATAAGTCGAGAGTTGGGAGATTTGTAAGAAAAACAGCACAAAAATTTCAAAACGGAAAAAAAGTTCCGAAGAAAAAAATGCCCTTCGGTCAAATTACAAGTAGCTGAAATCAAATGACAGCAGAGAGAAAAAAATTCGCATCGCCCCGCATAAACAAAGGAGAGAATTAAAACCCTTGAGTCTAATCTGTGCATCATTTGAAGTGATTACGTCCGACACAAATAGTGACACCAACATATCAACATTAAAAGTGAAAGAAAACCACTGTCCGAGTGGTGAATTGTTTTTTTTTTCTGAAAAGTTTTTTACCTTCTTCATAGGGTTGGCACTATTGTTGGTTGGAGAAATCAGAAATTTTATTTTAATGAATGAATTTGCTCCTTAGAGATTTCACTTTGAAGGTTGATAAATTGGTCAAAATTTTAGGCTCATTTATTTTAACTATTGTTGTTTTGAATTATTTTTGGGTTGGAGCATTTTTAAATGATAGATTGCTGCTGCATGGGTTCGTTCGGTTTAACTGCGAAAAGCACTATATTGGGAATCCGAAAATGAACTTTTCTGCATTATTGTCTAATTGATGTATATATTTTGTCAAATTGATAGATTTTTGACGAATGCATTAAAATTAAAATGTTAAATGATTTTTTTTTTGCTTAAATTTCAGTGTATGTCTTGAACAAAATATCAGTATTTATTGTTCATAAATTGCTGGAGAGCCCATATTTTGTCAAAAATTATTTTATTTTTTTTTCAAATTAAGGCCAAAGGGAATGCCAACAGATTGCCGGAGCCTAAATATGGAAAAAAGAATGGCATTAGTTACTAAGGACTGTCTCAGAAAAAACTTGCATTTCTTAGTTATAAAAAAGCACAAAGTAATTTTTTTGGTCCGTTTTCCTTTTTTCCTAATAATGGCTAGTATTCAGAATATAAATAACTAAAAACTAATAAATATTTTTTTTTAATAAAAATTTCATTCTTTTTTCTTAAGGCTCTTCATTAAATTTTGCACAGACGTTTCATCAACAGTGCGGTACGATATTTTTCACTTAAGTCTTGTTGCGATTGGGTGTTGGGGCTCTGCTTAAAAAGGCGCTTTACCTTCGTCGCTACCTTTGGGTAGCCTGAACCCTTTTTCCGTGAAACAGGTAGACAGACCTTTCTTATAACTAAAAATAACCGTAAAGACAGTTCTTACTGATTTTTGCGATAGCTGAATATTTTAATTCTGGATTTTGCCGGTGTGTGGACAAAATCAGTCCGCAAACTTCTTGTTGCTTGCTAGACATCTTTGTCATTAGAAGTGCTATCTTCAAGTGTTATACATCATATTAAACGTCACTTTATGTAGAACAAATATTGTTTCTTTTTAGATCTATAAGATTATCATGTAGAGTATAGTAAAAAAAATAAAAAACTCAAGTTTTTTCTGGGATAGTCCTTATGATAAATTGAAAAGATTACTTTTAGGACTTAAACTTAGAACAAAACTTTTATTTTTAAAATTTGGGCACCGAAGATTTGTTAAAATAAAATTTCAAATGAAAAGCTGTGATTTAAACGAAACCGTTAACTGGTTATATTATATACTATAGAATGATAAGGAACGAAAATTTTTTTTTTACAGTTTGCTCTCCGGCAATAAGCTTTAACTTAAAAAAAAAGTTTATTTCGCAACAAGATTTGCGTTCTCTATTGATTTTTGAACCAAAAAACTCGAATTGGAACCACTGTGCGTCAGCAACGTCACCTTGGTCACGCAATTTTAGGGCTCTAAAGATTTGTATTTGTGAAGAAAATATCATTTGCTTTAAAGAAATTCTTTCATTGTTACTTAAATTTCATCTCCGTACACTCCTTAAGAAACGTAATTAAAACAATGCTGGCAAAACATTGCTAGAGACCTCCGAAAGCAACAGGCCAACAGCAACGTTGAGAAATCAAGCTCAGTTTAAACACTCCTCTAAGCTTCTAAATGATATGTACGAGTGTTTCGTTAAAACTCTTACGGCCTGTTTGTAACCTGTGCAATGAAAAAACTAATTTTCTTTGAAAAATCATTCCCACTTTTCCTCATTGCACCAGATGAACTCATTGCGAATTCCATTACAATAGACTTGGTTTTGGTCAAAGATCATACAAACGCAAAAAATCCTGCAAACATGTCACATGCAATGGAATCAATTTTCGCATCAATTCGCAACTATTGTTGCCAAATACCAGGGTTGCAGTTTGTAACATGCCAAGTCAACCCTAGCAAGAGTTTAATGAAAATTCTGAGAGAATAAAAAAGGAAACGGAGGATTCTTACGAAATTAGAAATAAGCACGGAACAGCAAATGATAGAATTTGCAGCAAACGCGAACCATTCGCGTATATCGCTTGCTGATGCAGTTTTCTTGAGACACATTAATTAAAAGCAGCTCAATATGTGTGCAGTGTACAAATCCGCACACACACACACATGGATACAGCCATAGGGACTAAATTGCAGTTACTCAGATACATCATTATTGTGGTCATCGACAAGTAATAAGGATGAGAATGAGACAAAAATAATGAAAGGTTATTCGTAGAGAAAACAACAACAGCAGCATCAGCAGATGGATCCAAAGAATTACGCTTGTTTCACTCAAAGGCGAAAATTAAAGTTTTTGTTTTTTTTTTACAGGAAGCTGAAAATGACAAGTGAACTATGCAAACGTTGCGACGCTGTAAATTGTCTTCCTCTCATAGTTAAAGCTGCCATGAAATAAAAACATTGATTTAGGGTTGCCAACTAATTTACAAGAAAGTTTTTTCTTCTCCAACTTTGAACCAAATCTTGGTTGGCTTTTACTCTTTTATGAAGCCACAATATAAGGCAATTATCACTTTCAATTCGCAAGAAGTTCGCACTTTTTGGCCCGGGTATAAAAATTATCATGTGCCTGTGAGTATCAGTAAAGCTTGTGTGGGTTCTTAAGCTAACACATCTGTTCCTATAAAAATTAATTTAATACTGCCGTCGTTGATATACGTATGTTGTTTGAATCGTTTAAGTATTTTCAATTCAAAGAGTTTGTTAGGTGCATAAGTTTGGTTCATAAATCTCTTTCGAAACTATTTCAGTTTCTACCTTTTGAAATAATTTGGACTATCTCCTGATAAATTCAAATTTTTCAGCACCACAGCTGGATACCAATAGATTTTTCGGTACAACTCCAAACTTATGATATGAAATTAAGTGAAAAAGTTATATAATCTTCTGGAACTTTGCGTACCAAAGAATTCCAAATATTTTGTACATACCATTTTATTAAATATGTAACTCTAGATAGAACTTTTTTACTTTAAATATTGGATAAGAGAGTTGCTGTGAATGGGTCTGTTGATTATAAGATACAATTTCAAGTTGGAGAACCGCATCAAAAAAGTGAGAGGAAAATATATGTACAATCAAAAAATTACTAATTTTTGCAACATAAGTTTAGTTGTTAAAAATCTGTGTATGGTCACCAAATGGAAAAACTTATTTAGCTTGATATTTAAAAAGACGTGTTATCACTCAAACAGTAAAACTTCAAAACTGGCTACTCTCTTTGAACAAATGGAGCCGATATTCACACAAGTAGCACAATTGATCCGGGAAAGTACCAAAGGAATCGTGAGGAAACTCAAACGAGAGCATGTGACACCTCATATAGGAACAAAAAGTTTATGTAAATGGCTATTTATACAGAGAAAGTGATATAAGGTATTGGAACAAGCATCCCACAAGTATTACGAATGGTTTCGGCAAATATCGATGAAAAAATGTACGATTTCGAGCTTAAGATTGTGGCACATTACATGCAGCGCCGGCAAAACATATCCAGCTCGGCTGTCGAGTGACAACGCTAGTCTAGTGAGATTGGAGGGCTTGTTTTAATATATGATTCAACCTGGAAAACTAATAGCGTTTTCGAGTGAAAAGCTCTGGCTTACTCTGAGAACATTTCCGTTTCCTTTTATTGCATAAAAATGTGGAGACAGAGATACTCCAACAGTGCTCCAGAGCTTGTCACACGAAAACGCTAAGAAAACTTCTAAGAAAAAACTGTATACGAAATTCTTCGATTGCACGAGGCATTGTGATCAGACGATCAGAACTATTTTAATACGAGTAGAAAAGAAAGACAATCGCGGAAATAGTACATGCTTTGAAATGCCATCTTCGAACTATACGGCCTATAGGTCAAAACTATAATACTTCTTTCCAAGTCCTGTCGTAAGATATATCCACGAAAATTTGAAAAAAACCAGTGAAAGTTTTAACTCTAATAAGGAAAATTTTTTACGAAGTACATATATCATACATTCTTTTGCGAGCTGATGGCAACCCTAGATGATTTTCTTAGTTTCGTTCTTAATTGCAATCGTTAGTGTTGACACAGGTTGCTTTGTTCAAACTGCAAAATTCTTTAATTTGCTTGATTCCACTGCTTATTCTTCTATCGTGACATAAATACTTTCTCAATCTTTGGCATACTCTTCAGGAAACAACTCTCCTTCCAGAATCACAAAAAAAACATTGCACAGCATCCTCAAAGGATCTGTTTCAATAAATTGGATAGTGTACGGATTGAAGATATTGTAAAAGTTTTTCTACCATCATCATCGACGCCAGATGTCCAGACGACGCAACACAATGATAGAGGTCCAGCAAACGTTTGCAATCACAATGATGATAATGTGCAGCGATGGTCACATGAATGAAAATCAATTAGCCAATTGCACTTGGAGAATGTCGAAATTAGGAAAGGATTCATTGTTGTTGCTGTTGATACTCATCGTACTTGTATCTCTGCTACGAAACAATAGTTTGCCAAATTGTCACGTGATGTGGTAACATTACAAGATATACCCTTGTTTGAGTTGTTTAAATTGCAACTGAAATATAAAGCAGAATCAGTAATCCAATTAATACTTTTAAAAACTTTTCTGCTTGTCGTTCAGTTTGTCATATAGGGATTTTTTTTTTAATTTCTGTTGGTGGGAATAGTTTAGTAATTTTTTGAGTGATTTTTTTTAAAAAGCAAGAAAAATTTTAATTTCGAGTGAACGGCGACTATAGGGGGGCAAGGTAGTTTTTTTCCCCTCAAGAAATATCCTGGCGTTACAAGGTAGACAACTTCACTTCGAACCAGCCTGGGAATCAAGGTAGAAACTGAAACTACCTTATGGTATTACATATTTAGGCTGGCAAGCCATCCCACGGATGTGTGCGCGTGTACGTGAGGTGACTCGCCAGCCTGCCATACCAAGGTAGTTTCTACCATCCTAATTTTTGATGAATATAACTCTACACCCTCTCCTCCATGAAGTGCCACTTAAAAAGCTTTTGCAGATTGAGGTTCCCCAATGTTTTTAAAACTCTCCGCCTCTGTTTGCATAGCATTAAAGTTGCAACACTATTTACTTTAAATTTGCTACTCTACTTAAGAGCTTATTACCATTTATAAGAAGACGATGAAAGGTGTCAAGGTCTGGGCGTAAATGTGTTGTGGCATTACGCGTAATTAAAATGTTCCCTTGGGAATATTTAGGAATATATAAAAATATAACACTCCTCCTCAAAACAACAAAAAAATATATCCACAAGAAAATTTTCATGGGAATGGCTTAAATTGAAAAAAAAAAGCGTGGCAAATTCAAATAGTTTATTTAACATAGCGCTCCTTTACTGCAAGACCGTCATAACTCAGAAAACCTAAATTTGGAGAAAAAAGTATTTCAACTTTTCAATAAATGACTTTTTATATGGAAACTCTAGTGCTTCACCCGAGGCGAGGCGAGGCGAGGCGAGGTTCTAGTTGATCTCGGTCTCGTTTTAAAAATTTGAGTCTCTCCTCGTTCTCGGCCGAGGTCTTGAAATCACATACCTCGCCTCGCCGAAACCTTGCCTCGCCTCGGTAAAAACCGAGGATTTTATTAAACTGAAAAAAAAATTATCATTCCTATATATTGTCGGCATACAAGCAAAATTGACTATCTGCAAGCAAATAATAAGTGGGTGACGCTAATTAATCGTTTAATTATGTTTGCATCCTCTTAAATTTGTGATATATTATTTTCGGTTGTTAAAAAAATGTATACTCGTACAGTACCTGATAAGGTGGTTTTTATAAGAATATATTCTTACATTAGTAACTTAAGTTTGTGTACTTAACATCAAACGCACAAAATTTAATATTTATAGATGGTCAATTTTACTTGTATGCCAACGATATATTCAACTAGCAAAGCCGGCACGCGTTGCAACGCCTCAAGAAGTAAAATAAAATATATGTTTTTATTTTGGTGGATTGAATCATATATGATGATTGGCACGGCGTGGCATTGTCCATTTTTATGCAAATCAAGCTAAGCTACGAACCTTTTACAAACTATAAGAATCCATTTCGTCATATAGTTACTGAGATATAAAAAAAAGTTTATTCATCTGCGCCAAGTGGTTGACAATACCAAAGTATGCTACGAACCTTCCCCAAATCATAAGAAACATATACATATGCCAAATGTTTCGGCGATCGGTTGAACGGTTTTTGATTTCATTACCAACAAACATACACACATCGCGACTTATATATATAGATCTTTTTATTAACTTAAATTTTTTATTTTATATACATACTTTGAATATATATAAATATATTTATATTTAGGAGTCCATTAGCTACGAACATACGCACATTGAGCTTTATATATATATAATTTAATATGCTTAAATTTTTTAGACCTTAGACCGTACCACCTTACAGGCAAAGAAAAGTCCTCCATACACCATCGAATCCGAAGCATTTATTGAAAAACTATTAAAATCAATAGGCATTGGGATTCTACTGCAAATATCTTCCAAATGGTTAGAGTAATTGATTAAGACCTTTTTTGTAGAGCGTTCAATTTCCTATAGAAATAATTGAAGCTCAATTGACAATAATTATTTTTTAGTAAGTTACAAAATTCAAAACAAAAAAATTAATTTTGCTTAAAATACTTCAATCTTTGACCTTGAATATCTTTCAAATGGTAAGATTAATGAAAAAAGTTTTTGAGATAATTTTTGTAGAGCGTTTAATTTTCTATAAGTATTGACAACGCAACTGGTTTAACAATTTATTGGTGATAAGATATGACCATTTTTATAAGAGACAAAATTAAAAATGGATAACTATGATGAGCATAATCTTCTCGTTAATATTAAAATCTCAGATTTGGTAATCCGTGTGTCAGATTCAAAAAAAGAAACATTTAATATTTTGACCCACTCTAATGTACATATCATACTTTTGTATGAGGGCCACCCTAAATATGCACTTAATCGATATAAAAACTTTCCTATCTTTTAATAAAATAGTTTGTGTATAATATTTTCAAACCTACTGAATATACACACAAAATTTCATAAGTATCGGTCAAGCCGTTTCAGAAGAGTTTTGTTACAAACACTGTGACACGAGAATTTTATACATTAGATGTATATGTCCAGATCCACGTCACATTTTAGAAAAAACTTGTTATTTCTAATAAATAAAAATCGAATCAAATTTCAAAAAATAGTATCAAAACAAAAAATACTGCACTTACTTCCGATACGAGCTAGTGTCGCCGCGTTCTCAGAACCGAGAACGAGGCGAGGTGCCGGTGTGATCTCGCCTCGCCTCGGTTGAGCGAGGCAAATTTATTTTTCCACCTCGCCTCGTTCTCGCTTCGGTCTCGCCTCGCCTCGGTTGAACGAGGTTGCCTCGCAGCCTCGGTGAAGCACTAGGAAACTCAAAATAGTATATATATATAAATTCTTCTCACAAGACAAGTTCATTAGATGCCTCTTTGATTTTTTTACACCAAATAAAACATGAAATGGAGGACATTTCTGCATAGTTAGCTCGAACATTTTTGTTTTTTTTTGAGCTATGACGGTCTTGCAGTAAAGGTTGTAATGTAAGTATGGTATTAAGTATATTATTAGTAAGCCGATAAGGGAACAATATCCCAGTACAACACATAAATGACGTATTAGTAAAAGAGTATTGCTGGTGTTTAACTCACATTTTACGACACGGAATTTTTCGGTTTTCTTTAAAGCTTTCAAACTTACTTGCCTGTCTATATAATTCAATTTCTCACAAGATATTTTCATCTTGCTACTGTAAACATATCTTTAACTCTTCCCGCCCACAATTCAGTACCCAAATAATTTTCAAAATCTAACCTCTTAATGGTTAGGTCTAAACGGCAATTGTTGAGATTGCCCAACAATTTAACTATTTTTAAAGTAGAAATATACCACGCATATTTTCCAATTCCGCCACAATCTATATTATTCGTGATCGAATAGCTTTTACAGTTTGCGATATATGCCGTAATTAGTCTTAAAATTTAGGGCGACACCCTACATTCATTCGGACCGATTTTTATCCAGAATTGCTTTCCATAAATAACATTGTAACACCATATTTTATTATTATTATGTTTCGAAAGATCTGACACTTAAGGTATTTTACTTATATGGGAGAACCACTGGTGCTGTTTCGCCCGCTTTCGATTCAGATATACATACTTTACAGAAGTTAAGCCACCTACATTAAATTTCTCACCAATTCCTTCTTTCTATAATAGTTCACTAAAAATTGCGCTTTCAAGTTTTTGTTAAAATGGGAGGTGCCACGCCAACTGATGCAATCCCGTCTAATTCCATTCTATTTCAAAGCGTATAGTTACCGTCACCTGTACACTAAGTTTTACGAAGATTACTCTCATGGGACACTTACCATAGCATTTTTTGATGTGATCTGAATCTGGTTTGTGAGAGTCTTTGAAAACTTGAAAACTAGTCCAATTCTAATTTTGTTTACATGTGCACCAAATCATCAAGTATCATCAAAATCACTACATATGTTTTTTGAAATAGGTTTGGCCATACATACATCCAGTTTGGTCGGTAGGCGTGTCCGTGAACCGATTTCACCCACTCCCAAGAAGCATGTTAAAACGTGTGATCTTTGTGCCAAATTTCATTCAATTAACTTGCTGGGTTTCACGTAAACGTGATTTCAACAGGCAGAAAGACAGACAGACGTAAAGACGCGGGGACACACAGCCAGACGAACATAACTAAATTCACTATGGCTATGGCTATGACGCTGGCCAAGAATATGTATACCGTACTGTACCTGTCACACCCCTTTCTACCCTCTGTGTAGGGTATAAAAATGTGCGTAGCAGAGTCGAGTGTTTGTGTTTGTTGTTTTGGTTATTTTTCTTCAGAAAAATTACGTGTTTGTTGCAATGAACTGGTTTATACTCAAGATACTCAAGCTCTCTTGAAAACCCAAAAGTTACTCCATATCATTTCGTGTACCGTAGACAGAACCTTTAGTGCAACGTAGGGATACACAACAGACGCCACTAGTCTCCTTATGAAAATTATCTTTGTCATTGCGAAACCTAACCTGGAAATAGAGAAACATATGTCTAGTGTTAGCGATCTCCTGACCTAGGAAGTAAAAGCTCACTCTGCTTTTCATATTGAGCTTTTGTCCGTAAAACGCAAATTGTATTAGGTCGATATATTTTGATATTAAAGATATTGTGTGTTATGCTATGTCGATATATTTTAATGTTAAAGATAGTACTATGTCTAGTATGTGTTAACGAGTCAAGCGCAAAGCATCATGCTGGCTGGATGGCAAAAGAATATACAGTTTACAAAATTTCTTATCCCGAGACCAAATGGATTTATTTGTTATGAATTGAAAATTTCTATTTTAATTACTCTGATTTTGTTAGATTTCAGAGAGAAAGATCCTAACCACGAAAGCTTCCCTATGAAAAGGTAATTCAAGCAAGCTCGTTTTTTTGAGTGTAACTTAACATAATTTTTACCAGCAAAGTGTCTGCTCTTTCACAAACTTAAACATAGCAAAACCCTATGAAAATCAGCTGAATACGTCAGCTGACCATATGAGAATTACAACAATCTTCTGAATGTCCCTTTGATGGAATCCTTCTTGAACAATATCACCCTCTATGATCCACAAATGCAACAATAGTGTAAACCGTAAAAAAACGTATCAAAATTATACCTTTGAGAGTAATTTACGTTTCTTCTCTTTTATTATATTTACGAAAAACCAAGAAGCAAAAAAAGAAGTCATAAAAAATACTAAACATAAAATAAAATTAATGTCCATTCAGACTCATACCCTGGTTTTATTTTTATATGTATATCCTTCACGAAATGGACAACACACACAAGTTGGACTCGTACGTACATACGTAACCTTCGTTAGAGTTATTTGCGTTCAAAACAACAAATTTTCTGTGGTAACTTCACACGCAGGAGGAGTAGCAAAGGTGATTTACTATGGCTTTGACGTTCGTCTCGGTAACGGGACGCTGACCCAATAGAAACCAAATATTCACTCGACCAACACAACCCCCTTGAAGACTACTTACTTGTATCACCTACATAAATGAAAATCGTCAAATCATTGTTCATGATGATGTGCCATCCATTTTCTGGCAACAACCAAAAAGGATTCAAATCTACACTGTACTACTTCGTTGCAATAGTGTATTTTTTTTATTTTTGTGATTTATTCTCACTTCGTTTTGTATCCTTTTTCAGAATTTCACTATTCCCACATGAACGCATCCATCAATAATTTGTGCTGTGATGTCGTTGGACCTTGAAAAGGAAAAAAACCGCATAAGTCGAAAGTTTATGTGGCGTGCCGTAAAAGTTATCACTCTCTTCCATGAAAAGCCTTTGGTAGATGAGCCGCGTCACTTGGTCACTTGAGTGGAGTATAAGCTGACAATTAAATGTCAGTATTAATGAATAAATCGTGACATGTTCAAATTCATGCAATGCAAACTAAGAATTTTTGTGTAAGGGTGCGTCTATATAGTGCGTTATTATAGAATTTTGGTAGACACAGATACATAGTGATATTCGTTAGTATCAACAGAATCTGTATTAAATTGATGAAGTTAAACTGCTTATCAACGGATATAAAATGTCTTTTCGAGATAAATCGAGAAGTTATTAAACAAATACTCATATGTGCTATTTGCGTTAACATCTTAAGCAATTTCCCCTGATTTCATTTCTAATTCCTTCCGAGTCCTCAAAACTAAAACTGACGAAGCCGTGATTTTTCGTTTAAAGAAATTTACACTCGTAGATAGAATTCAAGGTACCAAAATGGCAAATGACACTTCACATAGAAAATTGCTTTTAACGTCCTTCGTATCAGTCCAAGATTTGTTAGCTGACAAATTCCAAGTTTTTTACTTTAAAAATTCTATCTGGCATTTTTCAAATCGATTGTTTAAAGTTGATTTATAGAGGCATGGCAGTTCGAAAAGAAATTTAAAAAAAATCACTGAATTTCTCATCAAATTTCCTTTGAAAATCTTATTTTTCCCGAATGGTTGCAAAACATTTACTTTTCCGCGCTCTAAAAGTACTGCGCACCCTTTTCCCAAATCGAATGTTCGATTCAAAAATTGCTAAAGAGCGAAAATTTTGTCCGAAATGAACCACTATTTTTTAAATAAAATCCAATCAAAATGTCAATAAATCGTCGGAGCCCGATTTTTGTAAAACATTTTTACTTATGTATTTATTATATTGAGTCAGATTTGTTTTGTAATTTTTTTTGCTTCAAAAATGGCTCGAGGGCGCCATTCTTGTCTGAAACTAGCCATTTTTTCTTTTAATGAAAGCTCCCAATATTCCAACAAATTTTTGTAGTACGAACTTAAAAAAATTATATGTGTTTTTTTGGAAAAAGCCAAAATAAATTTTTTTAAGTATCTTTTGGTTCAAAAAATGCTAAATTGAAATCGGAGTTGCTCGGATATGAACAATTTTCGTTTTTTAATGAAAGCTTACTAAAATGCCAACAAATCGATTCGTACTTAATTTAAAAACGTAATTAAATTAATCGCATTTTACGAGTAACCCACCGCTTATAGAACTCAAACTTGCTATTTATTCGCCTTCTGGTATGCAAAACCAATTTGTGTTCTGAAATTTTGTTAACGGTCACTGACAGTATTTCTCTATAAAATATTAATAAGAAACCGTGGTATTCTAAGTCAAAAAAAATTTTTTTTGTGTTTTTCATGTTTCAGAATATAAGCGTCGACCTTGTCTTAGGACAAAGCTATTACACGCACCTTCAAATTTACAAAAGAAAAAATATTAAACTTCGATTATTTTTTTAGACGGTTGACAAGAAAATGTGACCACACTAAGGGAAATAGTGTACGCAAAGTGATATGAGGGGTAAGAAATCAGGCTACATAAAAAATGACACAAAAAAGTAAAATTTTAATATATGTACGAATATATTCAAAATCAAATATTGACGAAAAGGAAACCTAAGTGTTAACGCATTCATATTTTTACTGTTGTAATTTGAATGACATATGAAAAGGTGAAAAATCTGGGTGAACGGTAAACACCATGACGTATTTCCAATAATAAAAAATGTAAAATATCTGCCCATTGCGGAACTTGATTACCTCCATAGCCCCCGCTAAGTCCGCCACCGATACCATTGGATGTTACCAACAATAATAAAAAAAAAATTGTGCATGCTTTGAGGAAGGACTTACTACACTTAGTGTAATCAATCATGAATTTAATTGAAGGTTGAAGCTAACTTATATCGTAAACAGAGTATACAGAAATGTTTTGTGAGAAATTAATGCAAAGTTAAAAGTCAGGAAAAAGCTTCGATTATGTACCAATAACTTAAGTCCAATGACAAGACCTTTGTTTCTGATTGGTTGTATAACTCCTTTGCTTCGATTACTACAATATCAAATGTATTTTAACATTAACTAAGATTCATTTTAATTTTCAGCCGGATACAAGTGATTTTTAACATTCAAAAGGACTGATATTTCATTTTGAGCCCTCATTGTATACCTGCATAAGCTCTTTACTGTATTGATGACCCCTTTTAGTTTTGGTTTTTACTTAATTTATTCGTTTTTTCTTTCGAAAACCTTATCATATTCACCATCGCAGATTCGTGATGGCCTCATCATATTCACTGTGCTGACCACGCCATAATATGGCCAACTTCATTTGCCAACAACTAACTTTAGGGCACATCTTAAGAGTCCACATTAAGTTGGAAATGCGAATGAATTACGCGCATCTGTCAACCTTTGAATTGGCCATTAAGGTAGAAATGTGCAACATTAATAACTGACATGGCTCGATTTGATTCGTGCGTTCATCATGCAAAAACTGCAAAATTGTGGTCGATCAGCAACAGCTGGCTGCAGTTGTAGCCAGTTGGAAAACGAATGTAGGCATGCGCAAAATGCACCTTCTGCTTTTGCTGCTTTCCTTCATTCGAGTGCGAATGCGCTTCGTCAATGTCAACGCCAACAAAAGCGGTCAGGAATGGCGTCTGCACAACAAACAGACTGACGCTGGCTCGTTAGTTAGGCTGTCCGGTTACGAGCTGCAACAGCAGCAGGGGAAAAAAATGAAGAAAAAAACATTTTTACTGTGAGAACGCGTAATTGAAAGTAATTACTTTGAGGCAAGGATGTCATTTGTAATGGCTTTGTATACCACTCTCTGTAATGACATTGAGAAATTTGATTGAAATTAATATCAGTTGTGGTCACTCATTTGTTCATCTTTTCCATTACTGCAATAGAAATAAGCATTTTATCTCACCACTCTAAAGCTGATAGCATCAAATCCAGGTGAATAAGTTTATCCTTTCATTCGATGGTAATGAACAGATAATATGAATTCACCATGATATGTTGGCTTTTACGAATTCCCCAACATTGAAAACTTGCAATTATCATTAAAACCTTTGACAGATCTCATAAGTTATGAGTTTTACTAAAGAGAGTATGTGGGCGATGTGATAATTTAGTCCATTTCGAATGTTCTTGAGCGAAAGAAATCTGACTGGGATCAGCGATGGCATTTTCGGTACATATGTACTTTTTCGGTACATTTGCGTCCTGAAAAATCGTCTACGTTACATTCAACAGCTTTCAGTACATCTGGTACACTTACCGCAATTTCAGTACATTTGGCGAGATTTCAGCACATTTTCAGTACATTTTCGGTACATTGGAACAGTTTGTAATAATTACCTTTTTTTTAGCAAATGAAAAACTGAAGTAATCGCATTGCGAATGAAAATAAAGCGTAATGTGTGGATTTTGTAATTTGATGTGAAATTGATCTCATTTTGCTAGAGTATTTGAGATGGCGAAAAAGTGAGAACCTATTTTTTAGAAAAACTTCGTATAGATATTAGTAAAATTGAATGATTCAGACAAGAAAAATGTACATTCGGCCTCAAAAAATATATTTCAAGTTTCGATTCAGTACATTTCCACAAAATCCAAGTGTCATCACTGACTGGGATGGAGTCTAAAATGCAGATGAAAGAATCAATCAATATAACATGTATACAAAAATCCATTGAACAGCTTTTTGGGTTAATTGAATTTTATGCGGTTATCTAACCTCAGCAATCATGCTCATTGGTGGGGTAAAATACAAAGAGGGAGACTAAGAAAACCTTATTCTCAGCTTCAACGCCTTCAAGACGGAAACGAAGAAAGAAGAAATTGAATCTCATGCTAAACTCTGTGATGTCCTAGTACTTACATACGTGAACTAAACAGATTTATATCACTTTCATGGGTGTGACGAAACTCTTTCATTATAAGATATAAGACGTCGCGGGCCTTAAAGCCATTCAAAACTCAACAGATTACCGATAGATTTTAAAGGGTGTTTTTTTAGAGGTTTGTTTTTCGAATAGAGATAAAACTGGCATTTTATGGTCAAATCTGGCAACTCTAATGTCATTTATGTTCAGTTTCAATCGATTTATTGAAGGAAACATTCGATGAGCGCATAATTTCGCGGAATGGACCTGTCAATTGGCCACCAAGATCGTGTGATTTGACACCATTAGATTATTTTCTTTGGGGATATGTGAAGTCGCTCGTCTACGCCAACAAACCAGAAACGTTAGGGGACTTGGAAGCCAACATTCGTGGCGTTATTGCCGACATACGGCCCCATATGCTCGAAAAAGTGGTTCAAAATTGGACCTGTAGAATCGGCTTTATTCGAGCCAGCCGCGGCGGCCACATGCCCGAAATCATATTTAAACATTAATGGCATAAAATTATCCTTCCAATAAAGCCAAATTGATGGACATTAAAACGATTTTCTTGTGTTTTATTTCAATTCGAAGCTCTATACCTCTAAAAACAACACCTTTTATAACACAGGCCTCCGAGATTTTAACCACTGGATAATAAATTATTGTCATCGAGGTAATTTTTTTCGCTGAAACCGAACCCGGGCTCAAAATTGCTCTATCACGAAAGGTTTTTGAGATGATCTAACCCAAAGGTGCTAAGAACTCTGTTTTTTGACATGGTTTAGGTTATGAGGATATGCCTGAAAATTTATTACGAACACGTGTATATCAAAGAATTCAAAATGCGAATTAAGGGCTTTAAAACGTTTTGAGCTGTAGATCAATTCAAATCTCTCTTATCATAAAGGAGGAGTAGTATATCCTTTATGTAGAATTTGGCCACGAACCGCAAACTCGGTAAAGAAAATTGGACTGATTTGCCGTCTGATACACGTCACGATCAATATAAGAAAACAAAATCTATTATTCAGGAGTGGGTGGGAGTGGGAGACAGGTATGAAACTTTAAGTACCTTAAACACAAACAATCGATGTATTTTCAAATTCAGATCTCAAAAATGGAAAGCATTCTATAAAGACATTCTTCAGATTAATGAGACTCTTTTAGGAGCAGAATGTTTATTAATATGAAAAGTACGAAAGGAAAAAAAGACGAAGAAAAATTTTTGTCCAAACCCTTACAAATTAATACAGTCTGTCATTGGCATATCAGTCAGTTCAGACGGATGCGAAGGCAGCTTTTCAGATATGTAGCGAATCAAGACGTGGCTGGGATCCACAATGGTAGAAGACAGGCTCTCAAGCGCTTCTCTTCTTTATGTAAAAAATAAATATTTTAGAGAAAACGTCACGCCCAAAAAAGTTTTAAATATTTTGCCGCAAAACAACGCATGCTAAAACAGGTTTAACCAGTTGGAATAAATATTAATATTAAATAAAAATGTGTAGTTATTTAAATAAAAATTTGAGTTAACAGCAGCGTTAATTGATAAATAATACTATTATCAAAATAAACATGTTTCATGAACATTTTTTTGACTAACTTTATTCAATTAAAGAAACATTCCGAAAATCGATGATCGAAATAAAGCTTAACCTTTCAAGTTGAAATTACTTTTTGAGCTTCGGTTTCATCGGCCATCGCATTTCAAGGGCCAGGTTCACCCAGGAAAATGACTCTTGATAAACCCATGACGGTGACCTCGATTGCCTAATAGACCACAGTATGTTCGGATTTATATTAATATTAAGTGTGACTGTTAACCCAATAAACACGATGTTCGCCCAATATTAATTCAAAAGGGCTAACCCAAGCAAGTTATTCATATAAGAAAAATCAAGATATATATATACTCTACATAAAAATTATTACCAGATGTATACCAAGGCTCACAATAAATTTGATATGTTTATTGTTCTTTTGCAGTTCATGCCTACATCAATAAAAAACGATAATACGAGTAAGTTCAGCATAAAAGCAACGAAACAGACCGTAAGCTCAAATATCTTTGTAGATGATCCTTAGCTTATTAAGACAAACCATATTGATTACATACATGGCGTCAAGCAAACTTAGAAGATGTTGAGCCAATACTTACATAACATTGAAAACAGTGTCATATACTGTGGGAGTATTTGACACAATTTCAACTATGACAGCAACTACAATGAAAATACCAACAAACCTCCAAAAAACACCAATATCAACAGCAGCAGTAGCAGAAGCAGAAACAACAATAGAAACCACAGATTTTCTTGGCGAAGCCTCAACATCCAGCACATCACAATTGATGACACATAAACCACCTGTAACCCTATTTAAAGCAGCATCACCCACATTCCCGCAATTATCTCCAACAAGAATGAATAAATTGTCAGCGACAACCATAGCATATGATGACAAAAACAGTGAAATTATTGCTGCTGTTGACAACAGCAAAGTCAAAGGTACCAAGCTTTTGACAGAGTTAGAGCAAGAAGTCAACAACTGTTATGGTCAACAAAAAACACCCGCATCCGTCACAAAGTTAACAAGCCAAAACTTCACAGTGTCGTTAAACAACAGCAATAAAGCTGCAGCTACTACTGTTGACGACAACACCAACTTGATGGATTCCCGTGATGATGTCTCCGTTACTCCGACCTCAGCTCCGAAGCAGCAGCATGTTGACGTGCACAATAATGTTGATGACACTAACAGCAACAACACCAAAACCATTGTGGCCTCACATGAGAGTAACAACAATCGGCACAGCAATAACTTTCCTGACATTACTAAAAGGCTTGACAACAACCATCATGCCAACCAGCAGAAGCACCAACATCATCTCTTTCAGACAGCAACATCCATAGCACCCAAAATAGTTTCTGAGTCGTTGGAGAAGCAAGTTGATGTTCTTCCTATGACGAAAACGTTGACAACGTGGACCACAAGTGGAAGTGGCAATCATCGAATCAACAACTACAAAATTCATCACCAACATCAACACTCGGAGGAGCTTCATCACCACCTTCATCAACAGCAATTTCATTGGCTTCTAAGCTCGCTGTCAACCAACAGAAATTTCAGCAGCTATCGGAGAGAAGAAGCGTGGTAAGTGAGTGGAAATTAATTGCATTGTTTTACCAATGAATACATGTTTCGTGTCTGTCTGTCTGTCTAGTGTTGTTCCTTATTGTCTGTCGCATATCTCTAAACACTTTGTAGTTTGTTATCACCATCTTTAGTATGATATATTTGGGGTGTATCGAAAAAAATTAAACATACTTGGTATTCAATTTTGTGCAGGCCCATACGTTTTCAACTTAAAAAAAATGGTGTAATTGAAATACACACCTTCTGGTGAAACTTCACAGCGAAAATAAAAAAATTAGTCATAACAATAATATGAATTAATCGGAAAATTTTAATACTATCGAATTGTATTGAAGATGAACAAATCGAAAGGCATTTAAATTTCATGCAGTTTCAATAAAGTCGATAATAGCTCAAGTACAAAAATCCGAATGGATAATATTTTAAGCTATGTATTTGTATATGACCAACTATTTGGGAGCTAAAAGAAGTACAAAAACATTCTTCTTAAAATGTTTTTAGGATCAAGTAAAATTCAATCCAGAAATTAAGAAAATCAAAAATCAGTTCCAGGGATTATTTCTCATAAAGATGCATAAAATTATAAAAAAGTACTTGACCAAAAGTTGACCAAAAAAAACAAATGAAAAGCACTCAGAAAAATTATATAAAAAGTGCAGTCATAAAATAAAAGTTTCTTATTATGCGAAAAAAAATTAAAGCCGAGGAAATGCGGATTGCCAGTACGCTTTTTTCAATCCTTTACTTTTTAAGTAGTTAAATGTAGTACAATACAGCACAAAAAGTACATTTGATTTTACTTCAAACAGGGCCGTTTCTGGGTGTATGCGAGCCACTACGGTGAACATTTGGTGCGGCCACTACCGGGAGAGGTTGTTGTCTTATTAATTATGTGGTGTGGACCCCTATTTGACGCGGGCCCCTAGGCTGCAGCCTATGCTTAAACGTGGGCCTGCTTCGAAGTACAAAGAACAATGATGAAAAAAGAAGTACTGCACTACCAAAAGGAATACGGTTAATAGGACCATAATTGTGCCTTAAATAACAATAAAAATAACAAAAATTATTGAAAATAAAAATGATGAAACTAAGAACCCAATTAAAAAGTTTCGAAAAGCATCGAAAAATTAGGAAGGCCGACTTGTTTTGAAATATTTTAGAAAAGCGATTACAGTCAAGAAACATTAGATAGTATTTAAGAAACATAAAATTTTATAAAGGTCGAGAAGAATAGAAAAAGATATAAAATATCGTACAAAATATCATTAAAATGTTAATTGCAGAGATATTAGCGAAGTTGTGATTTTTGTCTACGGAGCCATTTACATA
The DNA here is from genome assembly GCA_963680825.1 of Meiosimyza decipiens. Lineage (NCBI taxonomy): Eukaryota > Metazoa > Arthropoda > Insecta > Diptera > Lauxaniidae > Meiosimyza > Meiosimyza decipiens. The sequence goes on from OY804260.1 coordinate 1,874,433, forward strand.
TTTATTTAGAATTCTATGACATAATTGCTGTTCAGTATCGATCAAGCAATAAAGTTATAGTTCAGCAGCAGTTTTTCCCTTATTTTACCTTAGTTCTTCCTCCGATTCTTCGTAGGCTTTAGCTTGCGTTAAGGAAGTAAAGTTGTAGTCGTAGTATGGTAGAGTTTTCGACTGTAGGGTTGGATTTCCTTCGGCGTATGCCAATCTTTTTTTGTTTAATGGTTTGCCTGGAATAGCTAAGAGCTATAGGTTGTTCCAATTGATGATTGTTTTGCCTACTAAAGGGAATACTTTCCGGCACATGATACTTTCAAAATCAATCGCGTTATTTCAGGCCTCAAGTGTTGAAAAATTTCGAAAATTATTTCTAATCCAAATAACTATATAAAATAATAAACGCCAAAGAATAGTTTCAAAATATAAGCTATATATTCAAACTTAACCTTCATCTATTTTGTACCACTATAAAAGTTACTCTTTATTGAATCAGCTGCAAAGCTCAGCTATGTTTTCTCCCGTGGTTAAGACTATGCGAAACGAGTAGTCAGTGTTAGAGACGATTGTTACGTTTATGGCTGGAAGTGGTGCTTTGCACATGGTAGTTGACTAGAAGTTAAGAAATGAAGCTGCCTTTCAAGAGCTTTGAAAAACTCAAAGTAACGAATCTGTCGCATGTCCATGTACATAAGTAGTTTATTTGCAAAGTTTTGAAAGGAGAGATGGTGCTGTGATTCTTGTGGAAGCCATACTACTACTACTTAAGATATACCGGCCTCTACCGGAAATAAGTCAGTATGATTTCTCTTGGTTAAATATCTGTTTCAATTTCAATAGCGCGATATCACGTTCAAGTTGTTGTATGCCAAGTGCAGTTGACAGCTGTAGTCATAAGTTTATTACAACTATCAAATATTTTTAGCTCCCACTCATTCAAGCCCTTAGGCATTACCCATTCCAACATAATGCTTTCGATGCTTAAGGTTTCTTATAACATTTCCTTCCTGGTGCATTAAGTTAATTTGCCTTTCAGTTTTACTTTATATTTCTACACTTCGACTTCTCTGGCTTTATTGAATTCTCAGTGAAGTGCCTGAAATGCATTTTAGTCAGATACATTAAAAGAGATTGTTTTGAGTTCTCAATTGGTTCAGAACGAAGTTATTGTTCTATCTACCAAGCTGCTCACTTTCGACAAATTTAAATTTTAAAAGCACCCCAATCATGAATCCTCAGCAACCTTACTTAGTTTAGTTAAAGTTGAATCAGGCTCAAAAATCAAAAAGACAACAAAGCATAACTGACTCGTAACTCGTCAAGTTCTTTATGTGGTCCTGCAACACCAAAAACAGCCTTTTTTGGTCTTGTTTTTGCGGTGCATACAATACATCACACTTGACATTCATTCCTTCGCTCATTCACTCATCCACCACCGGTTGGCTAACTTGTTTTCTTCATACATTCAAATTGTCGTTCTTGGTATACCATTTGAATTTCATCACTCGTTTAGAAGCGTCACCAACAATTCGTGCATCCCAATGTACAATAGCACCATGCGCCATCTACTCGTCTCAACTGCTCAAATATTTGCTGGAGCAACACTTTCAATTCGGTTCCCTCTTCTGTTTGATATGTACGAACGTATGTGATTTGCGGGTGATGAATGTTCGTTACATATTGCCATTGGTTTTGTTGTTGCAATAGAATGTAGTTTTGTGTCATCCGTTGAATCAACCAGTCTGTTGACTGGTGTTAATTTGTGTTTGTTATGTTGATTGTTGCTTAAGTGGCTAAGAATGATTGTGATACGATGTGATGAGACATTTTGATGATGACATTTTTCTTGCATTAATCCGTACATTATGTATTTTTTTAGTTCATAACTGTGCTCAGGTCAGTTGTGGAATATAGGCTGATATCAGGGGCCGAAATATTTTTTTCGTGCCTTATTTGTGAACGAAGTTTGGTAATATTCTATTTTGGCTTTTAATATGCTAGGAGGAATTATCGTGTTGGTGTTCTTCTTAATATCTTGGCTGTCGCAAATCAAAAACCTTTTTCTCTAAAGCAGTTCACAGTAGTGCTTCTTCGCACAAAAATCTTCGTTGTTCTCCTGTTGTCTTTTGTTTCATTTTGACGCATCAGTTCCCACGTGGTTGTTGCTTGAACAGAGGCATACTTGGAAGATTTTGTACCTGGGGAAAAGTACAATTTCCCACTCCTGTTTGCAAACATATTGTTATGAAACTTTATTTTATTTTAAGCAGTAGCGTACCTATGGGGTGGGGTTGGCAGCCGTCCCTGGCGCAACGCTTGGGGGGCGGCAAAATGGTCGTGAAATATATCTCATTTTGCTAGAGTTTTTGAAAGTTTAATGTAAGGGACCTTTAATTTTTGGTTTAATAAATAAAAATAGTTAGATCAAAAGTGACGATATTTATTGTTTTTGTTTTGGTAAGGTTAATAAAATTTTTGCATGAATGCTAAAATTTTCTATTGGTAGGGGGCGGCAAATAACTTATTTACCCAGGACATACGATGTGCACGGTATGCTTCTCATTACTATATTCAGAGGCGTACTGCGCATATTTGGCACCCGGGGCGAACAGTTGCAGACCACACCTATACACCAAATAAGGAATTGTTTTCATTACCAAAAAAAAAAAAGATCCCCACTTTTGAGACTCACCAACTTGAGGTGAATCTCAAAAGGTTACTTTAATTCCACGAAAATCTCCATCTAACACATTAAAGTTTTCTACAAAAATGTCCTCACTTTTCACTTTCAAAAACCCCAGCAAAATGAGATATATTGCACGACCATTTACCCGGCCCTTAGGTACACTGCTGAATGTATTGGCTTTTAAGAGTCGATGTATAGTTTTTAATACTATAGTACATGCATTTTTGGCCATATGCTCAAAATCAATTTGAACAAAATTTGAAAATTTTCATGAAAAAATCAGAATTCACTAAAACTACTGGCTACTGATCAATACAAATTTGTAAATCTCAATAAGCCTAGGTGACATCAAGCCTTAGCACCCGGGGTGACAGCTCTAGTATCCCTCTCCTCCTAGCTCCGGCAGTGTTCATAAAATTTATTTCTAATTCATCGTAGCCGCTTCTTGTTACCAAGATTTTTGAGCCCACTTTGAGGTTACATCTCTTCTAAAATGCAAGCATGTTTCCAAGGCTTAGTTTTAAAGATGATGCAAACAGGGTTGTATTACCACCAGAAGCAATGTTAAGAATAAGATTTTGAATGTTATTTACTCCATTTTTTTACTGCGATGAGAAGAAAGGGTCCTCGCTAACGTATATCAAAAGCATTACAAAAATTAAATGTTGGAGCTTAAGATATGCTTTGTGCCGTAGCTAGATACCATTATTGATTTGCATAATACATATTTTTCTACGAAAATGGGCAACTCCATTCAAAATCGGAAATGCTTGCAATAATAAATAAAATGTACTGCATCAGTATATATTCAGTAAATGTATTGGATATAAATTAGTTCAAATCAAGTTTCTTCAGTTCGATGGAACAGATTCTTACGCGGTTGAAATTCCAAATATTAGTAAGAGTAATGAAAGTATTGTTACTCAATCGGAAGCTAATTTTTTTTAAATCACGATACTCTCCTCAAACGTGAGAAAAAATTGAATTCAAAAGTATCCCTATAAACTGAATGCTCAAACTGCTCAAACAGGTAACGCGACATTTGAAATGCCTTTGACACTTGTAAACTTTTTTTAATTAAATTTTTTGTCAAAATTCTCTGGAAAAATTCTCATTCTCTTTAATGGAACCGGTTAAAAAAGAAAAACGCAGCCCTCAAACATCAATTTTATTGCTGGACTATAATCAAAAGCACACAACAACAAAGCAGCAACAACAACATGCATACTGTTAAATCCGCAATGAATTCAACCCAACCTCTAAAAGATTTATATAGAAAAAGCGTGAAAAAAACTAGAAACCCAAACCAAGGCAATTGACATCGTGTAGTCAGTGCATACAGAGTGCGGTAAAAAAAAATCGTACACATAGACGAAAAAGCCAAAAAACAAATATTGTATGTTATGAATGCATAACTGTCACGCAACGCTGTCAAAAGTGCAACTGACAGTTGTAGAGCGATGCATTGGAACGCGTACAATTTTTTTTTCCTCATCCGCCGCTCAAATCACAACCGCCGCCATAACTGTCAGATTCACATCGCGTCTATTGCTAAAATGCCACGGAAAAAAGGAGTACACTCTTTTTTTTCTCTCATTTACATGCTGCAATCTGGTTGTGTCTGTCAAAATTTTTCTGTTGCATTTGTATTTTTGCGCAAAAGCTTTGATGTTATCACAAATGTCAAAGAGTTTTTGACACCTTCCGCATTGAGTGACAGCAGCGATCTTTTTATGTGTAGAATAAATTAGGAGCTTGGCATTATATAAAAGTATCGACACCAAAGTCTTAGTTTTATCGTTGGGACTGTAACCTTAATATGAATTGGTTCATTTAGTTAAATTTGGTCTATTTGGCTTAGTCCAGTCCAGTTGGACCTTGCACAAAGGCAAAACAAGTTCTTATTGGGTGGAGTTGTTGAGTACAAGGAAAACATTAATATGCCTCGTCTGACAGCATAGGGTAAGTTCAGGAATATGGCACCTTTTTATTTTGAACTTCAATAAAAAAGCAATTAATTCAGAGTTTTATGTAAACTATGCATGCATTTATTTTTTAACTAATAAGAAACAAAAAAAAGTGCTTTAAGTTAAATAAAAATTAGTTAGTTATTGTTTTTTTTTTTAATTTATAAAATACTATTCTACAAAACGCCAAATCACCCGAGACTGAAGGTGATATGGCACCATGCCTTGGGCAATTTGGCGCTCCAAGTGCTTTTTATGTGTTTGTTGTCACAATTGTTGCATGTGTTCACATTCTGAAGCACATGTACCATGTGACCATATACGGCACATAACACATTGGATCCAATTATCTGCTTAGCAAAAATATATTCTTTTAATTTACCATATTTTTTCTCCAAATGATTTATCACATGATAAAGGAGGAATGGCACCCGAACAATTACACTCACAGTGATGTAGTGACATATCTCCTCTATTACATATACCGAATAAGAATACCACGACACCAATAAACATCGTCACTCGCGCATGAATTGTCCCAAAAACGAAATTACTTTTAATTTTCTACGTTTTCATGTATACACCACATAACTGTAGCAAATACTCACCGTTGTGTAGCCTCTCGAAATACATTCAAAAAAATTGTATGCTCTTTTCACTTGAAAATTTTCTTTTTAAAGCCCGCACAGAAGCAACTACGACAAAACGGGCTACTTTCTACGAAGTCTTTTTTGCAATATTTGAATGATACGAAAACTGCAAGTATTGAAATTGAAGGGGGTGCCATATCATCTGGGGGTGGCACATCTCCCTAACTTACCCTAGATCTCTCCCTCAGGGTGGACAATAGGAACTGGCTATAAAATCTTCTGAGGACAATTAAGCAGCAGATCGTATTGTTGCCGACATGTTGATAACTTACCCGAAGTTAACGATTAAACTTATAGAAATATGGGAAGAAACTTGATAACTGAAGACTGGCTCATAGTGACCTTAGTAAAACTCCTAAAGAAAAAGTGACATGTGGCTATGTCAGAGCTAAGTATAGGGGCATCATGATTTCCCATCAGGGTCAGAGAAAAAATATAACCATTTATCTGGAATCAGCAGGCAGGATTTCGCAAATCATTTGTTAATCAAATTAATACCCTTCGCATTATTGTGCAGCATATAAATGAGTGACAGGCTTCGTTTCATTTTACTTTTATCGACTATAGTACACCTTTTAATAGCATCTACAGTAATTGTATCTGAGATCGCATTGAACAGAGTGGGTGCAGATCATCAAGACTCAATATAAAGTTTTCAAATGAAGAGTATCCCGCATCATAAAGTTATCAACATCTATTATAGTCATTATTATAACAAATTACGCACATATTCCGCAGTATTCAGTTTTGAAATTTAGGTAAGTACTGCCTAAGACTACTATGCAATCGCACTGCAACCGCTCAGAAAACCTGATGCCATTTGAACATCAGTTGAGTCCCGGGAGAAATTTTTCTTTTTCATCTTACGCAGAGTACATCTCCGCACTTATAGTATGATATCAATCTCACGTCAAAAAAACGTCGAAGATATTAAAAAAATTATATTTGTTTTTAACAAAATGGGTACATTGCTTCAAAAAAAATGTTTCATGGTGGATAGTAATATTTTTTTCTAAAAATTCATAATGTTCGTAACAATAATTATTAATATTTTATTTAAAATATAATTATTAATACATACCAAATTGGCGAACATTTTTTTTGAAAGATATGATCTTCCAAAAAAAGTTCATCTAAAACTTAAATTTGCTACAACAATCATAATAATTGTTATTTATAAAAGCTTTTCTGGGACTTATTACCGGGTCAAAGGAATTCCGTTTCACAAATTTTGTGCCAACGCTTATCGATAATGTTCGTATATTTATTTTTTTCTACCTCTCACACCCTTTTCTAAGCGTAACAAATGAAAGAAAAAGGTTTGCAATGATTTGCACAGGATTCCAACGTAGTTATAAGCTGGGTATACAAGGGACGCCTAAGCTATGTTGCTAATTGTCATCTGCCTGCTAACCTGACCTAACTACCCACTCAAAAACAAATACCTTTTCTTCAGGTTCAACCTATCTCCATACCATATTTCATCAAAATCGGGTCATAAGCTTAGCTGAGAAAAAATATATTCCTATTACGTTTCCTCAGAATTCAATCTATTTCTATACCATATTTCATCAAAATCTGTCCATTAGTATAGCAGTGAAACGTTTTTTTCCAGTTGGGGGCGTAACACCCCCACTCAAAACCAATATCTTTACTCAAAATTTTATCCATATCCATACCAAATTTCACCGAAATTGCGGCTCAGCCTACTAAAAATAACATTCTGCACTTCACCTCTTAAACTTTCCAACAAAAAAAGATTAAGCGATTATGTTGGCAGTTAAGAACAGGTCTAACTTTTTGGAACTCCATACGTACGAGTATACAGGCGATGTGATGTGAATCTCTTTCCCGCGAGCCATTTTTTTAAGTTTGGAAATAGGAAAAAGTCACTCGGTGCTAAATCTGGATTGTAAGGTGGATGCGGCAACAATTCGTAATGTAATTCATGGAATTTAGCCATTGATGTGTTGTCTTGAAGAAAGAACACTTTTTTCTTCTTTAAATGTGGTCGTTTTTCCTTGATTTTATCGTCCAATTGATCCAAAAGCGCAGCATAATACGCTCCTGTTATTGTTTTTCCCTTTTCAAGATAGTCGATCAGTATTACACCATGGGAATCCCAAAATACAGTCGCCATAACTTTATCAGCTGATTTCACAGTCCTTGCCTTCTTCGGTGCACTTCCACCAGCTTCTACCCATTGTTTTGATTGATTTTTGGTTTCCGGTGTGTAGTGATGAATCCATGTTTCCTCAACCGTTATTATTCGACGCCTAAAGTCATCTGGGTTATGCCTCATCATACCTAAACATTGCTTTGAGGTAGTCGAACGATTTCGTTTTTGATCATTTGTGAGTAATCGTGGCACCCATCTGGCTGATAGCTTCTTCATATGCAAATGTTCATGTAAAATGCTGAATACACGTTCATATGAAATGTTTACAATGTCGACAATCTCTCTCAACTTCACTCGACGGTCATTCAAAACAATATCATGGATTTTGTTGATCATTTCCTCAGTAGTCACCTCATTTGGCCTTCCTGATGATGGCATTGTTTCAGTGCTCGTACGACCACGTTTAAATTCAGCAAACCAATAATTTACGGTTGAATTCGCTGGAGCATATGAGCCATAATATTTATCAAGCTTTTCCTTTGTTCCCTTCGCGGGTTTTCCACGCAAGAAATAATGTTTAATCAATGAGCGAAAATCGGTTTTATCCATTTTACAAGAAAAGTTCAAAGTTATCCGACTTAAAGGGCTGCCAAGCAAAAACTAAATGACATATCGCGCCAAAAAATTTCATGAAGCCTATTGACAGATTACACGCGGGGAAAAAAATTACCATATGATGCCCAGTGCTGAAATCTGTTGAAAACCGCATCATTATCAATTATCTAAAATTATTTTACACATACACACAATGGTAATGTTTTTATTACTTTCTACTTATTAGCTTTTTTCTAATAATTCGATACCAGCATATGTAGCATTTTAATTAAACTATCAAAGGTATACATGACCTTTGCAGACACGCCGGAAAGTTATATTAAACAAATGTTAAGCTGTCAGTTTAAATATTTGCCCTTAGCGATTTTGTAATGTTTTGTGCAATGGTTTTGATAGTTCAAATATTTAATACAAAGCTGAAGTTTTGTAATCATTTGACCATTAATTAAATGTAGTCATTGACGTTATATTTCATACCAATGAATAAAATGTGACTATTTTTAACGCTTTGAAACATGCGCTTTATGAAATAATTTTTGCTAAATTTTTTCATTTACTACACATTGCAAAAATAATTATTTTTTAATATTTTGCAGTCAGGAACCTTCCATTTCTCGTATTGATTTTTGTCTTTTTTCATTTAACAACAATGGCATTAAATCAACACCTTCTGGCTTCTAATTGTAGGTTTCCTGTGCCAAAGTAACACTACGCACGCCATCTTTAACTGGCCACCAGCAGTGCATATCATATTCAGTAGTTTCAGTTGAAAAATCATAGTGTTGGCATACATGCATCCTGCTTATTCTTTGGGACAATAGGGGTCATGGAGAAAAGTCAAACACAATCTTTTATGTAAAAGAGGCATTCTTTCTCAAACCGAAAGGAATTTGGCCTAGAGCTTTCAGATTTTGCTGATTTTTTTTTTTTTTGAGTACTAATTGACTAGTCAAGGGTTAACTGTAATTTTTATATATTGGTATTTCCATGGAACGTGACCATCATTACAGTGGAATAAAAGTCAAAGAAAAAAATTTTTTTTTCTCCTGTTACTTTTAGAAATAGCACTATATTTAGAGTTAAGATTGATGGCAGACGTAGTACTGGTTCCAAGGTAAAGGCAATAAAAAAGCAATTCGCACGCGACCAAAAATGGAAGTGTTTTTCATGGCCATCTATAGAAAAGCAGCAGTCAACAAAACCTGCCAAAATTTTTAATACGACTAATTTTAAAATGTTATGGAACAATATCACTTTTTTAACATTGACATTACGGACGTGACATATATTTCCATTATGGTTCACTAGAGCAATTTTTCATTTGAATTTGAGAAAACAGTGTTTTTCCTAACAAGACACAACATACATAAATGCTCGACAAGTCACATTCTAGGCTTAAGAATAAAATAACAAACAGACCTTCTTAGGTATCAGGCAAATATTGACATCAGACTATTTTCAGAAACTGGAGCGATTCGCCTGAGAAAAGGCTACTGTTACTCATTCCATGATATATTTCCCCACGTTAACTCTTCAGTTGAAATTGCATATTATTTTTCTGCTTGCTTTTTATTTCTTATGGTTGTATTTATTTATCATATGTATTCACATGTATATTTTGCCAACAATGTTATTTTTACTTTGAATAATAGTATTCCTATCTTTAAACTTTGTGTGTGTCTTTATCTTTACACTAACTTTGAATTTTTTTATTCCGCTTTAGAGCAGTCATCGCAGTTTCATTTGTTTTTGGTCTCGTTTAATTATTTTCCAATATTTGTGCGCAGCCCGCCATTACGCACGTTTATGCGATTCTGTGCAAATTTCCTTCGTCAGTTTTCTTTTGTCCACTCTTCAGACTTTTCACATTTTCTCAACCAGTACTGTTTGGCTTAGATACATGAATGTTCGAGAAAGTTCAGACAAAAGAAATAAAAATTTTTGATTTAAAGAGAGCTGAGGCGTAAGCTTTGTATACACACACAAGGTTGATAATCACAGGGTCAGGCTGTCGAAAAAAATCTGACAAGTCTTTGTTATTCATGAAAGTTTGTAAAAAATCTTTAAAAAACCGAAAACCTATTTTTTTTTTTTTTATAAGCAAAAGAAAAAGTGAAGACTCCAATTGGTTCCTTTAGCCAAATTTTGTATGCAACGAACAAGCCCACGAATACTCAATAACGCACCTAGGGGGAGGAGGCTGAGGCTGTGGTAGCCTCGGGCGCAAGGCTTGGAGGGCGGCAAAATGGTCGCGAAATATATCTCATTTGGTATGGTTTTTGAAAATCAAAAATGAGGACCTGTTTATTGTGAGTGAATAAATGCGTAGGTGGATATTTTCAAAGTTCAAAGGAAATATATCTCATTTTGCTAGAGTTTGTGGATGTCAAAAGTGAGGATATTTTCTCTTTCTGTAGGGGCGGCAAATAAGCTATTTTGTCCCATGTGCCCGATGTACACGGTAGGCCTCTGGATGTACTCAATTTGCCCAATGGTCAGCTCAGACTTACACATACATATACTGTGTATATATCATTATTAAAGCTAACCGTACGGTAATCATGTAAATAATTAAATATGTGAAACACCTACTTTCAGATAAAAAATTATTCTGATTGATCACGAAGAACTTTAACAATAATAAAGTTGTAAGTTTTTTGCCATTCTTTTTTATGTATTATATGAAATTCCTCCTTAACATTAAAATTGAAGCAGACTTTAAAATGGTCTTGTCTTTGCACCCATTAAAAAATTCCATTCCCTGTCGACTAATTTATGAATATCTGCAAATTTTATGTTAAGCGTAGCAATAATAAAATAAACTCGAAAACTTTTGATCCTTTTTGAATTTCAACAAAGCACTGCGCCTTTTTAACCCCATACTCTTAATTTTGCCACCTTTTTGACGGCATTTTTTGAATGCTTTGGGAAGCGAATTTGTTTCACCCGAAGAATATTGACGATATGACAGACATAAATCAAGCAAAGTTATAGAAATGTGCAAAAGGAGGCAAAACAACAATTACAGCATGTTGTTGTGTGCTTGGTCCTAGCAGCAACGAACCCTAGTCGTTTATCCTTGTGAGTTGTTGCTGCGATAACAAAACCAAAGGCTGAATGCGGTACAATTTATGTATGGGGTTCATGAAAGTAGTAATTGTCAGTAGTTGTTGTTGTTGCCGCTGTGCCGCCAGGAAGCTTCTTACGATTATTTTTATTGTCATATGGTAGGCAAAAGGAGACAAATTTACGACCTTTCGTCATTTCAACATTTTGTAAATTGTACGTATACCGTTAAATCATTTTGGACGTTTCTACTTGAAGACTCTCCCCAAGTGAAAATCATACAATAAATAAATATCTGCTTACTTAGTTATGTGTACTCGTCAGCTCCTTGATATTGTTTTTTTCGTAGCCCACCAAATTTTTTACATATAATCACCACATTATTTAAATTCGCATATTCTGACCGGATGAAACACTAAGGCCAGGTTCAGAGTGGGCGCTTAAAGCGAAGATTGGCGAGAAGCGCAGATTTATGACAAAACAGTGCATGGGTATTTGTATGCACTTCAGTCATAAAGCGAGTTTGAACTGTAACACAAGGAGCAGTGAAATTTATGTGTATTTGATCAAAGGATCACATATATCTAAAGGTAAAGGAAAGCAGAGGTCAAGCAGCGATAGCCGCAAACAAAGAATGCAAAAGAAAGAATGTGAAATTAAATTTGCACAATGGATGTAAATTATATTTAGTTAGTTTAGATATTGGTTTCATTAATAAATGTGCATTCATATCAAGAGTGGATCCTCGGGGGAAATCCTCATACCTTGCCACATGGAGGGGATTACTATACACACATCAGATAACTTTGATGAGAAAAAATACTACTCATTTTATAATTTATAAGTACATATATAAAAAAATCATACCACTTGGTCCCCTCTTCAGTCCGTGCATTGGCATAGGCGTGGCCACAGTGGGTTCCGTGGGGTCCTCGGAACCCAAACTAACTTTTGCGGGGCGCAAAAATCATATTCAAATTCACTAAAAAACTGTTGATTACAGGCACAACCCAATCTGTTTTTTTGTTTTATATTACAATAGAGAATGTTCTGATTTTAAAAATGTAAATAAAATAAGAAAAACTTCCAATTATAAGAATATAGGGGGTTAAGACCTTTGTAAAGGGCGCAATTCGAAAAATTCCTGGCCACGCCTATGTGCATTGGGCAATATATTGTGCGCTACATGTGACTACTAAGTACTTGTATGTGAGATGTATAAGGCTGGCAGTCCAGTCGTAAGGCAAATTTTTATGTATTTCATGTAGTTGTTGAAATCTGGGTCAGCTAATTCAAACGTTTGATTTCTGAACTACTTCATCAAGCTAGTCCTTCTAGAGGGTTCTTAAATTTTGTTCTCTTTTATAGAGCTATCAATATGCAAACTGTTTTTTATTAACATGTGGTGAGAAAAGCTATGCACAACACAGTAAAAAACTGATAGTTCTGAAAATATTTTAAGTCAAGCTGGTCGAGCTCTATAAAAAATACATACATTTCGGTTCAAGAATCTCAAAGCTCTTATGAGTACAATATTAAAAGTAATGTTCTCGGCTGACATCTTCTTTCAAACACTAGCGCAAGAGGTTTGGTGAGGTTCCTCCTAAAAGCTAATGTTTACTATATTGCACTTTAATATAATCTGATTACGTTTTGAAAGATCGAAGTGTTTAAAGAGGCCAAAAATGGTTTTTTATAATAATAAAGTTAATACGATACGAATTGATCAACCTTACGTCGTTTAAATACTCTTTAATAGATAGCAACTACTTTTCGAACATAAATTAAATTTAATACTTTTGAATAGATTACAAAATTACGTTTTAAATTTTAATATAATAAGTATTAAATTTGATTTTTAGGCCAAGCTGTATTAAATAAAAACAAACAAAAATAAAAATTATGTCGCATTCACCGGGGTTCGCACCTGGTTCCCTTTTAATTTAATGATTGCATGCGTGGCTTAACGACATTAGCCAACGTAGCATTTTATTTTGTTTGGCTTGAAGTATATTTGAATTATCAATTGACAACTAGGTAAAATGAATATTCAATACTTCATTTTGATGGAAAAGTAGTTAAGTTTTAGTCGGTCAAATAAATGATGGCAGTAGCTTAGTTGGTAAAGATGAGCATATTTGAACAGTGATATGTTTGGCGACCTAGGCTCAATTCTGATCGGTGACAGGTAAAAAAAACAATTGAAATCTTCCTTCAAAGTGTTTGAAATGCAACACAAATAAATAACCAAAGCTTACAGCTGCAGCACCATAGAAGAAGGAGACGGAGGATGATACAATTTTTTTTTTAAATCTTAATAAAAACGAGTATTAAGATTTAATACAAATTTTTATTAAACTTTAATACAAATTTGTATTAAAATTGAATTTTAATATTTAGGAAGTATTAAATTTAATACAATTCTGGTGTAGTCATATATGTAAGCACAAAAGTATTAAAATTTATTCCACAATTTCTAACCGTGTAGTTACTTCGTTTAAGTTTCAATAAAATCAGCAGTTTTCGCTAAAATTTTTATGTATTTTTGTTCAAAATGATGCGGTTTTAAAGTGCGACCGAACCTGTTGGACTTCATCAAGAGCCTCACCAAAAGAAATCACGTAGTCACGTGGTAGTCTATACCCACTGTTGCTGCATGGCATAGCTGACTGTTGCGTTCACTTTGTTGACGCAACGTCAACGTAAGTAAGGTGATTTCCTTTTATTTTTATTATTTTATATTTGTTTTACATAGATTATAATAAGGTAAACATAAAGAACAATGAAACAAAACGAGTATCTTACGAATGCAAAAACACTATACTGTTGTTGTTTTTCATTCTGTTGTTGTTGTGAGTACAAAAAGAGCCTACGCGTACAAAATAAAATGTGAAAGATACGAGCTGCCAAGGGAGTGTTAAGGGTTGATTTTACAATTTATTCTTTTTATTTGTTTCTCTGCCTTCTTCTTTATTTTTATACTTTTAAGTGTTGCAAATAAATAAATATAAAATAATAAAAAATAAATAAAATTTATAATTCAAAAGAAAGAAAAAAAACTATAAATATTTTACGGCTTTTAGTCATTGTAGCATTTGAGCGAAATTGTACAAGTAGATCTAGAAAATTCAAGCTTGAATTGTGTTTCTTTTTTTTCATGCAAGTGTATTAGATCAAACACAAGTACAGTACTTTGCTTAGTTGATCGTTTAACGGCGCAAAAAATTTGGATCTATTGACCGTGGAGTCAATAAAGCGGGCCCCACTTATTTGATCCAACGTATAATCAAGTGGTATAATTAAAAGAACGAAAAAAAAATATTAGACTAATTCGATCAATTATACGGATTCCGTTGGATCATATAAGTGGGCCCCACTGTATTGACTCCACGGTCAATAGATCCAACTTTTTTGCGCCGTTAAATAAGTCTTTAAGTAAGAGAAACTTTAATTTAACTTAAGATAAAATTAACGATAAATGCAGGTATGTGTAGCACTTCACAAAAAAAAATATGTATGTATGCATGTATTCCTTAAATTTGCTTAAAAAAATCAGTTATATTATTATAATATTTTAAAAATATTTTTACATGAAGTCCACCCTAAATATGCACCTTAAGTAAAAGTTTTATAGCCTTAGCTATATCTCTCAACATAAAAACCCGTGGTGTAAGTTTGATGTGAATCGATTAAGTGGTCTTAGTGAAAATGCTTTTTTTTAAATATTTTTCTAGGAGGACCATCCTAAATCTGCATTCTTAGTAAAAGTTATTAAAATCGGTCCAGCCGTTCTTGAGTTATAGATGTTGGAACTTACACGACTTTGTTTTGTTTGTATAGATTTCTTGTGAGGAAGAAAATATTTGCGAGGGCTTTGAATATTTTGAAGTAGCTCGCTAACAGTTGGAACCCTATCAGTCGTTTCTTCCTCTTATTCGTCTGTTCTCTCAAATTGGGAATTTTACATGTATTTTTCACTTGGGAAATATTTTTTCTGATTATTTAAGCGGGAACCATTTAAAAGGGAATTTAGATGCATAGATGGAGTTTTTTTAGACCAGTTGTCCGGGGAATTCAACTAACCGGGGATCTAATAAGTGGGGTCCACTGTACTAAAAACTCGATTCTGGAAGAGCGTTATGGCTCAAGTGGTAAGAGCGGATGCATAAATATAATTCATGAAATGCTGGGAGTTCAAATCCAAATTTTGATATATGTATGATTAAATAAGGTCATCAAGGGTTAAAGATAAAACTTTGACAAAAGTGCTTCTTATTCTTTTTCGTGTTAATTGAGGGGGCGTCCTCATTTTTTTCTCTTAAGGACCAATAGCTAAAATTGCCATCTAAGACCAAATTTTACATTGAACTAGTGTCGGTAAGAGTTAAAGATAAAAATTGAAAAAAATTGCAAACAATTTTTTATCCTATTTCAAAGAAACGAAGGGGGCGTCCCCAATTTTGTTTTCTTAGAACCACCATAATTCACATATGTACGTATATCGACTTTCAATTTTGTACAATGTACATATGTATGTATGTAGGTATGTAGGTAGGAATTTTCGAAAATTGGCTGAATTTGGCAAGTCTACTGATACTCACGGTTAGAAATTTTCGAATAAATTTTAATACTTTTAGGCTTACATATATGACTACACCAGAATTGTATTCAAATTTAATACTTCCTAAATATTAAAATTCAATTTTAATACAAATATGTACTAAAATTTAATAAAAATTTATATTAAATTTTAATACAAATTTGTGTTAAATTTAATACTTATAATAATACTTATTAAGATTTAAAAAAAAATTTACCATCTTCCGTCTCCTTCTATGATGCTGATGCTGCTGTTAGCTTTGGTGATTATTTGTGTCGCATTTTAAAAACTTTAAAGTAAAATTTAAATTGTCTTTTTACATGTCACCGATCAGAATTGAACCAAGGTCGACAATCATACTACTACTGAATTCTGCTCATCTTTAGCAACTAAGCTATTGCCAAAATTTATTTGATCGACTAAAACTGAAATACTTTTCCATCAAAATGAAATATTGAATATTCATTTTACGTAGTTGTCAATTGCTAATTCAAATATACTCTAAGCCAAACAAAATAAAATGCTTTGTTCGCTGATGTCGTTAAGCCATGCATGCAACCGTTATATTATAAGGGAGCCAGGTTCGAACCCCTTTAAATGCGACATAATTTTTATTTTTTATTTTTAATTTAATGCTGAAAGTATTAAAATATAATACAGCATGGCTTAAAAATCAAATGTAATACTTATTATATTAAAATTTAATACGAAATATATTATAAAATTTGTTAATCTATTCGAAAGTATTGAATTTTATCAAAATTGTATTAAAAATCTTTGTAATATTTCGCTTGTATTAAAATTTATTCCAAGATTTCTAACCGTGCCTAAAGTCAATTGTCTCCAATTGTACTGATGCGATAAATTTTTTTTATTTGATACTTTATAGCGTTAGCTTTCAAAGTAAATTTAAAAACAAATTTTACATTATCGACTAATGAAAATAATAAGAATTTAATTCTTTATATAGTTCTAACATTCTGTCCCTTCAACTATAATTTATTTGAAAAAATAATATTTTGTTCTTTATTATTTAATCTACAAACCCCATTTTACAAAAAAAGTGAAGTCGTATTAGATCGGAAGTGAGTAAATATTTTCGAACGCAAGCTATAAATATAGAGCCACTGAAGTGCCATTCAAAAATAAAAATCAAAAAAAAAAATTTTAATTTATGTATACCATGGAACTGCCATAATTATGTACATTTTAGTCGTTAGAGTTTCCTTATGTATGTACCTCATATCATTAAAGTGTTGATTTTGAAACATTTATCACCGCAACATATTATCGGTATATGAATAAAAAAAAAACTTTAATTGATTATTCATTAAGAAAATAACGGTGTGATTTACACTTCTTTAACTCAAGCAGTACTGTGAGTAGGCTTATTCTTAAATCCATAATACTGTTGTGGCACTGCTAGCGAATGTTATGTTATGAAATTACCATGGATTTGTAACTGTAAAAACATTTTGGTGAGAAACTGCAAGGCTGCGTTTACTGCAGACAAATTTGCTCTTTATATGCTCCCTGCACGCTCTCTGCCGCTTTTTCTGCACTGCTCTCTCATTACTGCCATGCAGCTGGACAAACTGAAATCGCTCTTTTACAATACAGCATTTGCTGACCAAATTTGTCTTAAGAAACTCTTCTTTCTGTATCGGTGCAAGAGCGGTTGCAACTAAATGGAATTGAAACACTTAGAGCACTAGTCTTCCTGCATACACATGCATGTGATTGCACAATGGCGCGCTCACATATCCATATGTGCAACGCGGTTGTTTGACGTATCGGCTGCGCTCTCTTGCAATTTCGCGAATACATGCTTCGTTGCGTGAACAAGATAGCATGCAAGAAGTTGCAAAAAGGTGCAAGTGAGTACGCAAACATTTGTTTTGAAATGTCATAAATCTTTTTTCTTTAACATGACATTTGGTTTCATGTAAAGAGCTAGAAAGGAATTCAGAGAGTGACATGTGATGAGTGCAGCGCGAGAGCAAGTTGCTGCGCGTTGATATATTTTCACTTCATTTCCACCTCCTCTGTTCTTCCAATGAACCAAGTCATTAAAAAGGGGTTAACATGTGTGTGTCATCTGTCAGTCAGTTTCAATACGTGTGAAATAGAATTGTGCAAAATAAATCAAAACATATGACGTGCCTTTATTGCGCATGTGAATATATTTCTCAGAGATAAAGAGCGTAGTTTTAGTTTTTTTTTTTAAATTTGGCAAAAAATGTGAATTTGGATTTTCAATGTGAGATTTATGTTCGCTCTTTCAGTCACTGCATTAATGTTGCACTCTTCTTGGTGTCTTACATGCGCTCTCTTACCACTGGTTTGGCTCTCTTGTTAGTTTTTTGCATGCAACCGTGTGTGTGCGTTTTTTTATTTGAAAATAACCGTATATCAATTTTATGGAGCGCAATACGTCGTCCTTCTCTTGCGTTTCAATTTGATTGTCAGAAGTAGCAGTGGTGGTAGCAAATGTTCATGCTCTACGCTATTTTGTTGTTGCCATTTCTGCTGGCTTGTATTCGCATTTCTCGTTGCTGCCTGTCAGCTCTCAACGTTGTCAGTGTCAAAAAGATGTTTTAGTCGACAACAGAACGTTTCAACGAAATCATGTGAAATTGTGTTGATTTTTTTGTGTGTTTAATGGAGAAAAATTTCGCATTAGAAAAGCAGCAGCAGTAATAAAAAATTAACAACAAAAAATAACAAAGAGAAGAGAGTGACATAACGCTGCAAACGTCAATATATAAAATGGTTGTGTTGTGTTCTGGACTTGTCAATCAATGAACATGTCAATCAGTTGTCAGTCAGACATGTACACAGTCAGTGTTTTTCAAATGAAGTAACAGCACTAAATACAACAGTAATGTTATCGCTGCAACGCTCTACGACAACGCAGCGGCAATGGAAGCAACAACAACAAAACCGATACACTATTGTGCAGTCATCGTATAAAAGCATTTTAGTCGCTAATGAGCTTTTGATAGCGACACTTGTGATAGCGGTAATTTCTGTGATGATGATAATGTTGCCAGTTTAATGTACGCTATAATATTAAGTGTGGTTGGTGTAATGTAATATCTTGATAGAAAGTACACAAAGTAACAGGAGTATGAACTCTTAAAAAATTAATAGAAATCAGAAACAAATAAATCTAGTCAGTGGAAATTAACAAAGCAAAAATGTATACGAATAAAAAGGCTGCCAAATAAAAAATAAATTTAAACAAAAATGGAACAATGAATATATTAAAGACACTAGATTATTCATAAATCACATAAAAAATATTGAAAACCCCATAAATTAAGTTGAATCTTTGTGATTTCTTAATTTGTTAGTTTCAAATAAAAAATTGTGTTATTTTGCCGTTATAAAGTTGAGAGTGAATAAAAAGACGACAAAATTAAAACGCATTAATATGTTTAAATAAAATGAAAATTTATCTTCGTCCCTCAAAAAGTTTCATCAACCATAACACAACAGAGACACAAATTTCACATATCATTTTTATTCAATAAAATTGCAAAAATATACCAAAAACACATTGTTTTAAGTAGATTCGAAGTCGTGACGCCTTAAAACGTACTACTAAATCATTAAATTAATTGTTTTTACCGCAGTCCATTTATTAATCCAACAAAACAACAAAGTTGTGGAAGAACTTATCAAATCGAACGAGTCGAACAAAGTAGTCAGAGTCATCCCAGTCAGCACCACCCACCCGTCCAAGAGCAACTTTTTGTGGCACATTAGGCCGCACACAGACGATGCCCCTGGTCTATTAACTCTTGATATTTCACCTCCGCATATCTGTCAACCCTTCCCCGTTGTTGGTTCCTAGTGACATTTGATTTATTTAACGTGTGTGTTTTTGATAGAGGCATCAAAACACGTTGTTGCGGGTGACACGTCCAACAACAATTCAGTAGCAGCGGTTTCCACTGTCAATGCCGGCAAGCATCATTTTATATGCGCAAAATTTAGGTATACAATAAAATTAAAATAAGAATTAAAAAAAAGACAAAGTGTTTATACAAAAAGTAAAAGCAACAACGAAAATCTTTCAAAAATAAATAAATAAACTGTTATCTAAATAAATTTGAAAGTGATTTCACCCGCGCTAATAAATCGTGGCTTCTGTTTATTTCGTCGCATAATTCCGCAGCTGCTGACACTTGCTATTAGTTGTGCTGCGTCCGTGTGGAAACTCTCGGTGTGACCTCATACGTGCGACGACTAAGAGCACATTAAATATTTGCAGCCGCAGGAAGAAAATTTAGTAAATGCTGCTGTGCGGTGCGTGAAGAAGCTTATGCGTTGCGTTGTGCGTGCTTTTGTGTGCGTGCTTATTTTTGTGGCTTAACATTTGTCTTCGTTATTGTTGCATTTGTGTTGTATACTAGAAATAATGATGCTGCACGAGGCTGTCATGCTGGAGATCTACCGGCAGGCATTGAACGCCAGGTGAATATTTTGTTTTGTTTTTTTGATCTGAACGTTTGATAATGGTAGTTTATTTTTAAGTTTCAATTGATAATGGAAAGTTTTGATGTTTTGGTTGATACCACTAATGTTACTAAATTTAATAAATACCGAGACTTGTCGGAAATTTTTAATTATTTGTTACTTATCAGCGAGATTGTACCTCAAAAGAATAAACAAATCGTTTGTTGCTGATATTTATTTGCATCTTTAGCTTTTGAGGTAAAGTTTGCTTTTTTATCTAATTCAAGCTAGTGGGCAGAGTCCTTCAGGTTTTCCACCTATTTTTCAATGAAAGCTATGAATTTTATTTTTTTCTAACTGCTGTTTCTATATATGTATGAACTTTCAAAACACGATTGTAGTTTTAAAAACCTGAGCATCTTCCTTTCAATAAAATGTATAAGCTAAAAAAATATTACTAATTGTAATACATACATATGTATGAATAAAAAAATTGTGATTATGCGTTATATATCGTATAAAAGTTTAAGAGTTTAAGTTACTATTTTGACAAAAGTACTGCTTAAATTGGGCAAACTCATCGTTTTGTTGTCTCTTCTGCTAATAATAAAGATTCTAATAATCGTTGTCTGAAATTTTAGAGATCCATAGTTTCTCTATCAGATAAATGTACATTAAGTTGATCCAATTTTTTTTTGCTCCAAACAGGTTTACTTGTAGAAAGTACACGAAAGCCACTGGTGGCTCAAGAGCTTTTTAATTTTCTGGACGATTTGTATGCGAAAAAATGCTCTACGAGTCATTTGTCTCTATATCTTGTGAAAACAAAATTTTTACGTTAACGGGACCTAGCCAATCGGAAAGAGCAAAAATTTTTACAATAACAATAATAATATTAAAATTTACTGCATTTATATTATCCCTAAATTCTGAAAGCTAATAAACTAACAAAATTTTATCTTCACGAAAAAATATGTGAAAATCATAGAAAATTTTATGATCTTTCTAATGGGGTTGGTCTCTTTTAAGTTAGAGATATAAAGACAAATGTCTCGTAAAGCATTATTTCCTATACAAATTGTATTTAAAACTATAAATATTAATATTATTAGCTCAAATTGCACCAGAACTCTTATTTCGTGTACCTGCTACTAGTTGAAACAAAAAAAAATAATTCAATCACACTTATGTGCATGCATTTGCATATTATTTGACTGCAATTCTCTCATATTAATACAAACTGTTTTCGAAACAGGTCCACTTTCGTGTTTAATGAGGCAGACGTTCGTTTTGTAGTTTATCTAACAGTTCTATGATTAAACGAACTTGTCGATACTGTTTATTCCATGATTTTGTTATTAGCGATATTCGGTCGTAGTATTTTCATTAAACTCTCCGATATTTTTCGGTACCTTACACCTAACAAACTTGGAAAAACTGTCATACCACTTTGTTAGAACACTCTGACAATGTCATTTTTGTATAAATCTTCTTCCGGGATACTTCTGGATGAACTTGTTTGAAGTAAAAAGAACGATAAGGGCCGACGAAAACAATATAGAAAATATGGGTTCCGGTAATAAATCAAATTACAATTCAAGAATTCAATAGCAATAAGGAAGTTGTAGCTCATTTTGAACTGTTCGAAATGAAATCTTTCACCAATTGTTTTATATGTATATATATACATATCTGAGTATAGTAGCGACGTATTTTAAAAGGCATGGGAGCATGGTGGATTTTAGATAGTTTTTCAAACGGCACATAGTTTTAAAACGTTTTTCTTAGAAACAAAAAGATTCCGGTATTCTTACAACACATCTTGTTGTTTTATCATTTCTCTGTAAAATAGACTGAGTAGTAATTTACTATACTTTTTACATCAGCAGCTTTTCAAGAATTTGAAAACCCTGACCAAATCAGTTTCAAACGGCTCATTAAAAACCCCAAGATTTGATTTAAAAATAGGTTTTAAAATATATGATTGTAATTTATTTCTAAAATAAAATGTAATATTATATTGATATGTTTTCGTGAAACCCATAAAAGTCATGGTGCCAATAGGCTGGCTGTTGTAAAATACTAGCTGAGCATAAACAAAAGTAACAATCATGGAGTAATATTTCAATGCTGATAATATACATGTTTTGTTTTTTGACACATTTAATGTTGTTTTCAGAAATAAATCAACTAACGTTCTAAAATTGCGGCTCAGTAAATGGTCACTTCTCACTCTGCTACTTGCCGCTCTATCGGTTGCCGGCATACCGCTTAACGCTCATTGCGTGGCCAAAGCCTAAAGCAGGTTTTCGAAAATACTTAAAAATCATATTCCTTAAACGCTTTGGTAGTCGAGGTGGCCGTGTATGATTCACTTGTTGGAAGTTTATGCAAAATTCTTTTGAGAGTCCAAATATCAATTCTGCATGATAATTTCAAATAAATTAACCTGAATTGATTCTCCGACAATCGATATAAAAAAGCGGTTGTCAGAACTACTAAGGACTTTTACAGAGCACACGCATCTTGAGCTAATGAAAAACTTAACTCGATCAAACGCAACCCATATATAAGTATGTATTAATCGTGGTGTATCACAATTTTCTAATTTCTCCTTCATAAAACATGTGATTAGAATGAATGCTTGTCACAGGTATTCATTTAAACCGTTTCCACACTTTTTTGGTGGATTTTATTTTAAATGACCCAATTCCCACCATTCGGTCGCACATTGGATTGTTGTCTCTATTTGTGTAGCTACACGGTTACAAATTTTGGAATATATTTTTTTATGTAATTTTGGTCATATAGCCACACCAGAGTTTTATTCAAATTTAATATTGCCTAAATAGTAAAATTCATTTTAACACAAATTTGATCGTTTTTATTATATTTTTAAAAAAAAATTTTTACGATATCTTATCTTCACTTTCTTCTATAATGCTGCTGTATATATGTATCAATTAAATCGATTATGTCTATATTTGTGTTGCGTTCTTAAAACTTTAAAAGAAGACTTTACATTTTTACCAAGTAGCTAAATTATCCTGCAAGTCTCCTCTACACATCACAAATAATTACAATCCCAATGATTACAACAAAACTTTAAAAGACATATTCAACGGGCGCCAAATAGATATGTGGCATAAAACTTCCTTTTGGTACAAACTAATAATTTTCAAAATATTAAATGCATTTAAAAATTTTGTAATCTATTCAAAAGTATTAAATGCAATCAAAATTGTATTAAAAATCTTTGTATTACTTCGCGGAGTAATATTCGAAGATTTCTAACCATGTACATGTCAAAGTTTGAAGCATTAATCGGAACATTTCACGTTTGGCCCCCTTGAAAACTAAGGAACGAAGTTGCAAGTGCTATATGAAAATTTCGGCAGGTAATTTCTTTTTTTGAGCTCGCCAAATGTGTTATATCAAAAGAGTTACAAGAGTAAAAAAAGTAAAATATAGTATGATTGCGTATTCTTAAAATTCGGCTAGCAAAGCTAATCGAGAAGTTAAATACAACTGGGACGTACGACTTAGCTTCTGTGTCAAATGGCATCAAAAAATAGAATTTGTTAAATTTCTCTGCGATAAATTTTGTAGTGTCAATTTTGTACTTAACGTATAGGAAAAATCTGAACGATATCGCATGTCCCCGTTGCGTTAAGCTTCTGACTATACTATGTAACAGTTGTTGAAATTAGTATAAGCAGCTAGGTGCCCATTTTTTGTTTTTATAATGCATTTTGCGCTTGTAATTTTTTCGTTTTGTTGCAGTTACAGTACTGAATAGGAAGCTGAGTCAAATATATAACATTAAATAAGGATCTGTTCCAAAAACGCATATAAAAATATTTCTTTTCTCTTTCAACTTGTAAAAGAGCATATCTATTTAAAATGAATATAAATATTAAATTGTTTTGTTTTGGAATGTTTTAAAATGCATGTATTCAGAATTATGTGAGGGAAAAGCCGAAGAGGATAACGAATAAAAACATTATGCACAAGAACCGCAAGCCTCAGATTACTTGAGTACTATATGATTCATTCCAGAAAATCGGAGCAAAAAGCATGCATTCTAGTTTTTTTAATAGGATTGCATAAGGGTCCGTATCAAAAGCTTTGGATAAGTTAGTGTATACTGCATCAAACTGGAAGCCTTTTTAAATCACAGAAATGCAATCTTCGGTAAAAATAGTAAGATTAGAAACTATTGAGCGACCATGTAAAAAACTAACATGAGTAGGAGGTATTACTTTTTTGACAGCGAGGAACAATCTATCCTTGATAGTAGACTCAAAGTGCTGAGAGATGGCACTAAGATGCCGGCCTATAATTACTCACAAAATCTTTTCCACTCTTGAAAATGTGAGTGATAAAAACAATTTTCGAATCATTAATAAAAACATCCGAAGACAGAGATTTATAAAAAATAACTATCGAAGGAAAGACAACATAGGTGAATTTTTTGCCGCCTAAGGCGTTCACTACCTCAAGTTTTATCATCAGAAGCCGCAGTTAAAGGTCCAAAATCAAGTGTTTATTCCAAATTTCAAGAAGAGCTTACGCTAGAATCAGTTTCAAATGTAAAATTAGGGCTAATTACGGGATTTACAAATTTATTATTAAGTAAAAAGTAAGCAAGAATACAAGAGCTTGATTTTTTTCAATTTAATATAGCCTCAAAAAGCTTTGGGATTGTATTTAATGTTGGCTAGAAATTTAAAAAAACATTACTATAGAAGAAAATATCCAATCAATTGAAATCTTCAAGCTACTTGTTGTAAATAAATAAATTCCTCAACTTTAGCCGTTTTGTATGCCGAGGCAATTATATTGTGAGAAACCTGCATGATGACATAATTTCCCACTGATTTGAATTCATATCCCGAGTTCCCCTGAACCAAAATTCTGGCTGCGGCCCCTTCTTCAAGTATATCAAATTGCTGAAGTTTTGACAAGAAAAACTTTTATTATATTTTCAAAAAGATTATTAAACTTGGCTTTTACAACAGAACTGGGGTCATTTTATACTCGAAAACCTGGTATTATCCCGGTGTGCTATAATTTATGATAGTAAAAAACTACCTCGTTCGTGAAAAACCTTTCGAATATCATCCTGATGAGGCCCCTAAAGATTGGGGCCAGGGGCTTTAGCTCATCTGATATAAGGAGAATAAATAATTTATAACTAGGTTACTAAAGTAATTAAAGTTTCGCAAGCAATTTTCCATTTTTCCGCTGGGCAGTGTCAGTAAGACACAGATGACTGTATTTGCACTCTTGTGGACTACAGTGATGCCAAAAAATATCTGGTTCGTAGTAGTCGGCTTCCTGGTAAGCGACTAAGCTACATTGAGCTGTGCTCAAAACAGTATTGCTAGCATCTGTATTCAGATTTAGCAGCCATAAACGGCGTATGCAAACAATTGCTAAGTGTTGCGTCATCTACTATATATCTTCGTTATATTTCGTGTTGTATCGTTACTCTAAGCCACTACTACAATTTATATAAAATTAAAATGCCTGAAAAAATTTTTTTAGAATCAAGAAAACCTAAGCTCTTTATTTTTTGTGGCACGCAATTTTCTTAAGGAAATTTGTACCAACGTAAATCCCGTAGTTGTTTAGACCTAACAGGTATCTTTGAATTTAATTATGAAAGTAGAAGGTACGGATTGGTCACAAGGTACGCAATTATATCTCAGCTCTAGAAATTTTCTCAGGCACTAAAAGCAATGTATTTCAGCTTATACATAAGCCAGAATATCTGCTTTCTTCGAGTATTTTATCTGCAAGCCCAGGCGTTCTAGATTTTATTCAATCCTAGTAATTAAAGTTGCTTAAGAATATTATGAATTTTGGCTAAGATGATCGTTACTAAAGTTGAGTTTGAATTTTTATTTATAAAACGATATGAGTTGATATGCTTAATTTTCTAAGAATGCTCCAAAATTTATTAATTCTATATTAGAAGAAAAGTCTCCCATTTTTGCATTGCGTTATATTTCTTATAAATTAACCAAAAAGCTTTTGATATATTTACATAAAACAATATTTCTTATAAGTTATCATAACATATGTCGAAAATCGGAGATTTTAATTACTCATTTTGCCTTACAGTGGATTTGTATGAACAATTTTATTTCTTCATACATAGGTACTACTTGTATTTTTTACTTGATTATATTCCATACCAAATTAGCTAAAAAAATATTTTCTTCTCCACTTTCAGTGAACTGGCCAGTCCACGTTGTCAATCTCGTGAATCAAACGTTTCTGGTGGTGGCGGTGATGGACGTTGTTCTTCTAACGATTCTCAATATTCAGGTAATGGCAGCGCGACACCTGCTCCAACACCTACACCAGCATCACCACCAGTTGGCCTACCGTTAACAGCTACACTTGCACCAGCAGCTGCAGCTGCTCTCCTCCCACCACAATCAGCAGCAATGGCCGCATATTTCAATGCAGCCGCAGTAGCAGCGCAGCAAAACCATTTGCTATTGACAAACCCTCTGGCAGCAGCTGCATCGTTAGTGCAACAGGCTACACAGTCCCCAAATACCAATTCAGTTGCAGTAAGTCATTCGCCAAATGGTGATGCAGCTGATTCATCGATTCTTGACTTCAGCACTAAACGTAGCCGACGGGAATCGAATGGTAATGCATCCGATGACGAAGATGCAGTTGATGAAGAAATTGAAAACGTAATGATGAATGGTGAATTATTAAATGAAGACATTAACTGCCCATTAGATTTGTCTCTGGGCAGTGGACGCAAACGTCAGTTATCAACCGATGACTTAGATGTCGATGAAGCAAGAGAACAGCCAACTAATCGAAAAATTTCTCGAACTAATGATTACAAACCTATAGCGCCAGGTACTTGGATTCCTCCAATAAATCCTTACTTAGCAGGAGTGGCTGCATCAAGCTTAAGTCCAAAGGCACAAAGTGGCTTAGACTGGAATGGCAAACACAGGGTAGCTCCTAATGAAGCAACCAAAGCACTTGAAAAAATGACTGAAATGACTAGACTTGGCTCAGCAACTGAGACTGACATACCGTCAATGCGTTATGCATCAACAAATGCTTCTGCTGGTGCTAACAGTTCAGGCGGGCGGCACAGTGCTTGGCAATCACATTGGCTAAACAAAGGTGCTGATGCAGTTAAAGATGTCTTTAAATGTGTTTGGTGCAAGCAAAGTTTCCCTACGTTAGCTACATTAACCACACACATGAAGGAGACACAGCATTGTGGTGTTAATGTTCCTCCATCGTCTAGTGGCGGCGTAGGAAATATATCAGTAGGCAGTAATGTCAGTAATCAGAATACGCCATCTGTACATCATGCACGGCATCACTTGTCTACGCAAGGTGTGCCCAACAACGCTACCAGCTCGTCGTCTACTGCTGGTTCTTCATCGTGCAACAAATCAGATTTAAATTTACTTATTAAAGAAACAATGCCGCTGCCACGAAAACTTGTGCGGGGTCAAGATGTCTGGTTGGGCAAGGGAGCAGAACAAACGCGTCAGATACTCAAGTGTATGTGGTGTGGACAAAGTTTTAGATCTTTAGCTGAGATGACAAGTCACATGCAAGAAACACAACATTATACGAATATCATTTCCCAAGAACAAATCATATCCTGGAAGTCAACAGATGACAAAAGCCCAAATGGCAGTGTTTCATCTAACGGACCAACTACATCTCCCACTTTACCAACACCACCGGCAAATCAAAACAATACTGGTGCTTTATCTGTTGGAACACAAAACTCTAGTGCAACAGTAAGCGCAGTGTTGACCTGTAAGGTTTGCGATCAGGCATTTGCATCGCTCAAAGAACTTAGCAATCACATGGTCAAAAACTCTCACTACAAAGAGCATATTATGCGTTCAGCAGGTGAAACAAGCCCGAACCTTACATCACGTGGACGTGGAAGGCAGACGCGTGAGAAGCGAAAGAAATCCTTGCCCGTACGTAAGTTACTTGAGTTGGAACGGTCTCAGCAAGATTACAAGAACAATAGCTTGGATCCAGCACTGAAACCACTACGCGACTTTGCGGCATCCACCAAAATATCGTGTGAAAAATGTGGAGATAAGATTGAAACAGCGTTATTTGTTGATCACATACGTCAATGCCTTGGAGGAAGTATAATGTCGCCACTTCATAGCATGAAGTCGCCGTATACACCAGCGGCAATGCACGCTGAAAGATTGACAAGCCCTCAAATCCGAAACAGTCAGTGCTCAAATGGACGGAAAACCTCTGATAACATTTCACCCATATCAACTCGACCCGACATAATTTCTCCAATCTCCAAAGATGGTGAAAAGTCTAGCTCAACTCCATCAGTGCTTAGTGCAATTGAACAGTTAATTGAAAAGAGTTTCGATACGCGTGCACGACATGGTAATTCATACGGCGGAGCAAGTCAGCCAACAACCCCATTGGGTTCAAGCATACTCAAACGTTTAGGTATCGATGAAAGCGTTGACTACACCAAGCCACTAATGGATTTGCAGACAATGCATTTTCTGCGATCGTATTCCTCATATTCTGGACGTGATCGCAGTGCAAGTGAATCAAGTTCTGTTTCAGAACGCGGTAGTAGCCGTTTGGAGTCACTTACACCAGAGCACAATTCTGAGATTTCACGTCAGACGACACCACGTCTTACACCAGAAAAATCTTCCATACCAATTGAACAAACAGTTGAACACTTAAGAAATGACGATCCAGCAGATGTCAAAATAAAACCCGAGCCCTATGATGTTGTCGATGTTCAGGTGGAAATGCAAAAATCAACAGAAGCTCCACAGAAGATTTCTGTAAAGAAAGAGTTCAGCATGACCGATGATTATGCTCCAGCAATAAGCAAAGAATTAACAGAACAAGAAATTCAACGTCCACAGCACACACCAGGTGGTTCACGTGCGCATAGCCCTAGTATCAGCGAAAGATCAACAACACCGAAGTCAACAGCATCATCACTGGGAAACAATAAGAAAATCAACAGCCTCAACGCACTTTCCTCCATGTTTGACAGTCTTAATAATGTGGGCACAAGTAGTGTAGGTCTCACAAATTCAACCACAACAAGCACAGGTGAGGCGAACAACAACACAGCTTGCAAGAAATCCAAGTCAAATCCCTTGGCCGCTTTACAGAAGCTTTGTGAAAAAACCGAATCATCAGCAACGATTGCACGCAGCAATGTCACTAGCAGCAATACGGGCAATAATTTGCATGAAGCACCTTCCAACAAACAACAGCATGCCATGCCAAATGGTGGTAATACTGGCAATATGGTAGCCTTCAGCTGGGCCTGTAACGACGCCGTTATGACATCTGACTCCATTATCAAATGCTCCTTTTGCGACACGCCATTCTGCTCGAAAGGTGCTTATCGTCATCACCTTTCCAAGGTGCATTTTGTTAAAGATGCTGAAGCTGACGCAACTATTGCTATGAAATCTCCTGCTTCAGTAACAACAACTTCAGCGCCATCGCCACGTTCGAGCGTCTCACCAAAAGGTAATGCTAGAAGCCCGGCGACGTTACGACAGCCAACAATTTCACCAGCAGCCATCACAACAACGGCAGGAATAGTAGGGGTGTCTTTGACACCCACCATCAATCCGTTCGACGAGAGTCCACAGTCGAAATTCCTAAAGTATACAGAATTGGCCAAACAGCTGTCATCAAAAAATGTCTGACAGACATGAAGTCGAGCAGCATATAATGGGGTATTGCCACCACCTCCGCCATTAGCACCACCCTATACGCGTGGTCGCCATCACTACTAGAATTCACTTGGGAGAAAAAAAAATGAACGAAATTAATTAGCTAAACGTGAAGGTAGTGCGCGGTACGCGGAAGTTACGATTTTCTGTCTTTTGCTCCTCCTTTTTCACACCATGCAGCGGTAGTCGCCGATTTGCAAATCGCGTAGTGTTGCCTTCGCGCCAAATTCTAATTAATTGAAATTCGTTTTCAATTTGCCGTAACAACAACAATGTTATACTCAATTACAGAGGCAAAAAAGAACAAGTTTATAGTAACAATTCTGAGAAGTGTAGAGCCTCCATTGCTTTGCCAAAACAATAAAAACAAGTAGCAACCGCAAAAATCGAAGGAACACAAATAAATTGAAAATTTGAAGTGATGGGTATAAGAAAGAATGAGTGTAAGGGTGCGGGAGTGAAAACACCCACTTGCATGCTAGCACACTTAATCAATTTCTATAACTTCTAAAGAAAATATATTTTTAAAGAGTGCATGTAAAAAAATAATGTCTAAGAGTCACTATATGGAACAAATATAAGAGCAATAACTTGTGTATGATCTCTGAACCAATGTTGTCACGAAAAACAATAATATATCTCTTTTATGGTAGTAGCTCGCTCAGATAGTACGTATACGAGTACATTAAGAACTTTAAAATTTCAATTTAAAATGCAGCTCCCAAAATTCAGTGTTATCTCTTAAGTCTTCTCTTAGTATTTACTCTCACATCTAAATTTTTGCTCTTACAATTTGATTTATTTCACTTGCAGTAGGAGGAGAAAAGTATAGTACAAAATAAAAACAACAAGGCAACACTACTAAACAAAACAATAACAAAGAGTACACAACGAGTCTCATCAACACACAGTCTATCACTGTCTTTCGCACGCGGATTTCGAACTTGGACTTGCATTGACGATGTCGATTGCTACTGCTGCTTCTCCGGCTGCTATTGCATCAAAATTCAATTAAGAATGCGCACCACTCGTCGTCGTCATCGTCATTTTGATGAACTGCTGTCCATCAGAGTGCGAAAGAGATGAGATGAATGTTTGATGAAATACTTAAAAAAACATGCTTTCACACTTGCACTCAAAACAAGTAGCATTAAAATGAAAACAAATAAAAAGCAAATGAATGGCATTCGAATATTAAAAACCTTGCAAAATTTAAAAGGGGTGTGAATTCCGCAGCAAGTAGAATAAAAAACCCAGTATTTTGCTATTGAGTGTTTGTTACTATAGCGGGAGCATAGGTTAAGCGCCAATTGAGTGTGTTTGGATTTGGTGAATTTTTTCGTATTGAGTAAAAGCAGTTTGAGTTAAAACAATGTTCGAAATATTAATTTGAGTTTTTTTGGATTCGTTGAAGAGTGAGCGCATTAAAAGTAGTAGAAATAGTAAAAAATTTGTAAATACTTTCTGATTTGTTTACAAGTCCCAAGTTGCGGCTTATATTTGGAATCAGCCATTATTCTTTGATAGGCAGCTTAAGTTCACAGGTTCACTCTCGTAAGCATACAATCTTCATTCAAAAATTGCTTACAGTCTTTAAAAAATGTTAGTTTAACAGTTCCTAAGCCATTTATTGTAATTATGTGGTAAACGCTAGTGGTGTCAGTTCAGTAGGGCTGGGGAGGGCATTGATCCCCACAAAGGTCTGATACTAGTTATTTTTCAATGCATTAATTCAATGCATTAATTCAATAAACCCATCTAATAGTGGTGGAATTATAATTCTCGCTCTCCTCCCTACTCCGCCCCCCCCCCCCCAAAGATTTGGTGAAGTGACGTCACTGGCAAACGCGTTCATCATGCAGAAGCTTCTGCGACAAGAGAACATATGTACATTTGTATTTAGTCGAATTTACTGATTTAGATTTTATAGAATTGGTTGACTTTCCCAGTTATGGTGTTGATGACAAAAGCCTTTTGCAGGCATTATCTGTACAAATTTTTTCAAAACAAGTCTTCTTTTTGGGCAGTATTCAATTTTCGGAATAATAAATCGAACATTTGCTTAGAGTTTTATCGCTTACTTGTTTGTAATTCATCATCGGTAAATTCTGGTAGATTTTTTTTGGAGCTACATACTAATTTAATGCCATGCCAAAAAATAAAATTCAATTTCTTCATATAAATTAAAACTATTTACATACTTCTTTTAAAAATTTTTAATTTCAAGGAAATGTGGTAAATTTTAAGTGATACATTTTAGAATTGCACCCTGAACGTTACGTGATTATTTAGGTAAATTGCTTCGATTCAAAATTCTAGACAGTCAAGCTTTTTGTGTTATAGCATTAGAGGCAGATAAAAAAAAACTTGTACGTTTTGTTTATATTTTTCAAAATCGATGACTCAAAATTAAATTAAATCAAAACTAAATTACTCTTGTGAAATTAAATTAATCAATATTAATATGCATTATAATGATTCGTAAGACATAATAATGTTGAAAAAATCGTTTAAATTTATTAACCAAATGTATACAAACGTAATTAATAGAATTGAAAAATGTAAATTAATATATTAAATACAAACAATGTTTTAAACTGTATTCAACTACGAAAACTGTGTTATTTGATTAAGATTTATTAAAATATGATAACTTGTAAAGCAAGCCACTAATTAATATCTGAAATTCTAATTTTAAAACGTTGGTACTATGCAACTGTTACTTTTGTACAAACTGTTAACGTGCCAAACTTAAATTTTGTTTGACTTTACATATTTCTTAAAATTATCTATCTAACTAAATAAAACAAAATTTTTGAAATTGTCCAAGAACTTGCCACAATAAATGTGAAACCTATAGTGAAATCAAGTATACGTAAAATTAACTTTTAACCTCATTGTGCTAAATATTTAAAAACAAAAACTTTTTTTTAAAATATAACAGTATACTATTAAAAGAAATTAAAATATTAAATAATATAGCAATTGAAATATAAATATTTATATATATTACTACAATACTTGCTTAGAGAAAACGAAGTATACTATATAAAATACCTAGAAATCTATGATACACATAAGTACTTACATTCAAATGTATACTTAAAATATATTAACTTTTCAAAATAATGGAAACTAGTTCTGTAACAGAATATAATTCTTAAGAAATGTAAAATCTGTAAAGAAATAATTAAAAATAGACAAGCGAGATAAGCTTGAGTTTGAGAAGAAATATCTATAAAAATTAAAAATCTTCTGTATAAGAAATAATCAGTGCATTGTGAATTTTAGAAGAACTAACTGAACGTATGTATGTACATATATGCCGAATGAAACTTATTCATTGAATCCTAAATATAAATTTTAATATTCTATTAACTAGTGTAAAACATTAGTTTTGTAAATTTTATTTCTGTTGTGATATTCGTTTTAATTTTATGTTATAAAAACTTTTAATTAAATGTAGGTAAAATACCTTAATGCTAACGAATATTAATAATTACATATATTTTAAATCTGCTTAATATTATAAAAATGATAACAAAATAAATACGTATGTACTTATAAATTATATTACATAAATTATTATTGAAAATAAAAGGCTCAGAAAAGTATACGACAAAAATGAAAACTTGCGAAATTGTGTTTTATTATCGATATATAGAGTTTTAGGACCGCAAAAAGTTGGCACATTATCAAAGGAATTTAAGACAAAAGGTTTTTTATCTATAGGGTGTGTGAGTAAGTTTTTTAGAACTAAAGGTAACCGGCATGTTTTGGCTAAACAGAACTTGTTTTTTTTCAAATTGACAAGCGAAAAACGTCCTCAAGGTGCTGGAATGATTTCCTTCGCGTCTTTTTTTATATTTAATTTAAATTTAATTGCTGAAACAACATTTTAAAAATTCATGTTAATTCAAAAGATAGATAAAAAAAGTACTCACAACTTTTTCACACGGATCTAAATTTTACATAGTAAGCCAACGCTCAGTGGGGTCAGATTCAGAATAATGCCGAAAATAATCACGCATTCAGCGGCAATTTTAAGGATGTCAGAGATTTACAATAGTATGAAAATTTTTTTCTTTAGATGTGTTATCTAATCACTCACCGCTAAAATTTCCCAATCAAGGGTAGTCAGCATAACCCTGTAATAGTTAGAACGCGACT
Organism: Meiosimyza decipiens; assembly: GCA_963680825.1. Taxonomy (NCBI): domain Eukaryota; kingdom Metazoa; phylum Arthropoda; class Insecta; order Diptera; family Lauxaniidae; genus Meiosimyza; species Meiosimyza decipiens. Next base: position 1,908,528 of record OY804260.1, read on the forward strand.
CTCGAGCAATTTTTTCAATCGGACATATTTTTACAGCCCAAGAAAGTAAAGGGTGTTTTTTTTTAGAGGTATAGAGCTTTGAATTGAAATAAAACACAAGAAAATCGTTTTAATGTCCATCAATTTGGCTTTATTGGAAGGATAATTTTATGCCATTAATGTTTAAATATGATTTCGGGCATGTGGCCGCCGCGGCTGGCTCGAATAAAGCCAATTCTACAGGTCCAATTTTCAACCACTTTTTCGAGCATATGGGGCCGTATGTCGGCAATAACGCCACGAATGTTGGCTTCCAAGTCCCCTAACGTTTCTGGTTTGTTGGCGTAGACGAGCGACTTCACATATCCCCAAAGAAAATAATCCAATGGTGTCAAATCACACGATCTTGGTGGCCAATTGACAGGTCCATTCCGCGAAATTATGCGCTCATCGAATGTTTCCTTCAATAAATCGATTGTGACGTGCGCTGTGTGGCATGTAGCGCCATCTTGTTGGAACCACAACTCATCCACATTCATGCCATCCAATTCGGGAACAAAATAGTCGGTTCTCATGGCTCTATACCGGTCTCCATTAACGGTAACTGACTCTCCAGCATTATTTCGGAAGAACTATGGCCCAATGACTCCACCAGCCCATAGAGCACACCAAACAGTCAGTTTTTGTGGATGTAATGGCGTCTCAAGGGTCTCATGTGGATTCTCTTCACTCCAAATGCGGCAATTTTGCTTGTTGACGTAGCCATTCAACCAAAAATGAGCCTCATCACTGAACAAAATTTTGCGATGAAAATCAGCATCGAGATCAATCTCATTTTCGGCCCATACACCAAAATCACGACGCATTGCATGGTCTCGCGGCTTTAATTCTTGCACAAGTTGGATCTTGTAAGGTCGCAAGCCAAGATCTTTGCGCAAAATCTTCCATAAAGTTGATGGACTAAGCTCCAATTGCTGTGCACGGTGGTGAATCGATTCATTCGGGTCCTCTTCAACATTTTGCTCTACAGCGGCAATTGTTTCTTCGGTGCGCACTGTTCGACGTCTCTGCGGATGCGTATTATCACATAGAGTAAACGTAGTGCGAAAACGATCCATGGTTAACCGAACTAATTGCTCTGATGGACGATTATGTCGACCATAAAATGGACGGAGCTTGCGGTAAACTACGCGAACTGAACCATTATTTTCGAAATAAATTTGCACGATTTGCAAGCGTTGTTCTTTTGTCAACCTGTTCATGATAAAATGGCAAACCAAACTGAACATAAATGACATTAGAGTTGCCAGATTTGACCATAAAATGCCAGTTTTATCTCTATTCAAAAAACAAACCTCTAAAAAAAACACCCTTTACTAAAAAAATAATCACAATTTTTTTGTAAAATGTTGACGAAATTTCTTAGTTACTTATAATTTCTATATATTTTTATAGTCCGATTAACGGCTGCTATTTATTGACTCATGAATCATTAAAGATATTCAACCTATTTTCCTAATTCTTATTAATGATATCTGATAAAGAAACAAAAAGAATAATCTTTTCAGAGCTGTACTCGTATTGACAGTTTAGTTTAATTTTAAACATTGGCCAATAAACATCAAACGCATTTTACGTAGTGTGATTTACGGAGAAGTTCGCAATTTTGTGGGGTAGGTAACAGCTATTACTATATTGATATAACATGTGCAACACTTGAGGATTATGTTTTGAATTCGAGTGCTTTCACAATCGCCCAGTTATGCATAATTTCAAGTTATCCATAAAAAAACAGTTTTTCCCTCTCTGACTGAATATGATAAATTTTCCAGCTCAAACTTATGTCAAAATTTTCTAAAAGAGTGTTACAAAACTGAGCACAAAGAAACAAAGTAGGTACTCTAAGAACAGTCTTGAAACAGGTGGAGTTAAGTGGATGTCGCACGTTCTTCATATGCAAAGCTCTAAAAAAACCCATCAGGACAATTTCCCAAGGCAATGAAAGAAAAACAGCAAATGACCAGAGCACCATACTTATTTAATTAAAAAGAATTTAATTATTTTGTTTTAAATTTAATTAACAGTTTATTTTATTTACTTTTTGTGTGAGACAAAAAACTGTTGAAACGAATTTATGATATTTATGTCTGGCGTTACAAAGGAGTGGAAATTGGTGGAGGGAGGTCCATAACAGTGACCTTTTTTTTTTAACTTGAACACGATCAATTTAAGGTGAACTGGAATTTTTTAAGTAGACATCTTGCATGTCATCTGAATTATATGGGAAAAATAGCTGTTTTGTTGAAAAAATTATTCTCTATGATAATGCCTATTTAAGAAACAACAATTGACCTTGATTTGATCTTGAAAATTGATTTCAGTATTTTTGGTTTGGTATTTGACTTCCAGGAACCTAATATCTATTACCCAACACCATTTATCATTATCTAATTTAGTTCTCGAGATATTGGCATGGGGAGATAAAGCCCTCCATGAAATAAAAATTACAGTAGCAAAGGCTAATGCTAGTTAATTTAGTACAAAAATAAGAATGAAGCGACTCAGTTCCCAAGAATTAGAAAAGAACTCAAAACAGTATTCATTGGCCTACTGTGGAAAACATTGAATTATTTTAAAAGTTTCTAGAGAGCAAAGGACGTTGATTTTCGCCTGGGAAGTATACCACATATATGGAAATATGTTATCGGGAGCGTCCAAATGTGCCCACTCTTCAAAAATAATGAGTCCAGCCAAGATTAAAATTACATATGGGTTACTTGGTTACGTCAGCCGGAGCCGCATCTATGTCAGAGCCAAAAGGGCTATGGCTCCAGAAGATACAGCCATATATTCCAGTAATTTGGTACCATTTGAGAGACATGTTAAAATGCTACAAGACTTATTGTCAAAAATTTTAAATCGTAGTCCTCGAGGTATAAGAAATTTACAAATTTTTTTCAAGCATTAAACTTTTTTTTTGTTAAGAAAAATTTACCTATAATGCAACATAATTTTAATTACAAAACCATTTGTAAAAACAACACCTAATGCCATTCAAGATGGTGCAAAATATTTCATAATTCATTTTAGTAAAGGGTGATACATCATCACCTTCTCTGTTGGGCCAGTAGCTTTTCAAGTAACACTTAATCTGCAGCATTATTTGTTATATTGTCTACGTTACCGTATCCATAATGCCTAGTTTTGAAACTGTAAAATTCTTGTTGAAACTGTAAGTATGGTATTTATTGACGTTTATGATGTTGTTTTTAGGGCTCCAGTAATGCCTTTACAATTAATTTCTAGAGCATTCCACCAGATCATGACCACATAGAGTAATGTTAGCCTAACTATAGCTGTTAATATCCAGCGTATCACTTTTGGACTTACTAAGCCGAAACACAAGGTTGAGATTGGGGTTTGCGGTGCTGGAAAGCAAATTAAAATGCTCACGGAACGTTGCGCGAGTAAGGCATCGATGCAGGAGAAAGATGGTGGCTGGTAGTCTAAAATGTCATTGTGGGAATTCACAAAATAGTCGATGCTAGGTAAAACATAAACAAGGAGACTGAATTTTCAGACGTGAAAATCACTCACATAATTGTAAAGCTCCGTTTGAATGAGAGCACATGGAGGAAGGCCAAGATCAAGGTCTGTCAAAAAATAACTGAACACCAATGTATGAATTGTGCATAAATCGCTAAGTTGAGGAATCGTTAACGATTGTCACGACAAAGCCGGACACGCTAGCGTTATCAAAACCATAGAGAAAGTGAAGCGGAATTTCTGGCTTCTTTGCATGTCCCAAAATCACGCAAGATTTGAATTCCAAACTATTTGTGCGGTAAAGTGTTGTTGTTGAAAAAAAAAACGGAGTGACAGTTGACAGTTCTGGGTTATGAAAAATGGACAGCTACACGTAAGAACGACGTGTTTTCATTGTGGAGCAATACTTTAAAAATAATGATGAAAAGATTTAACTTCATCAACTCTGAAGAGATTAATTCAAAATTCAGATGGGACTCAATTTCATCTCTAAAAATTCCAGCGTTTGGGGTTCAGAAATACATTAGTCCACAACGGCATGGTATCATCAGACTATTTTCTTTGAAATTATGGTTGGTCAGGCAAAAACGGTGTTCGCTATCGTGGCTGAAAATCCAATTTTTTCAGCCCAAGCTGCAAGATATGGGTGTGGGCGACATGTGGTTTCAACAAGACGGTGCCACATGCCCTACATATCGAGAAGCAATTTTAATGGGTTTGGTACCGTCTGTGTAAGATTTTTAATATTTTTTCATTGATCTTTTTATGTAGATCTACTTACAATAAAGTATCGGTAGTTTAACATACATTTTGATGGTGTTTATTGATTTCATGTGTGATTGGCAGTAACTTTTGTATCGCACATGTATGCGAGTAGATGCACCGCAATGATATACCCAACATCTTTTCGATTATGCTGCTCGTTGAACTTTTCATAAGAACGATATGATGGAAGGTAACTCCCAAGAGCTGACTCCTTCTGACTACATTTCCTGTAGTGTATGTATGTTTGCACAAGTATTCGTACATACATACATATGCGTAGCTATGTCCTGACAGCTAAATCACAACAACAGCAGTAGCAGGCAGCAGCAAGAGCAACAAAAAACAACAAGAAAATAGCATCATAGCCCGTGATTTTCATGTCACTGCATCGTGGTGCACAAAAGTAACGTTGTGGCATCACCCTATGTTATAGTAATTTAAATCAAACCCTCAACCTTCCAAGATTCTAGCGCCACCTACTTTCAGTGCTTTTTCTTTACGATCACTGCACAGTGGCTTGGAATTGTGAACTAAATAATTGAACCTTAGTTAAATAAAAAAATCTCCGTTCATATGAGATTTTTTTTACGTCCTATAGAAGAAAATGTCTAAATAAGCATTCTTTCTTATATAAATCGTTTGGAGAACTAAAAAACTCGATGAGCCACCAGTAAATATTCATATTATGAGTTCTCCTTGCGCCAGAATTTTGCTGTCATGTACCTGCAACTATTAAAGCTGTTTGAAACAAAAAAAAAAACTTTATCCCCGTAATACGAGTATGTGTATGTATTTTTCGACTTCGATTTCAAGGATGTCAGGTCTGGTAATTTAGAAAAATGCTGTTATCTTGGTTTTGAGAAAAGATGATATGATATGTGGCTTACGGCATTCTGTTAAGCAAATAAAAATAATTAAAACTGATGTACCATGGGATCGGCGGTACAATAATAAGGGGCGATTTTGCAACTTTGAAGTAGAAGGTCAGTATTTTTTCATGGTTTTCCGGTCATTTTGCATTTTTTTATAAGAAAAAAATAAGATGAAAAACTATCCACGGCTGCAAATTCCTCGATCGATAATAGCCCGAAAACCACCATCACTTTGTTGGAAAATTTGATAGTCTCTATAGCTTGCACCATTTATAAAATAAATATTTTCCACAAAACGTAGACAGCTTTAAACAAGGGGCGCTAATCCAGTTTCCAATATTAATGAAAATCTTTTTGACGGACTTTGTCTTAAGTATAACGCTATTGTAATCCGTTCACACATTTTAAAAAAACAAAAAAAAAAAATTTTTAACCTCTCTAGTAGATATTTATACATAGTTTTATCTCGTTTAAAAGGAGAAAATATTCAACAAAACTCATGCGTATCTGACATATGTCAAGTTGTATTTTTTTTTTCATGACAGACATACAAATCATCAAGGATCGCTATAAAAATAATCAATGTGGAAATTTACTTAATTCACTTAAGTTTCAACTTAAAACTCACTTCAAATTCGCATAATTTTTTAAATCTCTGAAGTTAATTGGCCGCCGAGATAGCATAATTTATCTTCTTTATACTATATGTTGTGGAGGTGTGCTAAGTCATGGTTTTATGCATGTAAGCCTCAAATGATGCACTACAAGTTAACATCGAACGAGTTATTTATTGATGATGTTCATGTGAAAAAGTATGCCAAATTTAGGTTGATCGAGTTGCCTTCGGAAAACGTAATCGTGGTGGTCACACGAACAAGATATTGTTCAAAATGTAATTCATAAGAACGTTCTTCAAAAAAAAAAAAAAACGTGTTGCCCTTCATACTTTTTGTTTTATTTCAATTTAACTCTGTATTATGCTTATGACAAAGCAACCATATATGTTCTGTCTAAGCTCTTCGAGCTTATTTATTTATTTATTCATCATTTACCACACATTTTAAGCTGTTATTTTCATTAATGCTAATTGACCCAAAAAACCGATGGCAACCCATTTTTGAGACAGGATTCAACAATGAAACCCTGCAGATTATATTCAGTTCTCTTCGAGTTCAATCATTTGACATACATTTTGATGCAATATTATACGCTTTTAATTGAAACAAGAATATTTGCTAGAATTCGGGCATCGCGATGGCCTTTCGCAAAGCAGCCCTCGTTGGTTAGTTTCACCAAAATGCCTCACTACCTTTCCTGTTATTCCTATCCTGCAATCTTATTCACTCGACTTTTCTACTGCAGTCTCTTGGACTATATCTTTAGTATCATGCAAATCTCGAAATAGGCGTGGTAGTTAACAATGCTTAAAATACAACAGATATATCCACTGTGTATTGTGCCCATATCGGCAAGATGAAGACGCGACGTAGGTGTTGTATCACATGAAGCGGGACAAAACTTTTAAGAACTTTTTTGTTGCTACTGCTGCTGGAGGAGCTGCTCCTGCTGCTCACAACAAAATGACAACGTACCGAAGATAGATGGATGTTTTGCTTTGGTTGTTGTTTTTGCTGTTACTCTTGTTGTGTTGCGTTGCAGATGAAACACGTTCATCTGCAATGAAACAAAAACTTTTCATTCCCATGCATGGCGTAACACAGAGTGAGCTGAACTGAGCTCCTCCACGCACACTCTAATGCTTATCTGCATTTATTGTTGTTGTTGTTTTTGTACCTGATGTCAGGGTTGCTTCATTACGCCAAAAAAGAGGGTGTGATTTGTGTCTGCAGTGTTTGGGTTTTGGAACAACGTCGTCGTCGTCATCATCATCATCATCGTCGTCTGCCTTATCTTCATTTCAAAGCTATGAGATACGGGTATGTGAAGTGTCCTCTAATTTAACCCATTTCATTAGGTTTTTGGTTTCGTCTTTCAGGTTTTCTTTTTTTTTTCGGTTTTCTGCTAATGTTTTTGCCTTAAATAGGTGCGTAATGAAGACACCCATAAACAGTCAATGGTAAAAGTCTAACTTTTTTTAGTTTGAACTGAACAACATGAGGGTTATTGCATTTAATTTTATTTTTTCGCAATCAACTCGAGTCCATTAGTTCCGGTTTTTCTCCAAACAATTGCTGGGAAACCAAAAGCTTTTCACGGTTTTTATCCAAACAAGGGATCCCCAGGAGTTAGTGTCAACTGAATGCATTATAGCATAAAATTTCCTGTCACATTTTTGGAAATAAAAATCTTAAATTTTTCTTATATCAAGCATGTTACTATGCATAATTAGGGAAACTTTTCTTAATGCCTCAAAAATGCTGACAAAATCGGGTATGTGGATTGTTTTAAATCAGAAAAGTTGTATAATTGAGCAAAGTGCTATGAAAAGAGAGTAAGTATCGAAAAGCCTTCTAGTTCAGTCTTCAAGTATAGGCTCATCCTTTCAATCAGAAACATAGAATGCTTTTCGTATCGAGGAGTAGACAAAGTTAATAATCTCGAATCATAAGAACGAAAAAGACCAGCTCTTTCAACGAATTTGTACTAGATCAACTCCTCTAACCCCTCATATTAATTAAATTTCACTTACGAATCATCAATACTTTGTAAAAGCACGCACTTGCTTACGAAATTGGTATAAAAACGTATTCAAGGTAGACAGTATATTTAAATATATAATACCGAAATCAAATCATGTAGAATATCGAGATTAAAAAAAGCTATCTCAACGAAAACGCATTGTGCGATTTTTAGCTTAATGATATTAATCTCTGACTATTTTGGTTCAATATCTCATTTGGACTACAATTATGCTTTTCACAAAAACTGTAAGATTTAAAAAAATGTTACCCAATTGGAATCAGGGTTATTTTACTCATTCTGTTAGACTTATAGGCAGCAAACTTTTGCGCGTATTCGGATTTGCTTAGAAAAAAAAAGTTTAAAAAATGAACTTAATTTTTCTACACCTAGTCTTAATATTTTGAATCCTTTTGATGACTGGGTAGAGCACTTATGCCGTAAGAATGATAGTTGCACATGTACTTTACGAGCCTGTTATGGGTGAGTTGTAACAGCAGTGAGTAAATCATTGAATGGTAAGAGCTTGCTTTCAATTCCATCGATTTTTTCTAGCCAATTCAATCAATATACCTTTCTTTCTTTTAATTATTTACAAATCGAAACCCTACGAGACACCACAACTCTACTTGTTGAATAAACTGCAAAATTTGGGTCACTTGATATACAGAAAAGAAGATTCCAGCTCAAAAAATCTTCACCTCTTTATTTTTAAGGCCAGGTCCTCATTAAGGTCATTTTAAATCATAACAAACTCTCACGGTGTCAGTGGAGATTACACCCAGCGACTAAGAAAAAGTGAAAGTCAGTATTATTGACCTGAAGACCACGAAGCGGAATTAAGATGGAGACATTTTATATTCATCTTTCCATGAAAAGTTAAGTTTTTGAAATGATTAAAAATATTTTCTAATTTTGCTGTTGTACGAAAACTTTTAGTTACTCCTGTGTTGCCATTTTGACATTTTGGCAAATAAATTTGATTTCGGCGTCAACGCCGCAAGCGTTCGCCACATGAGAGTTTTTGGCTTATCAAAAAAAGAACGTAACGTAACGTATGCGCACAGTCGTATCCAAATACATACGTAATGCAGTAACATATAACAAAAATTTAACGTAATGTGCTACACTTGACACATTTGAAAATTTATGTGTTTGTATCTCATTAGAGTGGAGGAGCCAAACGAACCATGTTTTCAAATAAAATTTACAACAACGACACAAAATACTCGTAGCAAAAAGCAGTCAAAAACAGCGTTATTTTTGAACTTATCTACGGTGTAAGTAAAAGAGATTTAACTTCTTTTTTTTTTTACTCTAACGATGTTTTCATTCTTCTTTTTTATTTGTAGTAAAATAAATTTGAAGTTGAAATGAATACGTTGGCAATTGGCAGGAGCAACCAAACTAGATCCTTTTTTCATCAAACACTTTCTAGCTCAGTGAAACTTCTTTATAACGTAACGTTTAATTTGATGTTGGTGCTTCTTCTGTTTACACTAATTAACATATGTGTATGTGTGTGTGTTATAAACAAAGGCAGTGTTGCCAGCTCAGGGAACTTTCATCTCTGAGTGGTTTTTCTAGAGGGTCATAGTTTTGAAATGAAATGAACATAAAAAATTGTATAGAGAACCTGCATTTTGGCATATTGACCACCTTTTTACCCGACACCTTTGTTGATCATTTCGGGCCCTATTTTGGCAATTAAAATAATGAAGGCTGATCACTGAGGTCAAAATATCATTGTATATTGAGTTTTTTTAAATAAGTAATTTCAAAATTTTTCATCTCAATTATCCTACCTCTATACCAAAATCATTAATTTTAGCTATATCATTTTAGTGTGACCCGCGAAATTGACAAAATGAGTATACGTCCAGCGTATACTCCTTCGTACACACACTTGACTCATAGCTAGGGCTATCAACTTTTTGTAGGTCATTTCCGGAGATTGGTTTCTGTTTTAAGCTATGCATATTTTTCTGATGTCGGAGGCGTTTGCCGTATGAGTAACGTGTAAAGACAGACGCAATCAATATGTGTAGTTCTGATTTATGCTGATCATTGCTGCTTTGAAAATTCACATAGGTGGTGGTATGTCGCAAATCTGTCAAAATTGATTGAAAATCCAAACTGCTCTATATTTCATTTGCCCAAAATAATGTATAAATGCTATCTAGCGACTGAAGCACGGCCGTGTCTAGGATCCGCGGCCATCTGGATTGAAAATATGGTGAGTGCTAAACCAAGGAGTTTTTGGCTAAAAGTTGCCAAAAAAAGAGATTCATGAATATGAAACATCAACAAATTTCATTAAACGATATTTTTTATTTCTACATCAAATTTTGGAAGATATTTTTATTCAAAATATCGAGGATGAATTTTTTTTATACTTTGGTTACGCAATGGAATGATAAAACGAGAACGCGTAAAAAAAAAGAAATGATTTTTGTTTGCTCTTTTGATGAAGCGTATCATACCTTTAACATGGCGTCAATAAATATTTTTTAAATACCGTGTAGATAATCATGGACAGCAAAATCATAAAAAACATTAATTTACCTTAAATCAGAAAACAGAGACTAATTTTTTTAAAATCCTAATTTCTACGTTTCATATGTTGATTAGAATACTTATACATTGAGATGATGATATTTTAATGTATTCAATCAATATTTTTTTCAAATCCTGTGCCAAATATAGGTATGAAATCCGATTTTAAGATCTCATTGAAATTAAGCTCCTTTTAGAAAAGCATATGTATTTACATATATAGAATGGAATCAAAATTTTTCAATTCCCAATTTCGATGCCTGGAAAGTAATTGACCTAGAAATATTTTTTTTTATGGAATTGGGAAAGTCTATTCCGAATTTAATTCGTCTGAGTGAGGACCCAATGAACAGATATTTTACAATTCCTTTAAATTTTAAAAACCGTATAGCTATTTAATTTTGACTAGATATACTCGAATATATATCTCAAATAAAATGAAAATATCATCATTTGAAAATATTTATATGTTGGCCCTTGTACTTTACTCAAAGGCTTTTTATAATTTTTTTATTATTTTTATAGCTCACCTGGCAACACTGAAAAGACAAGCTTGTTGAATACATTTATATGGTTTAGCTTTCAGTTAGCCTCCTGGATCGTATGTATGTGTCTGTTTGTCTGCTTGTATGCGTGTTACGCATTAATCCTTTGTTGGCCATAAATCAGTTATATGCTTCGTATTTATAATGTTTCGCGTACATGGCCATAATTCAGCTTTAATTAACTCGTTTATTAGCACAAATATTAGTAAAACAAGATGATGTTCATGTCTACGAAAATATTCGCTAAGTAGATGGACTGGATTCGTTACGAAAGCAAATTGTAAACTTGTTTTTTTTTATAAAATATATATATTTTGGGCACTTTGATTTATGGATAATCTGGATATCTTTTTTTTTATTTTGTGTGATACAAACAACTGGTAATGCAACCGCAATTCACAGAAATACCAGCTGGCATAGTTAAAACGAAGGGAAAATTGAAATTAAAACGTCAAACTCAATTGAAATAAAAACGATTTATTAATATATTATTAATTTATTAGCTATGCGTGACATTTTTGTGTAGTAATAAAGTTTTCGTCACCAAGGTAATTCTACTAAAATACACATGCCGAATGTGTGTCCCAAGTATAAGTCAATCTTATTGGATTTGAAGTTACCTGAATCCTTTCACACATTTCGGTAGTATTATTGATATAGAAAGTTTTTAAAAACTTTAAATTGAAAGCATAAGCATTTATTTTGAATAGAGGTCAAATTAAACCTTATGTGCTCACACAGCCCCACAAACATTTTTTCTAAGTAAAAAACACGCGTCAGTGATTGGATCCTGCAAATGAATGCTTAGCTTTTTTTTCATCCGCATAGTAAAGGATAACTCATTGCATTGTAAAATCAACTCCACCCAATTGGCCTTCACGAACTAAACAGCAACCCATCCAAATAAAAATATTCTCCTTCTGCAATTTCATGCATATGTATGTGCTATCGTGGCGGGTGTGTGTGTGTGCTGGTTGTTATGGTGTTGGTATTGGTGTCGGTGTCTATTTCTATGTATGAATAAAGAAAAGCGTAATAAAATTTGATTTATTGTAGACAAGATTCAGGCAGGATGTGTTTTTGTTACATATTTCATATGGCAGTGACTACTGAGCAACGTCGTTTCGCTTCGCTCCATACTGCTCTGATCAGCGCAGCGCAGTGTTACACTGCACTGTGATATCCTGGCGTATGTAGGATACTTTTTTCTTATTATTTAGTAGTTCATTCGTTTACCACCTTCGGAAGCGCCATGTATCATTTATCTATCCATCTCTGATCTTGGTTTCTACTCCGGTTGCTACTCCGCCCACTTTTTTGACACTTTCTGCAAAAGTTTTATTCACACTGCAGGCGTTCGCTTGTCCTTCTATCCTTGCGTAGGTGGAGTGCGGTTACTGTTGGTGTTGCTGTATTGCAGGTTTCCATAAACATATATACATGTGCGTGTGTCTGTTGTAACAAAAAACTTTATCACATAAAATGTCTTGATTTTTGTACTTAATTTCTATGGTAACTCAATCGTTAGGTTCGATTTTAAAACAGTACCCACGTAAATAGAAATATTTTTGTACAACTTGAATATGAAAAAGAAAAATTATTATTTGAAAAAACCGAACTGAAAAGCTATTGAAATTCTAATGCAAATGAGATATGTGAATGTTCTAGCGCCCCATGACCTTATAAGGCGTGTCAAGGCTTACCATGTTGTTATTACTCTGTCTAATGTTTGTTAAATAGGAAAGAATTGAATCAATTTGTAAATTTATATAATCATCGATTGTTATCATTTAATTAATACATATTAAAATACGAAAAAAAAGCAAATACCTAAATTTATTCAATAAATAAACATGTGAAAAGTATTTTATTATATCCTACACAGAGGGTATATTCACCGATTGCCACATGAGTCGTTTTCGTTATATCCGTCTGTCTGTTGAAATCAGGCTTACGAGAAAACCAAACAAGCTAATTGAAGCAAACTTCTTGGGACTGAAAATGGGCGAAATCATTGCTAACGCCTACCACCCATACTGTATGTTAATATGACCAAAACTATTTCCAAAAAAGTTGCAACGACTTTGATGAAATTTGGTGATTTGGCACATATAGACATAATTAGGATTGCGTTAGGTTTCAAGTTTTCAATGTCTCTTACAGGGACATAGCACAGCCCTAAATTTAAACTTTTATAACGCCATATATCGTAAAACATATATGTATACAAGGTATTGTGACGAAATTTGGTAACCGGGTAAAAATCATACATAGCTTGCAATGTGCCAAAATTTAGTGAAAGTGGCTGTGCCACTTTTCAATCATTGAAATCGACAATTTTTATTAGTATAAGGGACCAACTTGCGGAAAGGGGCACAATTACATATAAGGCAATGCCATATATTCCAGGTTTGACGAAGAGATTCGCGAAATTAAGTGTGTTCAAGGACATAAAAAATTTCAGTATAACAGATAATTAAGTTGGACAATTTTATAACAACACAAAATATAAAATAACAAAACTTGACAAATCCTGCCTTATATACAAGATTCAAGTTACAAGACGGACACGGGTCCAATGAATGCCAGAAGAAATATGTTGGTACTACAAAAAGTAAATTAAAGACAAGACTCTCAGGAAAAAGATCGGATCAAAAAATCAGAAATGGACAAACCCCTAAGACAGCACTTTCAGCCCACTGTGCTGAGCTTCGGCATTTCCCTAATTTTGACGCTGTGGACATCTTACAAGAAGGAAGTAATCACGAAAACAAATTCAGATTAGAGATGCTCCACATTATTAACATCGCCACAGACAAGGAAATAAATTTCAAGAGCGACACAGAAAATTGTGCTCATATATATATAGACATTTAGGTGACAGTTAGTTTAATTTTCGCATGTCTATAATTGTAACCTAAGTTTTGCTTATTAATTTACTTAATTGTGTACTGTGCTAATTTATTTTTTTAATTGTTATTTCTTAGTCAGCCCTGAAGATGAGGAAGGATCTTCCTCGAAATTTTGTCGCATGCCGCATCGCGTCTTGTATAACAAAATCATAAATGAATATATTCACTGATTTTCGCGAAGGAAATGACGTTCTTCGTAATCATCTTCAACTACTTAGTTGTTAAATCCATTAAACATAACCAAAGCAAAATGAAATAACACCAGAGACAACTTTTTTTAAGAGATTTTCCAACATTCGCTTGTGAATGCATTCTGCAGAATCATCATCTCCTACTAAAAATTTTACTCAGATTTTATGAAACCCGGAAAATTAATTTTAGAGTCCCTTTCTCCACAACTTAATATTATTTCTCAAGGACTGAAGTTTTAAGTAAGTACTCAATTAATTTATATCTATGTAAGCAAATATGTTTCGAAGAACACTGCGAAACCCACCGCTGGTTAAATAATGCATTTAATTGTACGACTAATACGTATTGTTCAATATCTTTTGGAAGATAGTTTTCTTTTATTTAATATTTCGATTTTTGTTTTGTTTCGTTTTTTTAGTCAGTTTTCTTTCGACTCTGGATGGATTGAATCTGATTGTGAGTGCTAAATCCTGTGAGTGGCGCATGGCTGCAACACTGCCTGCTTCCCACCGTCTTTGTAACAACCCATTCAATACCGCCATTTTTCCATTTGTGCATTGGTTTGGCTGAATGTAACGGTATATTTTATGATGGCAGCGAATGTCAGTGCATTCAGGTGAATTATAACTGTTCTTGGGTCGTCCTTGTTCGTCGCGTCGCCTTGTAGTGATGCTGCTCAAGGCAGCGCATAGCTTTTGTGTACAGGATGGGTGTGGGGCGTTGCACATAGTTTTCATACATTTTTGATCTATGGACTTTCGAATGAACGTTCGTTCTTTCGTTTGGTTGTTGTTCATTTTTTCCGTTATTTTTTTAAATTTATAGTTTCTTCTTTTCTCACTTCTTGTTTTGGTTCGTCGTTTAGCATTTTCTGTTTTGATTTTTTTATTTCATTTGTTTTGTTTTGATTTTTTTTCTGCTGCTCTTTGCTGCTGTTGGTATTTATGGATTTTCATTGGCGTTCTGATGCAGCAGCAAGAGCAGGAACTGAAGCAACATCAGCAACATAGCAACGGCGTTGTCAAAAGCCGTATGATTTATTGAACTGACAGCAGTGAATTTTGTCGAGTCAAGACGAGCTTCGTTTGGTTTCTATATTTTCTTCTGCAGTTACCATCACGCCTCAACTCAACCCATTCTTTCCCCAATTCCTTGCTTCAATGTCGTTTTTTGTACCCTGTAGTTCGTTGCAACGCCAGATAGAAAGAAATGAAGTTTTGATTTAGTTCGGAAATTTTATCAACGAAACACTTTTTATAATTTCTTGTCTTTTCTCTTACTCCCATGTTTTGTACATACCTATACATTTTTATACCCTATTCTCCGCAACTTTTCAGTTAAGTTCGTGAAATGACATGATAAGAATTACCAAGAATTAAAAGTGGTAATGGAAGCAACCTAAAAAAGCCAAAAAAAAATTAGTTTAGGAAAAAACGTATTTCATGTCAAGCCCTAGATCGAAACTAATTAAGGATATCGTAAACATAAAAGTACCTAGAGTTGTTCCCAGAAGATTGTATTTAATCAACATTCTAGCAATTGATATGCGAGTAACAATCTGATAGACTGATGGAAGGACATCATCTCTAACAGTAAATTAGCAGAAGAATACAGCTGCCTGATGCATGGATATGTCTTTGTAATTCTTCAGGGCATGAGTGATGGTTGAGTTGCGTACATGCATCAAATCATCACTCAAAAGCAGTCAGTCTTATGTCCTGCAAGAACTATAGAGGCATTTACGACCGCATTGTCTGACCGTTTGCACCCGTTAGCACCATTCTGGAGCTCGTTCCTCTAAAAAATAGCCAAGCTATTGATTTGTGTGACGTCACACTGTCTCGATCCCGAATTACCGATTTCGTGAGACCTAATGATTCTATACGTTCTAACCGTTTATAATTCGGTCTGTGATGGCAAAGAATACAAATCGAGAACGAAACGTTGTGAAATTGAATCAAATGACAAGAAACTTTTTACTTGCAGTTGCTTTCTTTTATGTGAGCTCGGATATTTTATTAGAAAATAAAAAATAACAGTAAGTGATTGTTTTGAAGTTTAAAGAAATAAAATATATCACAAATTATAATTATACGTCCACACAGAACCAGTGATATTTTTCTTCTTATATACGCAATAAGGCACTACCGCAGAAATATGTTGCGGATTCAGAGACGTGATTTATGGAACTATTTACGTTCTACAAAGATCGAACTACTAAGTGAGACACGGCCTTATGTGGAAATCGGGCGGGCAGAGAGTACGTTTATTCCAAACCCACTTCGACTCTATGCAGCCCCGCACTTTTAAGCCGTCGAATTTTTTTTATGAAAAAATATGAAAGAGATTTATAAATGTTGGAACAGTTGAAAACCGCAGAGCAAATGTGTGAAAAATGAATGAGTTGAGATATGTTGAAGGAGTCTAAAAATACTGAGAGATACCGAAAAGTCGAGAAAATGTGAAAAATATTGAAATAATTAAAAAAAAAAATCAAAAAGAAAAACAAATTTAAAAAAATTACAAGCTATGAGTTTGATGAGATTCATGAAGATTAAATGAAAATTGTGTGTTACAACATTTTAAACATTAAAACCTTGAAAATTTGGGCACAGTTTTAATAATTTGTTTTCATCTTAGATACGTTACTCTCTCGGTGATATTTTGTATCAATTTAAATGAATTGCTAATTGATCTGATTGAAAATGTTGGAGTCATTTTCGGAATCAATGGGCAGAAAATAGAAAATGAACTCGGAACTATTGATTTTTTTTGTGGAACAGTGCTGTATTCAAACCTGCTTTCATCAAAATTCTTTGATGAGGTACTAACTTCCTAGAGTCAAGAAACACGGATAAAACTGTGAATAAGGCTTATGGTATGAGAAACTAAGCTTCGAACAGACCGAATGTAATGCTTTCCTCTTTTTTATAAAAATATTTTGTGTTGCTCAACTCATGTTTGCAATTCCTTCAATAAATCAAGATATTGGATACCTTTTGGGCGGCGTAAAATATTGATTTATCTACTACTCGAATACATAGATCTAAATACAAAAAAATTTCATAAGGAAATGCTATATCGCGATGTTATGCTAACTTATTCAGAGAAGGAAATTGTTCATAGTTTGTACTGAAAATAAAACTCAAATAATATAGAAAAATAGCTAATCCCAAAGAAATCATTTGATACATCGGTCTTTCTTTTACAAACCGCACGAGTTTCAGGAAAAAAAATCTCTCCAAATGCGATGAAATTTTGCAACAGCTTACATACATAAAAAAATATCATGATCGAGCGGTAAAATTGGAGATAATGAACTTCAAGTGTGAGTAGATTTGACAAAATTCAGCCAATCCTCGAAAATTCATGTGTGCATATTTTCGAAAAAAAATTTTTTCTCAGTTAATCCAAAAATACGGGTCAAGTTATTTTATGTATAATATAAAAGCTGTAAAAAAAAATTCCATCCGATTCTAAAATAGCATGTCCAAAATGGTGTGCGGTTTGTAAAAGAACGACCAATATTCATTGATCATTGCCAGAAAATAATGATTCAAAATGTCATCTGAAAGTGACACATAAAATTGATGAAAAAATCTTTCAGGAAAAATAGTACCACATATCTGTTTTAAGTAACATAGCACGGCTTACGTCCCGCAGACCTTTCCCAATCTAATATATTCAAAGCCACGAAGCGGAATATTTCGCTTTCTATCAAACGAACAGATATTTAATCTTTGCAAAAGTAACAGATAAGAGAATTTTTCATGTAAAAAGTCTTAGTGCAAAGTTAAGTAAGTTAAAAAATAGTTTTTTTTTAATCTTGCATATATTGAATAGGAACCCTTCCTGGTTTTATTTGACTGTATTTGATGAATGACGTCTTTCCTGATGAATATGCACGCGCGATTTTTCCACAGCACCTCTTCTTCTACACGTTGCTCTTTACATAAAAGCCACAGTCTTAGAAATTTTTTAAATATACCAAAGGTATTATCTACCCTAATGCACACACTGAACTTATAGACCGTCCTATTTAATTCCTTGTAAACATTAAAATAAATAAATGACTTGAAAGCGATTCAGCGTTAAAAATTCTTTGCATTTGTACAAAAATGTGCTCGGACATTTTTCGAAGATGAGAAACTCAGAAGTGGCATAAATATTGCACCAACACCAATATGCACACCCATCCAAGCAAACAAAGCCCTAGATGCTACAGTTGAACACAACATACTTCGTACAACCTAAAAGATTCATGGAAGCAAAAAAGAAAGGATTTCATAAAAATTGCGCAATTTAAAATGTCACAACATAAATTCTGTTTGCGCGCTTCTTTATGTCCGAAAAAGAACAACACTTGTAGAAAAAATAACTTTAGAAGGACCTTCTAACGGTTCTTTGCCAGGCGATGCGTCGCAATGTCCTTCAAAGTTAAAAAAACGGAAAAAACAGCAACAGAAATTGCAGAAGTAAAGCTGAAATGCACACAGCCAAAGCGTACTATTTTGACCAGTGAGCACAAACATGCAGCAAGTATCTTCTCGAGCGACACTTGAAACAAACGAAGGGATGCGATGCGAAACTCAAATCATCAAACAATTTTGGGTGCAAAGTTGATTTTAGAGCTTCGTCATACCCGTCTCTATTTGTTCGTTCGTCGTTGTCATAGTTTAACAGTAATACCGTCAAAACAAAAGGTGAACGATTTGAAATTTATGCCACACAAAGTGTCTGGAGGACTATAAGGTAAGCCGAAAAAAATAACTTTAACACGGATCGAAACGTTATGGTATCGAAAATTTTACTTTTTATGTCGGTAAGATGTACGAAAAATTTTAGTCCGATCAGGCAAAATCTGGTTCCAACCTACATATGCCTAATATTTCGTTTTTCTACCCCAAAAAGCTGAAAATATTAGTTTGTGAGGCAAGGTACAGATACTTTTTTAAATTTTATGCATAACTCAGAGGTTAGGTTAGTTTAGAGTGGCGGCTTAGCATCTATACTAGAAGCCACTAAGTATCACTAATGTGCCATTTTAAAACCACAAACGTGACCCTACAAAACTGGTAAGAAGATTGTCAAGAGATTTTGACAAGAACTCTGGTAACGGCAGAGTTCAGTTACTGTTGAGGTAGTTAAGTAGAGATCCGACTTCAATTGCGGCCAGTTCGCTTAGGTTGTTGAAAAAAGCTTTTCCTTGATATCTGAGCCTGATTCTGGCAAGAGCTGGACAGTTGCAGAGATAGTGTTCAACAGATTCTATCTCGTTAGCATTCAGACAACTACGGCAAAAAAGTTTGAATGGGATTCCTAATTTTTCAGCATACTTGCCGATAGTCCAGCGGCCAGTGCAAATCGCGGTAATTCTCGAGATGTCTTTGCGGCTCTTGGACATTAGGTTAGTGGTTTTTGAAATATTATGTGATGGCCACATTGTTCTGGATATTTTACAGGCTTGTAACCAAGGCCGTATCCAGGATTTTATTTCGGGGGGGTTGTGGATTTGAGATTTTTTCTACGTAGTGTATATTCTTTGCAAAATCATTTCTATGTATGTAGTGTCCGTCAAAATATTTCGGGGGGAGGGGTTCTATCCCCTAGCACCCCCCCCCTAAATACGGCCCTGCTTGCAACGCTTTCCAGTTCCTTTCTGCCTCAGAAAAAAATGCTAGAAGACTTTTTCCTTAACTAAACTAATCGGGATGTGCAAGTACTCTAAGGCACTCGATTCGTCAAGAGAGGAGCTGTGCCTTGCTAATTCGTCAGCCCTTTCATTACCCTCAGTGTTCCTGTGGTCTGGAGCCCATATGAGAGTTATGTCGAGCTGACATTCCAGCCTAGCCAGTGCCTTCCTACATTGTAACTAAGGACAAAATGGAGTATTTGCAGCTCACATATCAAAGGCTCTGTGGCCAAATTAATGGACTTATTCACTACCACCGGGTGTTACGAAAACTTATTGAAGTACCATTATTGTGTCATTCCTTTGTTTGAGAACTTCTTTGTTAGTTCATGATTTATTATTTTGTGACTATTGGTGGTAAAATAATTTCAATAATGAATAATAAGCGTGCCTCAACAGGCGTCTCAAACTCATTCTTGAAAAACGTTTCATACGAATCGAAAATTATATAGATGATTCCACCACAATCACGTTGATAAAAGCAGTTTTCATATAATTGGATTTTTTTTTTGAAGATTTGCAGCTTCCAGTGAACTTAAAATTCACTGTAATGGCAATACCAGAGACCGATGAACTGAAAGCCTTTCGTCTTATGGACAGTGAAACACTGATGGAATTTATTACCTTAACTTTAAATGCTTGTAAAATCAAATAGGGTGCAAAAATATAGATAAAATTTTCAGAGATGGTACTACTGTGTGTTTTGAGAATTTTGAGCCGCAAAAAGTCGGAATCGCTGATGGAGTAGTTGGGAAATTGATGTTTTCTTGAGAAATAAAGTTTCCAAAAAGATGCGCCAGTCTATGCCGACTTGGAAGACTCTACCGGCTTTGCATCTACACCTCGCGCCTACTGGTTGTGCTGCCTAAGGCATTCTCAGATTAGTATTTGTTTTTTAATGTCTTTTTAATAAGTCGTTTTAAAGAAATTCTTAAATGATTTTGCAATTAACTGCTGGACAAATTTTAAAGCCTCATACTTTTTAAATAAAATCCAAACGATTGCAAGACCGAATTCGAGATATAAAATGTCCACTCTTATGAAGTCAAATCTGGCCCTAAAAAAGACAAAAGTGCCCGAGGTACTTTTGACAAAAATAACTATTTTTGGAAAAAGTTAAAAAAGACGATGATGTAGTGCTTTTTATTCATTTTTTTGAGGTTTGATCGCGAATAGTTAACGTTGAAAAACAGTAGCAATTTTTAAAATCTCTCAATTCATTTGGAAAATATAGGCCTTTAAAAGCTAAGTGTCACTTTTCCCTACGTAATTTTTAGTTACTGAGAGTTCGTCCATAAAAGACCTTTGCAAAAATTCTGGAATTTTAGCCTCCTCACGATGGTTGTCCGCTCATGTCCGATTTCGCTAACGCCCTCCCCCTAAAGAACGTCCACAAAGAATTATTCTCTCCATGCCCACCGTGTGATTTTTTTTTTTATACTTATGTCAATTTTTACGATCCTGCTGCGGACATCTTTTATGGAAGACCGCTTAGCACAAGCAGCGTGGACATAATGAATTTATCCATTTACAAAACACTGTGCGTCGACGTCTTCGTCATTTACTAACTCAACTGCGCAACTGTGCATCTCTGACACAACTTTTGTTCTGGTTGCCACTGTTGCTGTTGGTGCTGGACATAAATCAGTTTGGTGGTATGTGACTTTCATTTTTTCTTCTGATGTTTGTTTTTAATTTTTTGCAATGTTTCTTTTTATTTGTTATTTGTGTTCTGACTGCGGTCCTGTCCATTTTGCAGATGTCCTTTTAGTTGTTTCATATTATTATTTTTATTTTACTGTTGTTGTTTCCCCTGCCTTATATAAATGTATGTACATTTGTATGTATAAGTGTGTGATTGTGTCCTGTTGGACATAATCGCGCCTTGCATTGTTGCTTGATGTTTGCTGCCAGTGCTGCCCCCGATGCTGTTGTTGTTACTGTTGTGGATAGGAATTTATTTTGTTTGTTATTTTTGAAGATTATGTGTGTTTTGTATCCTGACAGGGATCAGCATAAAATTTTGCAAGTTGAGCTTTTCTCATTCTCTCCTGGCTATTGTTGTTGTTGTTGTAATGCATCTTTTGTACTTTAGCTGAAAGTTTGTTCAAGGTGAGGAAAATGGAATGTGTAAACAGGACTAAAGTGGTGAATATGTAATGAGTGAGACAGGTGAACAACATACCAGCGTAGATAGGTGTTGCCAGATTATTGCTAAAATATAACCTGAATACTTTCAATATGATAAAAAAGTATAAAGCTTGTAAATCCAACAATGTACCATTTTGCTTTGTCTTGCAATTTTACTGCATAATATATATTGTACGTGCAACTAACACAGATTTTTATGAGCTGGTGATGATTAACTTAGGGGTGCAACTATCTGAACAAGTTGGGACTCCTACGATATGATTCTGTTTTTCGTTCAATTATATGTATATTCGTGTGTTTCAAATTAAAGAAGTGCTAAAGATGTCTAGCTTTTCGTATTCCTTTTGTTCAGTTATCATAAATAAAACTATAGATTATGCCAGCTATTAAAAAAAAAGTTTCCAAACGAAACTAAGCGAAACTGATATATATGTACATATTTTGACTTCCTACATAATTGTCGCCAAGCATTATAGTGTAATTTTAACAATTCAGTTAGTAGCACAGTGTCAATAAATTCATCAAAAAATGTTTTATACAGAATTGCTAAAGTCGTTCTAGATCTAATTTTTTGGCCGTTTACAATGCCTAGTTCGGTAGATTGGTTACAAATTTCGATGAAATATGCAAAATTAGATCGGAAACTGAATTTTATTTGGAAATTACTGAATATCCAAGCCAGCTATGTTTACGGAGGGGCACAGTACGCAGAGGCGTATCGTACATATTTGCCGCCTCAAATCCACCAAAAATGGGTTTTTTATTTTCATTATCAAAAAATTTTATCGACCAAAAAAAAAAAACAAACTCCTAAGCAAAATGCAATTTTGGCGTCCACTACTAATACGCTACTGACAGTACGACTTAAAATGTGATATTTATTAATTGCAAATTCTTTGGATCCTTTAAGGACTTTTGATGACAAGAAGCACTGTTAAGCTTTTTATACTACTAAGCGCATCATTTGCGTCATTATATTTGGCGAATCATTAAATTAAAAAACAAAATTGCTGATGACAATTGTGATGAGAATTAAACAACGCATATTATGGTTTTTTGATATTTTTTTTCACAAAAATTATGTTCTTCAAATAAGTTGAATAATTATTTTCAATTGAGTTTTTGAACTTCGGCATCGATAGAGTTCTAGAAATAAACTTTACGCAATAGTGTTTTTCGTCAGTTTGTTTGACTATTGAAAAAAAAAACGAAAAACACATTTGACTATCAGTTAATCTCTAGAATTTATTAATCGAGGAGGTTTGGTTAAAAAAAAATTGCCACAAAAGCATTTTGCGTAAGCCCAATAAAGCGTGTCACCAAGCAATTAACATTTTTTAATAATTATTTCCTTGCAATTTTACAATGTAACAATTTTAAAAATGTATGTACTGATCGATTTTCTTTAAAATATTTGTTAAGTGACTAGTCTGATAATGTGCTAACAATGGGGTCTATTTCTTTCGTATTTTCAATGAAAATTTTTGTTAGTTATCAGCAGGCCAACATAAAATATTTGTGAAAATCCTTCGGAATATTTATGTAAATATGGACGAAAAGTGAGCAAAATATTGACGTATTACGCAAAAAGCAAGAGATAAATATTTTTTCATTAACTTATTTTATTAACGTTCAAGAAAGTCATGAAAACCATTGCGATGGATGAGAATATGTTTTCTCAAATTTTCAAACTAAAATGATCGTCAGGCTTCCAAGGTTCTTTTATACGCATCAAACATACGTTTAACATCAAGCGATGCTAAAGGTACGTATTTGAATACTTTAATCTCAAGTGAGACTCGTTTATTCATTCGTTTTTGAATGCCTACCATTACTTTGAATTCGACAAGCGTAGTATTCTGACCGACTACATAATTGAATTTCCTGAGGAATTGTGGTTTTCACGTAATTGCCTCAAGTCTAGGGCGGATTGATTCAAATGTATTCAAAACATCAGAGAGAGATTCGCCCTTTTTCTTTGCATTGCCTTGTGATTGTTAGAGGAATGATCGGGAAATGACATTTTCAGAGCGCGAGCTCATTCTTTATATTCAGCAATTGAATTGTCTATCGGCCTTTGGCAATACATTTTGTTTATTTTTTATCGACAGTACCCAGAAAACATTTAATATCTATTAATTGACTAGAGACATAAACAGCTGTATAGATCCAGGCACCACAGCGAGTTGTAATCGGTTGTAGAGTCAATGGCCTTTGAGGAAATATCGGGTCTGGTTTCGTAGTCGTCGAAATATTTGTCCGAAAATTGAAACTGGAAAATGCTATTTCTGCACTGTTCTTTTACGACTGCTGGGATATTGGTAGACTTAAGGATATACTAACCTTCACTACCCTCCCATTCGTCCTTACATTTACATATCTGATTTTTTCAACAAATCAAAACTTTGCATTGAACATTTATGGGTTGTCTTTTCTGAGTTGGTTCAATAAAAATATAATATATTTAGACTTTTCGGAACACTGGCATCGCTTTGACGAACGGTCAAAAATAAAAAAACACAGGAATAAGTTCAATATGAGCATCATAAAAGGACGTCACTGTAACAGGAATAGATTATATGTTTACATACAAATCTAACTAAATACCAGTAGGTACATACATATATATGGCCTGTACTCCTTTGTATAAAAAAGGCTTACTTGGCTGAATCTGAAATTATATTTTGCTGACAGTTAATTACAGCGTTCCGTCCGTTCACTTTAGATTTATTTGACATTTTTATGTGAGTTATTTTATTTCTTTCGCTATCTCTCAGTCTTTCGTTCCATACTCTTCAAATCTACTACTCATATAAATACAGGGTAAATGTGACAGCACGAGTACGCATCAGGGACATGAATATCCTTTTTATGGCATTGCCACTTTGTACGATGGATGCGACTGTCGCCATAAATTATAATAATTACATATAAAGTTATTAATACACTTAAACAAGCAACACACACAGACCCACTCACACCAACACAGACATGCTTGATTTTATTACATAAAAATGTACACGTTTATCTCATACTGCGTTCATAATAAATTAATCAATACAGGGTGTCTAAGGTGAAGTAATTTGTAAAACTTTGAACAGAAAATAAAGTATAGCTGATATAGTTTTAGGGACCTTTTAAATAGGTGTGGCAGAAGTAGTAGCATACCTAGGTGGTGGAGGGGGTGAGGGGCGCAATGGTTGGACGGCGGCACAATGGTCCGTGACTTTTAGCAAATGTAACTAATTTTTGTGAATCATTTTTTTCAATGAATTGCACTGTGCAGAAAGACCAGCCTCAAGACGTTTCGTACTAAATATGAAAAATATCTTAATTTCCTAAGGTTTTTGAAATGCAAAAGCTAAGACTTTGTTTTTGTTCTTTTTTTTAGTATATAAAAGTTTTTGAAGGCGAACTTTGTAGGTAGGGATGGCAAATTTAAATTTTTTCCCCGGGCAACTAATTTCCACGGTACGCCACTGGGCAAATGTAGATAAAATACCTCAAGAAAATATTGAAAACTCCCAAAAACTTTGAACTTTGCTTGAAAAATTATCTGACATTATCAACGATTGTTGAAAATTTTTTGGTATCCTTTCTTTTAAACTACTTAAAATTAGCCAGCACTAATTCTGTAAATGCGGATATCTAATGCGTTTATTTTCGTAAGCAATATCATAAGAGTTTTTTTTTTGATTTTTTCGTCCCAATTTTCCTTAAGAAATGGCGTCCAAATATAATACCATTTTTCTCGGAATTTTTGAGTAATTAATTAAAAAATCTTAATCAAGCTCTGAACAAAACTTCCGTTTTGTTCATCTCCGATTTTATTTAAGCCAATTTTTGTGATTTTTAATTATACAGTCAACATACGAAGTGCAACTTCTTTTACTTTTTTAGACGAGCCATAATGAGCTTAGAGGTCCACGTATTTTATGAAGTAAGTATTGATATATTTGATCAGTGTTACCTCTTTATAACCATGTCAGTCTGCCCGTTGTCCGCCTATCTCCCAGTGAAAATCACGATAGCGGTAAGTGATATAGCTCTACAATATTTGGTACACAGGTTACCCATTCACTTTTATGTCGTGTGATGAAAAAACGGACAAAAGAAATTGGCGGATGCGCCTTCCGCTCACGCCAAATTTAAAATATTTAACACCATTAGAAAACGAACGTAATTTGGAGTAATATTGACTATGTAATATATTGATCTTTTAAAGTGGCGTGGCATTTCCTCGGCCAGCATCAACTTTAAAAAGCAACTTTAGTAAACGAAATAGCACCTCACTCAAATACCACAAATCATTGGGGCAAGTAGAGAAGTATGTAACTGAATGATTCATATTAAAAAAATAGTTCGGAACGCTATCTTCAGGGAATTGTTTAAGGTCCAAAATAAGTTCGGGCAAGTCCTAGATGAAAAACGGTTGGATTTTGACAAAAAGGCGTTAAGTTTAAAATTGTTTTTCTGAGATCTATTTAAGAAAATTTTGTTGAGTTCATTCTGACAGAATTTGGTGAGCACAGGAACAACTGGGCAAAAAGTGGGCCATTTTGCACACCTGAGCGTAGCATCTTCCATTAAAATCTACAAATGGTACATTTGAGAAGCTATTGAAGTCAAGGTTATAAAAATCATTATGACAACATTTGAAGATAGAAATTAGCATTATAGAGAGTGGATATGGAAATATCCATTTTAAGAAAATGTAGGACTCTCACGCAGCGCATTGCAGTGTAGGGTACTGATTTTTTGCCGAGGCCATAGGTAACAGCCGAAATGTTTTTTTTACAATCATTCGGGCAATTTGGCATACACTCCATGGATTAGTATTAGACCCATAACGGTATTGGGTTTGCGGTCTTAGTCTTGGTTTTGCAATCCTAGCATTGCAATCGTCTTACTTCCGCAAAATGCCTTAGATCAAAACAGATTTTGCTTATTATTAGTCATGCCTATTTTCATAAATTATAAACGACATTAGCTATATAACTTCGAAAGCCGACATCTGTAAACACCCTGTGCATAACCATGTCAAGTAAATCAGATAACACTGAAGCAGCCATTTCGCTTTCGAAAAAGGGTGGTAATTAATCGCATGATTTACAACATCTTACGTAAGCGTTTAACTTTCACTACCAACTCCACTACTAACTATGTAGTAAATATGTTACTACGATTTTTTACAGTTTCATTTAAAATGTTTTCAAAGCTTCCGTAGTCATAATTTTGCCGTCATTGACACTCTGAATATTATCCTCAATTTAAAGATATACCCACTGACTTTGACTTACACACTTACGTTTGTGCCGCAGCTACTGGATTTTGCTACAATTTCATTACGGCCAACATGAGCAGTTGTTGTTGTTACACTTTTGTATTCGCAATAATTTTAGTTCTTCGTTTTTTTTTCTTTGTGTTTCATTTCATTATTATTTTATTTCAACTTTACGATCATAAATGTCCAAAAAGGGTTTGATTTATTTCAAAAACTTTTGTGCTTCATTCCCGGGGATGATAGCGAAAATGTGGTTAAGTTTCAGAAAGTAACGAAGGCAGATTTCGACAGCAGACAGAGATTTAAGATGACATAAGGACACAAGGACTGTAGGGTATGATGGCAAGAACATATATGTAAGCGCTGATATATACATATATTTGCATTGGCAGAGAAGTTACGCGGTCGCTTACATGTGTCGCCTTGAGTTAAAGTTTTCGAAATATTTTTGTGTTTTGATTTGTGTCGTACTGGAGGCGAGTACTCGCAGATAGACGATCTATTAGAAATATGTTAATTAATAGCATTAGCTATTTCAAAAGTTTTTAATGCTTCAAAGCAGACACAGGGTAGGCAGGTGGTTCACAAAAGCTTTATCTGCCTATATTTTCAATATTCAACACGGGAACACAAATTCACTACAAAACACTTCCAGTGTACACGGTAATTATTGGGCGTTTGCATATTACGTAATGCATAATATGTGGAGCTCTTTCACATTGAAAAGATTCAATAAATGAAAAATTAATGCAGTCCTTTCAATTATTTCTTGAATTTGAAATTTGGGCAACTTGTATGGGAAAGCTGCAATAGTTCTTAAAACTAAAAAAAAAATTTAAATGTCACCCAAACCAAATTGATGTAAAGGCTATGGCTCCTCGCATACAAAAAAAAAACTCAAAACGCTATATTCTAACTCGTCAAAGCCTTTAAAAGATGATATGATATGAAAAAAAGCGGTTGCAATAGGCATAGGATCACAGGAACTAGACTTTTTTAAATTTGGATATGGTAGATCAATGGTCTTGTACCAAATTACATATTGCATGCCTTGTCTTCTGATATTTTCAGGCTTTCTGAATTTTTCGAGTTTGTTTCTCTGACGAGTCTTCGGTTCAGCTTCTGTCTGACAAATTGGAGTTTGTAAAGAGATGAATTGAATTTCATCGTAATGACTGTATAGTAAAAATAGTGAAACAACCTCTTAGGTTTATTGTGTGGTCTGTCATCAATAGACAAGGTATTGACCGCTTGTAAATTGTAGAGTGCAAAGCGAGACAAGAGCAATATATCAAGTTGAGGAATGGTGACTTTTTGTGTATCGATGAATCTATCCTTGCCACAAAGCTAAACAAATCACAAAATACCTGGAATATAAAAAAATTAAGGTTTTGAAATGACACGGGATTAATTCAGACCTGAATCCAATAAAAAACTCTGGAATCTGCTAAAGAGAGAAATTTCCAGGACTCTCATGATCAACAATTGGCAATTTATAAAGCATTTAATAGAACCGTGGCACAAAAGTGAATAATAAAAAAAAAATTGGTTTGAATGCATATAAAGTATTGCTAGAAGAGCTAAAGAGGTGGTTGCTGCAAAACAAAATGTTAGACATATTCTCTACAATTATTTTTAGTGCTTTAAATTCTAGCATTAACACCTAACTTGTATTTTGCTTTTATCAGTAAGACCCTTAGAAAAAAGTAAATAGAGGCACATGGAAATTTTTTATACACGGAAAAAGCAAGAGCTCGAAATTCTTGTAAATATTAATCAAAATTACAGAAATATTAGTAGAATTTTTAGTAATCTAGAAACGGTTCGAGTTTCTAACAAAAATTGCTAAGCATAATATAAAAATTGCATCTTCGTTCTCATCAATTTTTCGAATGCATGTTTTAAATTTTTACAAAGTAGATATTAATATAACTAAATTCACGTACTAAATTACTGAAATAATTTATTGAATTTAAAAGGACTGTACTATTTTTTCGTTAAGAGATGTAATATTATAAAAAGGACATTGTAAAATTTGTATGATGAAATAATTAATAACTGAAGTAGATTTTTAGAATTTATTACATCAGCCATGTAATTTTTATATACTTTATAGAAATTTTATGTTCAGTACTTTTAGTGCAAGAACAACAAAAAAATTACAATTGCAAAATGCATTAAGGAACAAAAAATGGGCAACCAGCTGCTTATACTAGTTTCGGTGACAGCTACGTCACATCTTCAGTAAGCTTTGTTAGCCGATGTTAAAGGGTCTGCAAACACACTATATTTAATTCTTTGCATTGACCAGTTAAGAATCATAGCAAACAAAACACAAACATAATAAAAATTACTTATCTTGATTTAAAATATTAATATGCATGTGTTTGAATTAACTCAATCATACTTTATAAAATAAGAGTTTGTAAAAATTATTTTGTATAAAATAAATTTTCTATAACTACTTTTTATAAATTATAAAGCGGGAATCATAAATTACAATAAGAAATATGCTCACATTCATGAGCGCTTTAGTAAAAATTCTGTGTCGCAATTTATTAAAATTTAATAAATTCTTTGTATAATTTCCAAGTTTTAGGTGATAAATAAAATGAAGAAAATTATTTTTTAATATCCACTTAATAAAAAATGTAAAATTAAATAAATTACAAAATAGAATAGAATTTTTCATAATGATTTCTTATTTATTACTGTAAAAGAGTAATATTTCTTCTCAGCTTTTAATTTTTGTATTCATCTATTAATTTTTGCTAAGTGTTAGCTAGTGTTTTCTCCGTGTAGTTCCATGCTCTTAATATGGTGTAAGTTTGAAAAAATTGGTTTTTACGTTGTGACTCTAATAATGTGATCAACTTCTGTAGCAAGATTGAACAATGGCGCCACCCATATAACAAAAAAACCTAAAACGCTACAACTTGACAGGTATACAAGCAATGGGTCATTTTTTGTGTCACGAACGAGCTATAGTGTTTCCGCAGGATTTTGGTGCACTGAATCTGAATTGAGCTTTAGAGTTGCGCTTCCACGTCAGATTTTTCAGATATCATAATTTAAAAATGGTTTGGGCATGATTAGTATTTCTTATTACAGACTGACATATTGAATTCGCCATTTTAAATTTAAAAATTCTGATAGCAGATTCGTAATCACCGATCCCAAAGACCATGTATGCGGAATATGATATAAAGTTTTTATGGCATTACAGCACTTAATGGGTTCAAAGCATTATTTCAAGTAAAAAAAATATTTGAGCAAGCTCATCGGCAATGATAAGGACAATACTTGTACTTTAAAAGTTACTTTATAATTATTAAAACAAAAAAATTTCTTAACTTCAAATATAAGCTAAAACGAGTTTTTTCACTTTTAGATTATGATATCTCAAAAATCTAACGTGATAGATCAATTTGGAATAAGTACACCCTTGGAGACATTATAACGCGTTCGTGATATAATATCTTTTATACCTGTGATATTTTTGTGTTACCATTTTGCATAATTGGATTTATTGATACTAATAAGTGCAAACGTTTGTGACAATACCAGATTTCTTCCCAAATATATGATTAATCCAATAATATTATTCAATTCTGCGGAATATGTGGTTATATCAAGTATAAATTTTACTTACTGCAGTTAAGAGTTTAAGGCTTCAAACTAAATTCCTAAGAAGGCTAATAGCTGTATTATTATTACTCTATTATTATTATTATAATTATTATTATAATTATTATTATAATTATTATTATTATTATTATTATTATTATTATTAATATTATTATTATTATTATTATTATTATTATTATTATTATTATTATTATTATTATTATTATTATTATTATTATTATTATTATTATTATTATTATTATTATTATTATAATTATTATTATTATTATTATTATTATATATTTTCACTATCGAAAAATTTTGTCGTGCAAAAAAATTAAGGACCTCAATTTTGACATTTCAAAACTATAGCAAAATGAGATATATTTCACTTGAATTTCACGAAAACTTCCACCTACACATTAAAGTGTAATACGTTGAACTGCTTATTTTCATTTACTAAACAAAAAAGTAATCACTTTTGACTTTCAAAAACACTAGCAAATTGAGATAAAACACTATAAAATATAATCATGGCTTGGAAGATGATTCAGCCACATAATTAGTTGCCGCTATAACAGGGGTGGCCAACCCACGGCTCGTCTTGAACATTTTTTCCCCTCGTGAGATTCATCACACTTTTACAAAATATTTTTATTTTATAATGGCCAAAGAAGTGCAAGCTAACATATTTGAAAAATACATTATTGAGCATCCATACATTGTGAAAAAAAATATCATAATCCACTGTGTATTCATTGACAAAATTTGTGTACCCATATATTATCGATGGTGACTCTATAGTATGCCTTAATCTCATATGGGAAATTGAATTCTGTATGTGTTATGATTCATTTCAAAAGTGGCCCTCTAGATTATTTGGGTTAGCCACTCCTGCGCTATATCAATACGGTCAAAAATAGGTCTTATGGGGACATCAAGTTGAAATGTGCCAAAAGCTCTATCGCCTGGGTTTCTGGACGAAAGAGTTGGAATGTAAGTATTGGTAACTCAATGATTTCGCGCTGTGAATACTAACCTTTGAAAAAAAAATTAGTTTAGAATGTTAGGTCCTAAATACAATTGTGATTTTGATTTGTGATCAAATACCTTTTGATTCAAAAGGTATTTGATTTGTTGAAAAAATTCTTCATGAAAGCGAAAATTCAAAAAAATGTTTTCAGATATGGCGACTGACGCTGAAGCTCCGTTAAATCAGGTTATGCTTTGTAAGCACCTCCCAAGTAGCACAACAAAGTCGTGCAGATGTCGTCACAACGTCGGTAGGTGACTATATCCAACCCTTGCGATGTCAACACGACCACGTTATAACTCAATTTGCCGAGTTCAACTCTTCTAACTAAAAATTGACTAGTTATGACTCATTGCGACTAAATACAACGATGATCGTGACTGATCTAAATTTCGTCAAAAAATTTAGAAAACTTTTCAAGCTTCGCGATCCATTTTTTTCGATAACCAGTCGGATGTGTTTAATAATTACAATTCTTTTCCATTTTCAGGACTTATTTGATTCTAATATTAGTCTGATTATATTTTTATAAGAAAAAATTTTCTTTTGCTAAGGTTATAATTTTTTTTTTTTAAATTATTTACAAAGCATGAGAAGCTTCAAACAATAAAATAAAAATGCTGAAAATTTTATTGATAGATTTATGTGCGCTACCTAAAAAAATTACAATGTCCTTCTCTCAAAATTACATAAATATATGTAATAAGATCGGACTGTGCTGCTTGGGCTCCATACTATTCCTAAATATTCAGTCAAATCTTACGATGTTGCTAATGTTGCTGTTTTCATTTAAATTACTTGACTAATATTTAATATGAAGAGGACAAACCGCATATTGGTCAATACCTGCTGCTACTCACAGACGAGAGCTGTTTTCAATTGGTCCGCAGTTAAATGCATTTCATCACCATCAACATCAACAACAGACAACCTACAGCCATCAAATCAACAGCTTGTGCTGACCAAACAAACCAACCAACCAAGCGACTTCAACTGAATGGACCAAAGATAAAATGCAGAATCGAATATCAGAAAGAACACAGAAGACAAAAAATAGGGAAACTACCGAAGAACAGGCAGTGACATCATGTTGATGTTCAGCCCATTTAGAGCAACATTTGCGCTGTTGCTGATTGTTTTTGTTGCATTTTCCTATCAACTCATCAAGTTTTTATCTTGTTTTTTTTTTTTTTTTCAGCAATAGTGCAGAGAGATGAGTCCACTAACAACAATATCTACAACAAAAGTAACAAAAAAGCACCATCAGCAACATCAACCAGCACTGCAATAGCCGGAGCAACATCTTCACAACTCTTGACAGTTTTCTGACAAACTTCATTCGGATTCCTCTTACTTGTTTTCTCCTCTCTTTGTTGCCTTTTGAAGCACCTCCATCAACGTTAACATCGTTTCTGCAGCCAGTGGTGCATCCAGAATTCGTATCAAGGGGGGTCAAATTTCTCAAAAATGTACCAGCACACTTAAAAAATCCAATTAAAATACAATTTTTGTCTGAACCGAAAAGTTGGAAAACTCGAAGAAGCGACTATTCTCATTTGTACTTTAACGCTGGAATGCTTATATTATTATTTTTTACGTTACCACTTATTATTCGTCGAATCGACTAACATATACAAAAGACCCAATTTATTTTTACCTACTATCAACAAACATTTTAAATATTGAAAGTAATTCATATTTCAAAATTCTTATTATGAAATTAATTTTAATTTTGATTTGATCGCAAATAACTTTTTTATTGACATGTACAAAGGTCAACTCCTTAAAAATTCCAAAAAAATATAAATAACTCAAAGAAAAAATCAAGTAGCTCATGGTAAATAAAAGAATATTTAACTGAGCATAAATTACGGATAAAAAAAATCAGTCTTAGGAGCAATTGATAAAAACTTCAATTTAGTGTCCTCCACATGCACTTTTTTCGCACCTTGCACAGGTCGCCTTTGCCACACGATGCTGTTGGTAGGGTGGAAGATTATATGCAGATATTACATTTTCTATATTACTCCTCTAACATGTGGAAGTCCGGAGCGATTTTTTAACCAAATTTTAAAATTCTTTCATAATGCCTAACGGATTTTTGAGCAGCTCTATCAATGTTATGGAAGTAGATTACATAGCTGTAGGTAGATGATACATTCAAAATTTTATATCTAAACTTATAACAAATGATCTACAACCAAACAACTATACATTACGGAAAAATTCAAAAGTTACCTTAATACTAATTGTTAGTCGATTCGACTAACATCACCATAATATCTCAAAAACAACAATAGCTATTGCAGCAAATCGACCGCTCACGACTGGAGAACATGTGCCCCTTAGCTTACATAAACTATGACGTCGATCGGCATAGTGAGAGCGAAACAGTGTTACCAAACATAAAAGGTGTTAGTCGATTTGACCAACGTTAGCATTCCAGGCTTAAAAACGAAAAAATTAAGATATTGTAAATATGGTACATGGAAAAAGGACACAAGCTCCTATCGTTAGTGCTACACCGAGAATCGATAAATATTGTTATCGTTCTCGTTGTCGGGACGATATCAAAAAATTTATTTCTCGTATGACCGAGGATGAGAACGGTCCGGCCGATATGTTGTTCTCGGCGATAATGTCATGTTTATCAGCCAGAACTTCCATAATACAAGAACACTTAAGACGCAATACCTTGGCGCCTATGGTAACAGGAGTTTTGAAATTCGGTGCTAAGATGTATTTTGTCCATGTTAAGTACCTCACGAAATCTGGACGAGATAAGACAAAGGGACGTGGCAAAAATACTTAAAACGCCATATCTTGCCATCTATCGCAGCTACAGTTGTGAATCCTGATGCGTAAATTTAAACTATTTTTGCCAAGTAACTCGCTTAATATTAACACTTAACTTATACCAAGTTGTGAAATTTTACACATGGACCCAATTGTCTGCAGTAAGGGCGCGTAAAATGTAGACGTGGTTGTACCCTTCGAGCCCGATACGATAATTTTTGAATTATCGTATCGTCCTCGTATCGGTGAAGCACTACCTATTGACCAGATGTTCCAAACAATAATACAACAACCTAAGTTCAGAAACTCTTTTTTTTAATATTGTTTCCGCAAAATTTTTCAAATCAACTTTTTTCCTTCTCGAAAGGAACTTAGTGTCCATAATGGATTTGGGTTGGGCAATTCTTTTTGCCCTATCACGTGAAATTATTTAAAATTGCCCATGCCACAAATATGTCTCGGATACTATTCCATTATTATCTCTACGGTATTGCAAAAACCAATGAATCATAAATTTCGAATTAAAAAATATTTCAGAACTTCATACTTTACAAAGTTTTTAATGTATCAAAGAACGGAATGAAGATATTTTACAAAAAGATGCATGTCTGTTATTTAATCTGTTTCTGTTGAAGATTTTTATTATTTAATTGAAAAAAAAAACAACTTAAGTTAAACAGAATAGAAATTGAATTTTTTTTTCAATGCCTTTTTTAGATTTCTTAATACCAACAGCCCTGTTAAGTATGCGAATAGAACGAAAATTACCACACTATCAAAATCATAGTGGCATTTTTATGCAATATTTGGTCACTAAATGAATCATTAATATGGAAAAACTTTGATTTCGGACAAAACAAAAGTGGACATCGCATTTGAATTCAGTACCCAAAATCCACATGATATATATAATCCTCAGTGGAATACTTTTAAATTTTAGTCACCTTAAAAAAACTTTAGCCACTTGAAAAAGCTTTAAGAATTTACAATTTTAAAATATCTCAAGGTCATCCATTGTTTTACACAAACAAGTGAAGAATGAAAGAATGAAAAATTGTCAACGCTTAATATCATGGCAATGGGGGGTTACGATGACCTGGCCCCCTTAGATCACCTCTGGGTTGTTGGCATTGATATTTTTGTTTTTTTACCAGTGTCGTCATCATCATCATGTATCTCTGGCATGTGACCTTTTTATGCAGCTTTTTTTTATTTTATCTGTGCGTTCTTACGTTCGGTGCTGATTCTGTTTAGCTCCACCACCGTTAGGGGGCATGACCAAAGTGCAATGTTTTTTTATTTTCTGCTTTTGTCGTCATCCTTGTGTTTGGTATGATGATAATATCGGAAATTCAATAATTTTGCAGAAGAAGCTATGAGGTTGCGATATGAGGTCCGAAAATTCTTAAGAATTGCGAATGATTAAAGGTGTCCAACAAAATATAGTTGGCTTAAATCTCAAGAGAGATACTCAGCCAGCTGTCTAGTTTCAACTGCGACCTACCGTCTATTTTGAATTGTAGCCACATGACCTACGAAGGATCAGGGCCGATATATACTTTTGATAAAACAATAAGCTCTGAACAGTACATTAACATTTTGACAAATATTTTTCTGACCTACATCGAGACATTAGGTCATCCCAAGAATAAATGCAGCGCCTTGCCATACGTCCAGAGCCAGTATGAACGTCCTGAACTCTTTAAATTTAGAAGTTTTTCCTTAGTCGGGCAATTCGGAGGACTTAAATGCAATTGAGAATCGCTGGTCTTATTTAATATCTCTAGGCTACAGACGGAGGTATAACATCGTAGCTCAATTGAAAGAAAACGTTCACGTCGTGTGGAATAATTGATGCAT
This sequence comes from Meiosimyza decipiens, assembly GCA_963680825.1. Taxonomy (NCBI): domain Eukaryota; kingdom Metazoa; phylum Arthropoda; class Insecta; order Diptera; family Lauxaniidae; genus Meiosimyza; species Meiosimyza decipiens. Next base: position 1,944,978 of record OY804260.1, read on the forward strand.
CTTTAAAAGAAAGAATGGTCAGGTGTATTGCAAGTATGCCGAGTAGAATTAATGAATTCCTTAAATCTTGGGGTCGAAACACAAAATACATAATTCCTCTAAACATAACTCTTTAAAAATATCCATAGTAAATATTTCAATCAAAAAAAGAAAAAAGAATCTGCGATATTTATTTTATTGGAGGAAAACCGAATATTTTTAATTTTTTTTCTATCGATCATAATTCAATGGGTAGATACTCTATACATAGACTTCTCGGTAGAATCTTCTTCCACACATATTGTCATTGCAACAAGACCAACTAACTTGACGCTCTGTAATAAGTTCTGTGACACTGGTCATTTTCAATTTTTAAAAAAACTTTTTCTGAATCAAATATTATTTTCATGTCTTTTTGAATGAAAATATGACATTTCTAAGGTCTGGTTATATGAAATAAATAAAATAGATAGGGTGCACTGAGCAAACGAATAAATTTTTGCATGCAATGCAAAGAATTTTTAATATATATACATAGGACTGTTGAAATAATTTGTGTAATACTACTTTGCTGTTTTCTACTTTACATTGTATAGAATAATAGCTTCTGAAAAAATAAACCAATATCAGTACAGAAAACTTGTCCACAAAATTTTCAGTCTTCTTATTCGAAGGAATTTACCAACCAAAAATCGTACCATACACTCCGATACAAAACGGTTCTGTCGAAATGAGAACGATAATGGAATCAGCAGGATTCATGTCCCCGGAATGAACTTTGAAATCTGGGCCAAAGCAGTCAATACAGCAGTTTTCGTAATCAACGAGTAAAGCGGCAGAGAATACTACTTACGTGCTTTGCTCGGTATACGTGCATCTTCCATAAGAGAAACATAGGAAACTAGAAGCAAAATCTGACAAAATTCAAGACTTATCCAAAAATTGCCCATCTGAAATCGCTGACACACTGATTTAAGATTGTGAGAAAGTTAGTTCACTTGATGATGAAGAGATTTTTCAAGAAGTGCAAGAATTACCAGCAATGAGAACAAAGCCTATCGAAATGCCGAAGCATATAAGTATCGCAAATAAGTATTGAAAATATACTCGATAGTCAATAGAAGAAGCAAAAGTAATACTTTGGTGTCTCTTCACAAATTAGAAGAACTAAAATCGCCAATGAGTAACCGCTATGCAAGATGACAGACTGATTGGCCAAAAATTAAACATGGATTCTAATGAAAGTACCAAAGGGCTAGAACTTAATTGATAATAAATGGGTAGAAGATAAAGGTTCGTACAGATGAGTGTATAGACAAATACAAAGACAGGATGGTGGCTAAAGATTTCACGCAGGAGCACAGAGTAGAATATAAAGAAATATACAGTCCAGTTGTGAAGTTTACTTCGGTTCGAACAATTCTTCAATTAGTGACAATAGATAGATTGATTCGCCACCAATTCGATGTGAAAACAACATTTTGGTATGTATATTTGGAAGATGTTTACATGCGACATCCGGCACGTTTTATGACGATAGTAGTATCGTTTGCAAATAAGTCAAAAGCCTGTATGGATTAAAGTAATTATCAAGATCCTGGAACAAAAAGTTTACCAATCTCCTAAAGCAGTATAATTTTCCGTGCAAAGCAGACTAGTGTGTTTTCGTATGCAAATGCAAGAAATTGATTTTAGCAATCTAATTTGACGATGGGCTAGTTGCAGCTACATCTGAAGATGATATTAAGACAGTTATAAATTATTTGCAGCGAGCATTACAAAAAAAAATTTTTTTGGCATTGAATTTTTTTTAGCAATCAAATGAAAGTCTTGTGAATTTGGCAGTAGCTTCTCGACCAGACATCACTTATGCAGTGGGAGTTGCAACTTTTTGACCGGTTTCATTATTTTGCGACCCTATGCCATCCTACGTGAGGCGGACCGCAGCGTTGCAGTTTCTGATTAGAAATTCCCTACGATTTAATACTAATTAAGGAGGGGCGAACAGAACGGCACATGTCCATGGTAGGGCGTTTTGAGTTTTTTGTAAGAAACTTCATTCACAAACATGTCATACTTTTTCGATAGCGAAATGAAGATTTTTCTGTGATCAGTTCAAAGGCAGAAGCAATTTTTTTGCCAGTTCCGAAAACCTTTAGCAATATAGCAATCCTCAATTTTTCAGTACATTAGCGTATTTGACGTTTCGACAAATTTTATTTTTGGCAGCCTGCAGTCAAGCTAATCGAGAATTAATAAAACCTATATAAATTTATTAATACATCCTTTATTCTTATATCAGCTCTATTAAATAATATTTATTTAAATAATAATTGCATTTAATAGTAGAACTAAAAAATTATTTAACTTTCAATACAGAAATGTAACTTTTCAGGCATACTAACGTAAGTTCTGGCCAAGCCACACTGGCAACACTGAGTGTTGCTGCTTCAAGTGCGATTAAAGAACTACTTTGACTACAGCGAATACTTGGTGAATTCACTGGAATTATTATATCAACAAATTTCAACATGGAGCGCTATTCGAAAAAATCTAGAATTCAGAGTTTAAGATGAATTATTCAAAGTTACTTACGTTTCAACAGATCAGTAGCTGGCGGATATATTTACAACAGCGTTACCGATTTGAAAGAAAGAAACTTTTTTGATATCACATAAATTTTTATTGTGTTTAAGTCTTAAAGAAATGTTTACAAAAAGTGGGTGCGCTGAAACAAATTACACTACATAAAAAAGATTTGCCGAAATATACTTTGAAAATATATAGATTCTTTTAAAAAATGTTTTTCAATTTTTGAATTTTAAAATAATGTCAAAAAGTATTCAATACAAATTTTGTGATTCAAATAGAAATGTTAACAAATAAAAAAATGAACCAAAGCAATAAACATCATTCATCAAAAGAATACTTCGTTTCCAAATATATATTCTTTTCGCTGATATATGTTACTAATTTTTATATTTTAGATTTATAAAAAACTTTCGTTAAACAAAGGAAGCATTCGATTTTGTTTTACGGCTGCTTGACTTACCATCTATCGCAAGGTCAACGTGCATATGTGCCACCTAAAAAAGTAAATAATAGCAGATGCATTGGGGCACATTAATGGATGCTTGCTAAGTAACAGCTTTAAAAATTAAGTTTTTGGGAGTGTCTTTATACATACATACATACATATACATACATACATATGTATATATATATATATATATATATATATATATATATATATATACTATATTCGACGCAATTCCGAACTTAAAACTGTTAAAATAACTTGAAATATGTGCCATATCATGTAAGTATTACACCCAAATTAACAACTTAAGAGCGATAATTACTTTAAGTGTAATAAAAATTACTCTAGGAAATGTCACTGTATACTTATACATATATATCAATAAGCGTATACCTTTTTCAACTTACATAGTTTTAAAATTTTACCTCTTGAACAGGCAACACTACATAGTTCGCATGTAGTATATAAAAGAATAGGTACTTAATCTCACGGTATCGATAATTAGCTGTAGGGAGCAGTAGTCTTATTTTGCGAGTAACATATGTTTATTTTATACAAAACTTTCATCGGAATAAATAGTATACAATTCACAGGCAATAGCAATCTAAGCTACTCTGATATTTTATATACTTTCCACATGTCTTTTACATGCATACATAGTCACATTTAATGTTAACGTATGATTCCCCTTAGCACGGACCAACTCTTCTATTCGCTGCAATGCCTGCCTTCATAGCTGAACTAAACGAATTTGCTTATTTTTTTCCGAAGCTCCTTATAATTTTAACCAATCTAGCCAGTAACGCAACAAATTGCCGACCGACCGACCAACCGACTGACTAGCGCACCCAAGTCGACAAGGTGGCAACACTCCAAGACACACGCACACACACAAATATTTACAACCATTTGGCGCTGTGAACAGGCTGCTAATATCCTTGTTAATATTATTAAATATTATTTATGGATTTGTTTAATTTGTATTTAGTGGTTCAGTTGGAAGAAGAACAAGCAACAGCGGTAGCAGCATCACTACTGGCGCACATGCGTTTGCTTGCTCAAAAGTTCCAATGCAGACAGATTTACAAACATTTGCATTTTCTTTGATTTTCCTTGACATCAAACAGGGATGAAAAGTACATTTTCTTGTCTTCGGTGTGGTAATTTCATGAAATGTTCTCAAATTAGGGGATCATCGAAAATTAACGTTCATTGCCTGCTTGAAAAACTGCGTGTTTTTTCATCTGGACACTAATTGAGCGCACTGAGATTTCGATACTGAACTCACTTTATTCAAAAAGTCACTTGTAGCGGTAATGTCGGTCCTTCACAATGACTTTCTCTATTTGAAAAAGAATTCTTACAAATGCACAGTTTTATTCGCTTGCTAACATCCCTGGTTTATACTGCAACTTACTTTTAGAGCACAGGTTTTGTCGAGCGGGTGGGTGACGTTGGTGTTTGCCACATGTGTCGCATGTAGCCTAAGACAATTTCCTTGTCTTCTGGCAAAGCAATACGGTCAGATGCTTAGTCGGTCGGTCACCCCGCTGGCTGCGTGTAAAACGTAGCTGATACAAATGTTTTCACCACCACCACCACTATAAGCAGCACACTACCCGTTCTTATGCTTTTCGTCCTTTTGTCCTGGTGGAACAATTACATGATTTTGCGTAATGAATTTATCTTCTTCTCAGTAGCTGAATAGAAGAAGAAGGCCGCGTTGCTGCTCCTACGCTTTTCACAATACAACGCTGCACAATGTGGAATTTTACTGCTCAAAATTAATATGCGGTGTTTTTTTGAAACTTCACATCAAGCAAATATTTTGACTCTTTTTAGAGTGGTATATGAATCATAATTCTGAGCATTTACACTAATTATGAGTTTATTAAAGAGTCTGAAATAGTGCTGGCATTTTTGGTATATTTGTACTTTTTTCCGTACATTTACGTCCTGAAAAGTCGTCATCAGTACATTCGACAAGTTTTCAGTACATCCGGTACATTTTCCGCATTTTAAGTACATTTGGCGAATTTTCAGCACTTTTTCAGTACATTTTCGGTACATTTGAAAAATTTTTAAAATTAACTGTTTTTTTTTTTTAGTAAATGATAATATTCAAATAGTCGTAATGTGTAGATTTATAATAATTACCTCTTACAAAAAATTTTTTTTTTATTATTTAATTGAAATAATCACATTATTCTGGTCGTAATAGGCAAGCTTTTTTTACACCCCAGAATGCAAAGCTTATGATTTGTTGTTGTTAACGCCCCAGTCACTGTAATTCTTTCCTGGGTATCAACTTCAGTGTATTGGCAATAGTTAGGCCCGTGACAAACTTTTTTCTTGAATATCGTTTAAAATTTTATCGAACACCTTAGTAGCCTTAGGTTATGGCGGCACAAGAATACTAAACCCATTTCACATCAGGCAACTATGTGTTCATATAATTCCAAGCACACTGCCTTTGCTACCAGAAAGCAATAGTGAAAGTGTGAGCGATGAAGAAGCAGATATCTCAGCAAGCGAGTCTGATTATGCTGATTAAATAATTTTCAAAACAATTTTTTTTGTGCACATGTATTGATAAACAACGGATTTATAAAAACTCTGATCAATAGACACTTTTTTTCAATTATTTTCTAAAAGAAGCCATAAAATATGTTTGAGTCATTGCATCATACAAATACCCTTTTGTGCGTTGTATCAAAAAATATTGAGCTTCGGAGTAGACAGTGAAACCCTCCGGATCTCGTCAGCCGAAATATGGTTGGCCAAAGGTACACATCAAAATCAATCAAATCGCCATGTGAAATCACTTTCAAGAGGGTCAAAATTTACGGTTGGTGGTGTCATCGGACCATAAATTTTCAAAAATTATATTGGCAACAACGTAACTGTCAATTTATGAAAATGTTTTGAATGATATGCAGTTTCAACAAGACGGTGCAACGTACCATACAGCTCGTGCAACAATGAATTTATTGCGTGGTAAATGCAATGATTCGATTATTTCACGTCTTGGATCAATTGGCCAGTAAGATCTTGTGTTTGACTTAACAATTTTATACTATTTTTTGTGGGAATATAAGTCGTTGGCTTATGCGGATAAGTCACGCACACTTGATGCACTTCAAGTTTCAAGTGAACATCCAACGAGCTATTTATGATATTCATCCAGCTTCATATGAAAAGGTATGCCAAAATTGGGTTGATCGAATTGACTTAGTCTAACGTAGCCGTGGCAGCCATATGAATGAAATAGTAATAAAAATGTAATAAAAACATTCAGAACTTGTTTACCATTCATACTTTTTACTTTATTTCAATTCAACATTGGAGCATGTTTTATGAAAGCCCCTTTATAACAGCACGCCATGGCATTTTTTGTTGTCCCCTCAATTTGATAAAATTTTGCACTGTGCATCATCACAATTTTGTTGCTCGTGTGGAGCCGCAGTAAATTTTATGTAGATTTGTTAATACGAATTATGTTCATTTGTTGCCGTGGTTGTTGTAACTGTTATTATTGCTGTTGTTGTTTCATAGTAAATGTTATTTGTGTGTTTGCGTGTGCGACAGTGTAAGTGTATCAGTGTAAGGATACAAATTTCATTTTGAAGAAAACTACTGTTAAAGCAACAAAAACGTCATAGTACAGTACATAAACAAGAACAACAATAATAACAAATACAAATGCAAACATAAGTTTGATTGGGGAACAATTTTATTTTCCTTTTAATCGTGATTTGTTGTTGTTGGTGTTTGTGGTTACGGTTAAATTTATAGATTTTGTTTTTAAATAATTAATTGATTAATTTATTACGAGTAGGGTTCTTTTGGGGCATGAAAGAAAAACAAAAAAAGATTCACAAGAGATGAAATTAAAATTTACTATTAAAGCAAAAACAACTATTTTGAAACAAGAAAACTTCACACACAAATCTCACTTTTAAGTCATTCCAAAATATTTTGACAAAAAACTTTTAATGGCATTCTTTAGGATAAGACTTAGAAGAAGCCTTAGTTGGCGAGACATCGAGGCTCAAAACACAAAACATCGCCAAACTAATGGGACTAATTTTTGAAAACTCATTAAAATTCACACAGACATTCTTAAACCAACAAAATTTGGCATCATTAAAAGCACAAAGCTCAAATTTTTATAAAGGATTTTTACGAAGGACATTCAGGAAAGCCAATCAACTACATTATTCTTTTAATCTCATTTTTCATTCATTTTGATATTTTTTTAAAAGTCTCTTTGCATAAATCGATTAACTCCATGACACATAAATTCGAGAATTTGAAAAATGTAGTTAATCAAGTTGTGCAGTGAACGGCTCACATGTTAATTAAGATATCCTGCCTTCTGTGAAAATTTCAGTCTCGGACTACATTGTTTGAGCAAACATATTCAAAATATATGAACGTTTTAGTTTAGCCTGAGATTTTTAAGGAATGTAGGTCATTTATTAGTAATTAACATATCGAAAAATTGAGAAAACCATGCAAAATGGAATGATAAAGATCGTTGGCTTTCCTTGATACCCTTGAAAACTTTTCCGCCGTAATGGCTATTATATTATCATTCGATATTTGAGTGATTTGTATTGAATTTATTTTGCAATAAAAATACAATAAAAATAAATAGGGTAGGGTGGGGCACTTTCGACTTTTGCGATTGCAGAAAGACAGTTAATTTTTAAATAAAATTTCTGATGAAAAATCGTGCCGCACTGTTCTTGCAGACCGCACGTGACAGTTCTCATTGAACAGTAGTGGCAATAAGATCGATATTTCAAATTTTCAGTGTTTCTGTGTAATTTCACTTGTGCACGTTTGAGTCAATTTTCTTTTTACCTTAATTGTTATATTTGATTTAATTATCTTTATAACTTTTGTGGAAAATGCTATTTTTTATAAAAACAGAGCATGGGGCACTTTTGACGAAAGCACATGGGGCAGTTGTAACAAAAGTCGAAAGTGTCCCATGCTGAATTTTAGAAGTTCATGACTAGCAATATAAAATTCAATAACGAAACTATTCTAAAAAAAGTTCTTGAAGATGCTTTAAGCAAAGAAGAAACCCCCACATCTACTGCTCCGAAGTACGAATTGAAGCGGACAACACTTATTTTAAGGTTGAAGAAGCTCGATTCAAATAATGGGTGTAGTGATTCGCAGCTAAATTAAATTTACGTGTCCAAATATACTACAAAGCAAGTGTTTTCCAAACATCAGGAGCGTGAACTCGGAGACTATTTTAAGAGATGTTCCGCTTAAATGTTTCGTTTTTCATATTCAATGGCACAAAAGTTTGCATTTGAAAATGCAAACAAAAGCTGTATAACTGTTCCAAAGTCCTGGATGGTTGAAAAAGAAGCTGCAATTAATTGGATACGTGGACTTCTCAGAAAAAACCCTGACATATCTCTGCGTAAGCCGGAAAATATTAGATCAGCTAAATTAAGATGTTTTCATAAAGATTCTCTACAAGAATTTTTTTCAAACTTAGAAAGGCTACGAAAATCATCAATTAGAACCAAAAAGTAATTTTAACTTGGATGAAACGGGCATTTGAACAGTTCTAGCGCCGCCTAAAGTAAGAAAATTTCCAGACGTTTAAAAACAAACCCTTTTATCGTAAGCTTTTATTTTGAAATAATTATTTTATGTTCTCGAATTAAATTTTATTTGCTACGTGATATCGTTTCATAAACATGTGAAGACTAATGTGATTTTAAACTAAGTTTCTTATAATCTATAACCTTTTTTTATAATTTAAGAGTTAAGATTGATTGCATGTATCAATAAAACATGTGAATAATTGGCATTTTACTGCGATAAATAAACTGTTTTTCTTACAAATTTGTACCGCTTCATGTGTTTTCAAAATTCATGTTGAAGTGCTCCACCTACATGTCGATTGCAGCCCACCATGGGGGAGAATCGACTTTTTGAGATCCTTTTTTAATATATTTTTCTAAAGCTGTAAAGGTTCAACAAACTTTCCAAGGCATATGCATTTCTGTAGTACAGGCATTGAAGTATAAGCTAAAATAAAAATGTGTTTTAAATATTTATTACAAAAAAAGATATTTAGTATCTACAGAAAATGTGTCGATTCTACTTCACCCTACTGTATGTACATTAGGGTGATTCAAATTTTGTTTTTTTGTGCTGTTTCTTCAAAAGTAAGTTTCTGATATGAAGAAAAATGTTGTTGTTGTGTTGAATGTTGTTGGGCTGTGGAAGGTCGCTTTTTGAAGTAATTTTTTGCGCTGAATCCGAATCTGGTCTCAGAACTGACCCAGAACTCTGAAATATAAAAAAAAATATAAAAAGAGTTGTACAGGTTATTTTTAATAAAGCGTCATTTAGTACCGTCCGTGCCCTTTAAACTGAGACTTCAATTGGTGATTTCAAAATTGTGGCCAATTTAAAGTGGCATAAATTTTTTTCCGGTCAATTTTGAGGCTAGATGCTGACATAGCGCAAAAAATTACTTCGAAAATTAGCCCAACAACATTCATTACCTCTTCAACAATATATAACTTTTCCATACGATTTACATGTGAAACTAACAGTCTTCGGCGCCACCTTATAAAATTGAGGTGCAGAGCTGAATTTTAGTGAGGATTTTCTCCATATCATGAACTTTATATTTAAGCAACAACACTTCAAAAAAAAAAAAAAAAAAAAAAACTTCTGGTCACTTACACAAAGATTTTAAAATAAAAAAATGCAAAATTCATATGGCAAGAAAAATGCGTATCTGCATAAAACTTAACTTCTCTCATGCATAAATGATTCGATTTAAAAACTTTTTTTTCAAAATTATGTATTTGAAACAGCTTACTATTTATGTACTCACTCTTATATACCTATTCTGGGAAGCAAAATATTTGAAAGAGAAGAATGAAAAGCAAAAAATTAACGTTTGACTTTCGCAGGCTTAGTTAAATATTTTTTGCAACTCGTAATGCCGACTCAAATTCCACATTCAATTAACGTAATTAGCTATAGCACTGTTATTATTTCAATTCTTAATGCACGTGAAAAAAGAAACAAATTTGACCAAATCATTGGTCCAAAAATGCGTGCGTTGGTGGCGAAAATCCAGTTCTTGTTACGGAATTAAAACTTTTCGATGGCTTATTTTGTACTGGCTAAAGCATTTCTTAATTTGGCCGGAGTTAAAAAATTGGAAGAACTACATGACAAAGAAGACAATTAAAAAAAAAACAAAGGATGGTAAAAGTGTTTTTCGGCCCTAACGCTAAGAGCCAGTTTTACGAGTATACAAGTGTTGAAAAGTTCGCTATGCTATACTGAGAGATCAATTTCAAATAATGGAACCAAATTTCACACCATAGTTAGATTTATTCTGATATACTCTTAACATGAACTTGGCCAACTTGGTGGGTGTGGCGCCCTCCATAGAAACGAAAACTTGAAAACGCTATACTGAGTAAATTATTTGAAGTAATTACACCAAATTACACACACATACAAAAATGGTTCGGCAAAGCATAACACAAAAAGTTGAAGAATTTTGAAAATGACGGGTGGGGCCTCCAATACACCCTTTTAATACAAATTGATGGCTTATGCGTAAAATTACTGTTAACGCGGTGTAGGGTACTTAATTTTTCTATTGACTGAATAAGTGCAACAGTTTGAGGATGTGTTAACATTATTTACTGTTTGGTCATGGCTTATTGCCATTCTCTACTCTTTTTTGTTTCTTTTTCTTGTTTTTTTTTTATTTACTGTCACGCAACTTTTAAAATGTAATGGTGAAAGTGAGTGAAAGAAGAATCACAATTTTCCTCAAACACTCATTCCAAATGGGCTGAATACAGCTCTTTGTGGACTCTAAATGGAATAATGTGACGTTGGATTTTTGTTTGCTTTTATCTGAGATCTTCTATCTCTTTCGTGGAAAAGCATTTTTTATTAAAAATCGAAGTGAATATCCTTACAACAAAACCTTAAACTCCTCACGTAGCGTAGAGCCATCACAAAACCTATTCAGCGTGCACGTTTAGTAACGAGTGCTTCGATTCTCTCCAACATTTGCTTGACTCAGGTACATATTTCACTCTACGCTGGTCAAAAACTGAAACATGAGTGAACTGTTTTTAGTCAATAGATTTTAGCGATCTGCTCCATCTGTTACTTCATTTTGAGCAGTTATCTTTGTTACTTAGAACCAAATATCTAAATAAAAAATATCTAGCCTAACCTATCTAATTTTCGAAATTCAAGTTAATAAAAGCGAACAACAATGTTAATATTTTGTCTGTCGTTTTTCGACACGTTTTCTGAGAACAATGACCACTTTATAAAACCAATTTGTAATAAAGGGTGCGCCAATAAAAGTGAACTTTTTAAATTTTTTATAATTTTGTTTTCGTGCAAGTGACAACTCTGAAATTTGACAGCTGTAACCTATGATTGTTCCGATTATTAAGAATGGAGCGCTACACAAAAGAACAACGCTTTATCATTATTTATATAATGGCAATTCGTTAATTGGTCCATAGAAAAACCAGAAGAAAATGAGAACTTTTTCAAGGAAATTATTGAAATTGCCCACCAAGATCATGCGATTGCTTTCTTTTTGTGGAATTTCGGGCTTATGTGAATAAACCAGAAACAATTGCTTAGCTCAAGGCTGAGATCCAACGCGTCATCGGTGAGAAACAGCCACATCTTTGTAAAAAATCATCGTAAATTTCATGAAAAGAGCAATGGCCTATCATCAGAGTCAGGTGGCCATTCGCCGGATATTTAATTTTCATACTTAATCGGAACATGTCTACTTTACAGTGCAATAAAAATCTTACAACTCGCTCCAAAAATACGTGTTTTTTTATTTATAAATAAAAATGTGTACTCTTATTGGGACACCCCTCATTTTAGTTTGACAATTACATGTCAATGATTTTTAGTTTTCCTATTTTTACAAATACATGTTCTTACTACTGTAAAGTTTTGATGAAATGCCCAATACTGTAGAAAAAATTCTGCATACATACAACGCGCAAGATACCGCATAAGTACATACATCGTTCAAAAAAACTTTAATGTCTATTCTGCCCTCAGTAGAGCAAAAGGCATAACCCAAAAAAATGCATATTCTTATGCCACCGGATAGCTTAAGAAATTACGCTTCTAATGAACTACGCCAAGTGCCGGTATCTTAGTTCAAGCCTATAAAAAATCTTTTAAGAGAATTTCCTTCATCTCAATTTTAGAGGCATTTCAGCATATTGACAAACAAAACCTCCATTGTGTATGTATCTCGAAACGAATTTTTTGAGATATGCCTTTTGCGCAGCTAAAATTGCATTGCCAGAATAAGAAATAATAAATATAGGACAATACTGAAGTTTCGAGAAATTCTCTACTTGATAGATGAATTAAGTTGTACTGATTCAGTGCGAAAACAAAAAAATAATGAACACTCACATGGTGGTATCGACGAAAATGCGGGCACTGACTGTCGTAGATCAAGAAGTTACTTTTCGTTAGTGCCTGAAATATCACCGAGCGTTCTTGCCAATTGAAGTTCAATATAATGCGGAGTCATTTTCTTATTATATCAATTGCATGTCAAAGTCGGAGGCCTTGTAGGAATTAAAAAATTTCAGAAAAAGCCGTTAATTAGAAGATTTTTGTTTTAAAGCGGTTAATAGGAGGTTTTTGTTACTAAACTAAAAAAAAACTGGTACTTTTTTCAGTAAAAATTGAAGCGTTCTTCTAGTCGTAGAGTCGTGTCAGGTTGGTTTGTATGTCGGACCAATAATAAGTTTGATAAGCGTATTTCTTATTCCAGTGCGTTCCAAATTGACTTTCATTATATGCAGGAAAAGGCTTCAACGAAGCATCCATGTAGGCTCCTGTACCATTCGCATATTTGTTCTAGAATGAATATCTGCACATGATCGGTTTGTACTGAATCTATCATGCTGTCTACGCAGTGAGCTTTCGAGTTTACTTTGAATGCGATTGAGCATTACTTTTGACAACGTGTCTTCTGCTTCTGGTTACTTCACTAATATCAAAGTTGCGATGACATACTTGAGACGCCATATGCAAAGATTTCTTTCGTATCTTAGGCTCCACCTTATAAAAGGCTTTTAAAAAATTAGTTATTTTAAGACCCAAGGCTTCAGTTAAGTTAGCAATATCTTTCAGACATATGCCAGACACAGTCAGGAGGTGTGTCTTGCGCTAGAGCCTTTACTTTGTATGCATCGATCAGGGATGGATAAGGGCGAAAAGTGAGTCCAAATTTATAACTTGAAGCACAAGTGACACTTCATTCGCATTTTGAGATGTGATATCACGAAACTCACGCACACACAACCAACATAAAATCAACAAGTTTCATTTGTTATATCAGGAGCAAAATAATGCAACTGATACGCTGCAGCAACATTTACGGTAATTACAACAGAGTTGTTTTAATTAACTACCTTGGCGCTTTACTTGGCTTTGTTTTTATTTTGTTGTCGTTATAGCACCAACTGTTGCGACAACATCTCATGGATGCGCTTTTAAGAAGCGACAAGGCAAACAACAAGAGAATCAACAATACCAACAAACAAATAAAATGCTTAAGCCAACAAATGTTTGTTTGCGCCAAAAAGCGGCAACTTTGTTAACAACCTGCCGCTGACAAAACACACGACGACAACATGCGACATTTGATGAGTGCGCATGTCGTGAGTTGATAAGCGCAACTCACAGCCTGGCATTTTAGAGATGCAGTTGCAGCTAAAGTGCTGCTTTGGAAAAACAGCCGCAATGACTACAAAATGCCGCAAGTGTCAACAAAATTCAGGTGAGGAAACAAAAGCTGTTAATTGTTGGAAGCAACGCAAATATTTAAACGAGACAGATTTCTAATTCTGTTGCATAAATATTTGTTTGTGCCTACGACGCATGTGGTTTAGTTTACTTTTATCTTCAATGTGGCCGAAATGAAATAAAAAATGATCCCCTTTCGTTACAAATCCATAAAATTGGAATAGATACATTTTAAAAACATTTGTCAGCTCAGCAATAAGAAACATTCCAAGACTAAATATTTTTAGACGTGAAATATTGCTAATTTTGTTTATTTCTTATGTTTTGATAAGACATCTTTTGTATTGTTTTAGTTCATTTAACAAAATTTATAATTAATTTATTATACATTCGTACCCAACCATGTTCTGAAGGAAATGAAAAATATTCGCAGCAATATTTGTTCAAAGACTTATTGCAAGCCAAGCCCAAGTTTGGAAATCCTCCTCCTCTCCAAACTTGACTGGATCACACCATTTTTTGCTCATCAGTTGTCATTGCAGCATCCAGGTAAACCTGCTTTCGGCAATTGCGTATCCAAATGAAAAATATGGCATTAATTCAATCGTTCGAGAGGCGGATCGATCTTGTCATGTAATAAATTAATATGAACTTTTTGTGTCTTCGTATCTACGCGATCTTTAATCTGCAGTTTTTTATTGCAAACTGATATTTGATTTAAATTTAGATGATCATGAGTATCGAACGCAACGTTAAGGGCACCTGGTGGTCTAGCATTCGTAATTTTAATGCATTCTTAAATCTACGAGTCTATTCTACTCAAACTTTGTAGGTATATTGTAATACCCAAGAAGCTTACAAAAACATTTTTATTATTATTAAAAAAACGTTTTAGTTAGCGCTGAAGATGACCCCTCAAAAAAATGGAACTGGGTGGGGGGTGAGGTCTTAACTCTGTCACTTATCTTAAAAATAAAAAAATTAATCTATATGATTGTAGCTATGGCCGGAACTGGCAAAAAAAAATAAAACTTTTTTTTACAAAAAAGCGGGATCTTGAAAATCGAAAACAGACTATTTTTCACTAGTTTTTTTACGTAAAAAATAAGAAGACAGATAGTAATTGACAGGATCCGTGTTACATTTAAATTTTCTACGCGGGAAATTAAAGAGGGTTGTAGTTGGGAATTCACTATCTTCTGAAATGCCCCTGATATTAGAATAAATTGGTGATCTCGGCCATAGCCAAAGGTGTACTGTATAGCATATAATATGTTATGAGATGATTCAGATGAAAAGTTTTTTGTTTTCTTACTCGCTGTGCAGAAAAAAGTAGTTCCGAGATAAATGAGGTTAAAGTTTCAATTTATGAGGCGGGCCAACCGTTCGCTATATGTTATAAAGGTTTTAGAGCTTAAGATACCGTCAATATCATTATAAAAATTAAACAGCATATTCTCGACCGTAGAGGTATTAAATATTAAAAAACAAAATGATTTGATAAAAAATTCTAGAGTAAATCTTATAGAGGAGTACATCTGTTTAGATTTCGATGCGCTTTTAACATTTCATATGGATCACTGCCGGATTTACAAATCAAGGGGCCCATGGGCACAAGAGTGGTGGGGGCCTATCCGGACTGAAAAAACGAAACCGAAGTATTCGAATCGACCCATTCAACATGTAAAATTGCTTATTCAAAGTTGAAAGATACGTTTCGCTACGAAAAAAAGCACGAGCTGAGTCGATTTGGTTACTTTGGCTTGCATATTTAATTATTTAAAATATTGTACCTTCTGGGTCGATTCGGTTACTTATAATTGATTCGGTTACTTCGTACCCTGGGACTTTCTTTCATTCGCAGCCTGAGTCATTCCTTCAATTAATTATTTTTAATAGCGTCATACCTCGCTCGCTAACGCTCGCTCGTTATTTTTATATTGGTGGGGGCCCTTATTGGTAGGGGCCCAGGGGCACGTGCCCTTAGTGTCCTTATGTAAATCCGGCACTGATATGGATCTTGTTAATCCAGTTTGCCACAGCATTGTTTAAAGTACATTCACCTCCTTGCAATTAATTTTGGGCAGTAGTTTTTGATTTATATAAAGACACCTACAATTTGGAATACGCTACAAAATCCGTGGTATCAATACTACTTTAAAAATAGAGCATAGCCAATAATTTTTTTACCGTTCTTCTTTTGAAGTGAAGACATTCGTTATTTCGTTAAGGAGTATATCGTGAAATAAAATAGGGGCAATGACAAAATATAACTTTCGTTAATTCAAATAACTATGGTAGGCAATGCGCTACAATATATAAAAAAATTCCACTGTAAGAAAAGTACAACGCAAACAAAGAAGCCACATGACAACTGCTCGAGAAGATACTCTCATTGCCCGGGAGTCCGCCTAAGTCTGCAAACAAATTTCGGATGGCTATCTGTGGCGAAAATAAAGCAGCACAATCCGTAGATACAATTAAAAGACGTTTGTGTGAAGCTGGACTTTATGGACGGATGTCTCGGAAGAAACCCCTATTATCTGTATCGCAAGAAGAGATCTAAGTTTGCCAAAAAGTATCGTCATATGAATGTAAAGGAATTGTAAAGTGTTGTTTTAAGACAAAACTAAAATAAATAGAGGGTCACCCGATGGGGGAAAATATGTCCGCCGCCATAAGTCTCAAAGTAAATCCGATCTACACTAAAGCATGGAGGAGGAAGCATTGTACTTTGGGGTGCTCAGTCATGGTGTGGCATTGGCGCTCTGCGAAAAATTGCGGGTATTATGCACAAATTCTAATATATTGGAATCCTAGAGAATGTTATGCTGCTTTAATCGGCTGAAAATATTTCCCGTAAATTTAATATTTCAGCAAGACAATGATCCGAAGCACACCGCTCGGCAGGTCAATCATTGGTTTACTGGTCAACCATAAACGGGATTCGGCTGCTTTCTTTCAGTTCTGATCTCAATTGAGAGCTTATGGCAAGTGGTAAAATACAAAGTGAGCTTGCTCAAGACAAACAACTTTGATATTATGTACGACGAATTTAACAAAATTTATGAAACAGTTCCAAGCAATGTTTGTGATAACAATAGTTTTGTTACAAAATATTGATAAACCTTCAATAAAATACTAAGTAATATATAAAAAACTGTGTGTCCCTAATTATATGCACGACTCCCTTGATTACATATTTAAGTTTTTGACATAATCTTAATATAGTTTGTAAATGATAGAAATATAATGGTTTTTTAAGAAAGGTCATGAGTTATTCAAGCTAATTCTGAACAAATTTCAGTATTTTTTTATAAATAAAATATCAATATTACCAAAAGTTTCCATGCTTATATAGTGTCCCTTATTAGTTGAACGGCGCTGTTTGTATTATACAGAGTGTCCCATAAATAATGGATAACTTTCTAACAGCAGATTAAAATTAGCCTTTTTCATATTTTCGAAAAAATGCCACCATTAGTCAGTCGCTTTGGTACCACAACCACAAATGAAGGTTTTTTGGCCATTTTTTTTTTTGATAATATTTTTAAATAGTAATGCTATAAGATGTGATTCGAAATTAAACCGTTTGTGCAGCGGTTCCTTCAAAAAATAAAGCTAAAACTTTTATGGATACAAAGATATTGCTATTTTAGTGGCAAATGGGCTGTTTGTCTGCAACTTAAATTTCAAA
Organism: Meiosimyza decipiens; assembly: GCA_963680825.1. NCBI lineage: Eukaryota > Metazoa > Arthropoda > Insecta > Diptera > Lauxaniidae > Meiosimyza > Meiosimyza decipiens. The sequence goes on from OY804260.1 coordinate 1,962,524, forward strand.
CAAAATCAGGTCAATTTCGTGTTTTATTGAGAATTAATGTATGCGAACGCTCAATTACGTGGTGTTTACAACAACAACTACCCAAACCATGTATAATTTTATAATATTCTGCACCACCTCAATTCATCGTCTACCTTTAGTATGGCCACAGAAAGTGGCACACGCCTTAAAATCGAATTGCCAGCAACCTAAGACCTAGAATTGAATGGTTTCGGTGTTTTTTAGTTTAGTAAAGGTGACGTAGTTTTCGTCAAAATGGCGATCCAAAGAAGAATTTTTGATGAAAACTCGCTGAGATACAGTCATTCAAAGTTACCTATTTTTAAATGCATTTACCAATTTTTACACACATAAATAATGTTTATTCAATAAAAAAGTTATTTTCAGTTTATCAATCAAATATTATTAGTAATTTTTCCAAAATTTTGACATAGCATATATGTATTTCCTTAGAATATAAGGGCTTGAATTGTGAAAACTTTAATGTTTCAGAAGTAACAGAAGAAGATGTCCAAAACGATGTTTATATTCAATTAGAAAACATCATGAGAGATAAATAATTATAATGTAGTTTTCAAAAATAGAATCTTTAAAACAGCAAAACTGTTCGTACAAACTGAGGGCTATGCCAAAAAAAAAGTTGAAAAACTTCTGGAAGAGATTTGAATGTAACCAAAATGAGTTTGTTGCACTTGTGTACTTTTCAAAGCGCGAATGTTCTGTAAAAGGTACAATTGTATTGTAAATTCAATCACTGTATGGACTATCTATTTCACCTACATTAGACCTAAGCTGGAGTACAATACGCACATCTGGGCCGGGGCTCCAAAAACTGTTTTGAAGCTGCTAGATCGAGTTCAACGACGTGCGCTGAAGCTAATAGGAGATGAAAACATCATCTCAACTATTGATTCTCTTGAGCACCGGCGAAACGTTGGGTGTTTAACTCTTTTTTATAGATATTATAATGGGATGTGTTCTAGAGAAATACGTGAACTGGTTTCTTCAGTTGAAGTGTTTTCTCGTAACACTCGGGCATCTCATCAGGCTCATCCCTTTTCTGTCACACCGGTGCTAAATAGAACATCGCACTATCGTGATAATTCGTTCTTTGGTCGCACAATAAAGTTGTGGAACAATCTCCCTGAAACTGTCTTTCCCGATACCTTTGAGTAATGTACACCGACATTACTCCATCTGTCATCCTTCCCTCTAACGTTTTTCCTTTTCTTACAAGCCATCACGGTGCTTTGCATTTAAAGGGGGCATCCCCTGAGCGTTGGTTTAAAGTTAAAAAAAAAAACAGTTGAAGGATATAATTAATCTCTGTGATTTAACATAGAATGGTAATTTAAGATAACATATATATATCCTCTTATTATCTTTGCATACGTGAAAATGTATATTTAAGCGTATTAAATGTTTTTTTTTTTAAATAGTTCTTTTTAAGCTTCCAAAATACAAATGCTGTTGGATTGAAATCATTCCACACTGCGATGATCCTTTCAGTTTTAACTTTTTCCCTTTTTTTTTACTTCTCACTGAATTTATATGCGTTGTTAATAAAAATTTATGATTATTGTTTTCACATTTTTCATTGTTGTCAATATTAAAAACATTATTTTTCTGTCGCGAGTTATCAGTGAAAGCGGCCTTTTTTCGTCTATGTGTTAATGGTTGTGTACATGTGTAAGTGTTCATTTGAGATAGTATGAGTGCTGCTGATGGAGTACACAGTGTATGTTCATGTAGGCGACATTCTGCAGCAACAAAAACAATGTACACTGTAAGCGATTTATTTCAGTGGAAAAACATCTGATTCATTCAAATCGAACAGTTTGAATGAAGAGGTTTTCATGAGTGCGCTTGGTGTGATAACAAAATATTGTACTTGCTGTCAAGTACAATGTTTCTATTCACATCCTGCGAGTAATCAAAAGACTCACACAAAACAGAACGATTCAACGATATGACTTGCATGTTATCAAATTGTTACCGTAATTTTTTATTTTGCTATAATTAAAAATGGAAATGGTACAAGTTAACAGGTCATTTGAAAATTCCCCAGGCTAACCCATAGATGGCGCCACTTGAATTAATATGATTTTCAGGTAGTACCAACCTTCAAACGATCAGTGTCAAAATTTAACAGCAATCGGTCGATTAGTTCGTGAGTTATAGCATTTTGAGTGAAGCAACTTTTGTTATTGTGCAAAAAATGGAAAAAAAGGAATTTCGTGCGCTGATCAAGTATTGCTTTTTGAAGGGAAAAAATATAGTTGAAGCCAAACAATGTCTTGATCAAGAGTTTCCGGAGTCTGCGCCAGGAAATGCAACCGTAACAGATTGGTATGCTAAATTTCGACGTGGTGAAATGAGTACCGAAGACGGCAAACGCACTGTATGCCAAAAAGAGGTGGTTACGGAAGAAAACATCCAAAAAATCCAAAAAATAGTTTTGAATTGCCGTAAAGTGAAAATGAGCGAGATAGCTGACACCCTAAAGATATCAACGAAACGTGTTAGCTATATCGTACATGAATATTTGGGTATGCGGAAGCTCTGCGCAAAATGGGTGCCACGCGAGCTCACAATCGACCAAAAACAACAACGTGTTGATGATTCTGAGGAGTGTTTGAGGCTCATGAAGCGTAATAAAGCTGAATTTTTGCGTCGAGATGTGACAATGGATGAAACATGGCTCCATCACTTCACCCCGGAGTCCAATCGACAGTCAGCTGAATGGACGGCACGCGGTGAACCGGCTCCAAAGCGTGGAAAGCCGCAACAGTCAGCTGGCAAGGTGATGGCGTCTGTATTTTGGGATGCACATGGAATTTTGTTCATCGACTATTTAGAAAAGGGAAAAACAATCAACAGCGACTACTACATTGCGTTAATGGAGCGTTTGAAGGAAGAAATCGCAAAAAAAGTCTTCATTTGAAGAAGAAAAAAGTGCTGTTCCATCAAGACAATGCACCATGTCACAAGTCAATGAAAACAGCCGCAAAAATGGTCGAATTCGGCTTCGAATTGCTTCCCCACCCACCGTATTCTCCAGATCTGGTCCCGAGCGACTTTTTCCTGTTCTCAGACCTCAAGAGGATGCTCGCAGGAAAGAGATTTAGCGACAATGAGGGAATAATCGCCGAAACTGAGGCCTATTTTGAGGACAAACCGGCATCTAACTACAAAAATGGTATCGAAAAATTGGAAGATCGCTATACTCGGTGTGGGCGGTACAGCGGTACGGAACCTATGTTGAATAAATAGATCGAATTTTGCCCAAAAAAAAATGTGTTTTGCTATGGTAGCCTGCGGAGTTTTCAAATGACCTGTTAATTGAAACCTTTTTGTACTCTCTTTCAAATTAAATTAGTGATATATTTTCATAGAAAAGTCTTAATTCAAGCGTATGCTAGAATAATACAGCTATTAAGAGTAACATTTTAAGCGGAAGTATAAAATAAGCAACAGAAGAGGAAAAAGTCCCGGACATATTAAAACTGGACATTGCTTAACAATATATAAATATAGCACGAAAACAACTTCGAATTTAGTTTGACACAAGTATTTTGCAATTTTGAAATAACGAAAGACAACATACCACTCGGTGCCGAATGCAATAAAATACGAGTGCTTGAACTTGTAGCACTGTAGCACAGAACTTGATGCAGACCTTTAATACATACAAAGCATCCCAAAAATGAGCATCAATCGGACCAATGGCATAGATGCTCTTATTTTGTTTTAATACGACGTACATACAACATGCAAAGCTCGCTCCTTTTTTTTGCTTTGTGCTCAGTAGTGGCTTGGAACTCGCCTATGTTGAATACTCCATACTATGAATGTCGTCCTTTAAATGGTATCCACCGTTTTATTTCATGTATTGAGTTTACTACCTTTTCTATGTAGTTGACTTTCAACGTATGTTAATGTTAGTACAAAGCAATATCTTCCTGAATTATAGCCAAAATACTTCCAATTGGTCGATGTTATGTTGATAATATTTTATTTTTTAGGAACTTTTCGCGCAGTGTACTACGGCTTTTGTTATGGTAGTTGGTGTTTCAACTGTTGTTGTATAATTGTCAAGCAATAAATCGATCGATCTGTCGCATGTTGTAAATTGTCGATGTCGGCCATGGTGGTGGCGTCACTGTTCGATGCATAAAAAAGTGCATAAAATTCAATTCACACACGCAAAAGCGACGAGGACGCGACGACATGTTGTCGTCCAGCACCCACATCAATACAAGCGTAATGCATTTTGTTGACCAATATGTGCCACACCCATTGAAATTCTGCCCAGCGGATGCGCCAAGTTCTTCATCTTTCATTGCTTTGCATATCAATAAAAATGCATAAATTTCAAAATTTTCTGTTTTTTTCAAAAATATTTTTGCTTTTAATTTTTTTTCTTTATGGCAACACACTGCAACATTGCAATGCGTCATTTGTATATTTCCGCAACACCCTTGCACTTAAGCTACCCAATACACACAGAGTGCAATGCGTTGCATTAATCCTGTCTGTCCATTCATTCGTCCCGTCTGTGTGTCCTTCCATCAAACGCATAAATCAGTTGGAGCCATCGAAAAATTCCACACCGGATGTCCGTTTTTTGTTATGAATTGCACGCTATGCGCATTGCCAAAAAAAAAAAACATGAAAGCACGTCGTCGCATCGCATTGTCAGCATAAAAAGCCTGCGGAAAACATCGAAAATCCATAAAAATGCATCATAATTTTCCCAACGTAACGCAACACGATGCGTTACGTGTTGTTTATGCTAAAGCTGTCAATATGTGACCATTGCCCACTGCTGCTTTCAACTTTTGTAGCCGCTAACACACCTCATGCAGCGAATTGGCTGTATTTCCTAGAAGAAAAGTCAAAAAAGGTTTGTTGACGCCAATACAAGGTCCTTGTTTGCATTCCAGCGGATTAAGGATTCGGTTTTTGTTCCAAAGCTTCTTTGGGAGAAATACACGATAGCGTCAAGGTTAGTTTTCATGAACTAATATCATTTTCCAGCTCAAAATTCGATGTGACTAGCTGAAACTTAGTACATTTGAACAAAAAGTTTTGCAGCCAGGACCGAAAGGACCTAGTAGCTTATGGCATACATCGCAAACTAAACGTTATAGTGTGATAAAATTTGGTACGAGGATGCTGAACACGAATTTAATTTACTGAAGCAAAAGTAGGTGGAATTAAAAGAGTGGGATTTCCCATATTCTATTGACGTTTTCAACTTTTTCGACATTTTCAACGTCTTTCAACTTCATGCAACATTTTCCATATCTCTTCGAGTTTTTCAGCCATATCCAACATTTTTTTCAATAATTCTTCGACTTTTTTATATTTTATGTCCAAAGCCCAAAACAATTCTCATTAAAATAATAATAGAAGGCCGATAACTACAATTTATTTGTTCGACTTCTAATTTATTTCGACTTTTCCAACAGAATTCCTCTTTTTTTCAAAATTTTTCATATTTATTCGACTTTTTCAGTATCTTTCAATATTTTTGGACATCTCTTCAACATTTCTAAACTTTTTCTGTAAACTTTTAAGGAGTTGGAATAAAATACATTATTCTCAATCAAGCATAATTTTAAGTAATTATTTGTATAAAAAAATGTAAGAAATAAAAATTAAAAATAAAAGAAAAATCCAATGATTCAAACAGTCTTAACCTTACTGGTACTTATTTTTTATTTGTTTAATTTGGTTATAGTCCTTGCCTCCTTGTATTTACATATGCACCGGGTTTCATTCATCTGAATCCAATAGTTGCCGAGATGTGTATAAAAAATGTTGCTCTTTCTTGTTGTGGAGGGATGGCACTACCCAATGTTTTCATTGAATCTTACTTTTGCATCTCATTTGTATATAAATACATACCAAGTTTAGTTTATGTGCGTCATATAGTTTCTGAGATATAGTGAATATAATACTTCTTTTATTTGGGAGGTCATGGTACTGCCCACTTTTTCCAAACTTAAGCAAGCTAAAAACTTTACACAAACTATAAGCAACATATGTACCAAATCTTATCCAACTGAAGGTGCCTATTTTTTATTGAATTTTACTTTTGTATCTACCTTTTACGTATGAACATTGCGTCAAGTAATTGATAAGATATGATGAAATTTAATATTCTTTCACATTGGCGGGGGTGGTTTGGCATCGATTAAAAAAAATTTGATGTACTGGAGAAAAACCACGAAACACGTATATTTTTTTAGAGTCTATTTTCAGAATATTTTTCAAATTCTTCATGGGTGCAACAAAAAGTTTGACTTTGTCGGACCGCGTTTTATAATAGAAGATCATCTCTATCGAGATAATAGTACTAGTGTAATAACATGAATGAGTTTCATTGGATAATTAACTCACATATCGCTCATTTACTTCATGACTGGCATAGCTCAAAAAATGTGATTTTGAGTTAATGATGCAAAAATATTCCACTCCTCAAGTTCTATTTTGTGTGAAAAAACCGGTATCTTATAAACTTGTCTTCTGAGAAGAGTTTATGTAGACATACTTTTCATAATTTTTATATAAGAAGTAACTTATTAAAAACTTCAAATGCGTGTTTCTCTCACTTTATGTTTTTGAGTTATGCCAATCTTGAAGTAAATGAGCGATATCTTCTAGTGATATAATTACTGTCACCGTGGTTTCGGTTTGGAATTATCACTTGTTATTGTAAAGAAAAATAAAGCTTTATTTTCAATTTGTTTTTTTAAAAATACCTTAGTAAGATGTAGTTTTCGTATCCATAATTTAGTGCATCATGGTACTATCTACAAATTCATCATGCTAAGTTTTACTCTGGGTCGTACACTGTTACAGCTATACATTTGTCTTTATTATATCCAAAGTGACTTTTTAGTTATAAATGATTTTTTTTTGCAAAAAAAAATGTTTTCTGAGTAATCCTTTCTGTTTTATAAGAAATAACAAAGAAATTCAGTTGGACAAAAATATAATTTAAGTGGAGTGTTAGCGCAAGAAAGTTGCCCAGGATAACCCGGATGCGGTCTCCAGTAACTGTTGTTGCATTACATAATTACTATACAAAGGTGGAGTGGTCTTTGGTCTATCAATTGAGGGTTTTCACTGCTCCAACAGCAGCTGTTCTATTTATTAACAAATCTAGTTGAAATATGTCCGTCTCCATTAATAATTTTTTACAAAATATTTTATTCGTCTATTGTATAGACTCCATACCGAGTTGTAAAGTTCGAGCAATGCAATCTTGCCGTCGTTTATAGTTTTTTTGCAGTTGTTGTATCAATTGACGGTTAAAAAAACTAACCTTTTTTGAGAAATTTTAACAAACGTAATGAAGGCATTTCCAATTCTTGCGCACGTCATCGATGAGAAATACGCGGACATTCAGCAACACTCTACCTCACTGCATCAATCTCATCTGGCGCACGTTGGCTTAATTGCCGCTCAGTCTTTAATTTGTCTCCTAGCGTATGTAAATTGTTCAAGTTATTCATTACACGCTGAGTGGTTGACTTGCTCGGGAAGTGATTAACACCTAAAAAATCAAGTATTACTATGTATGTTGGTTGATTTGCTACTCATAAGGATGAAGTTTATTTTTATTTTTTATTAGTCTCTTCCTCAGAAAAGTTGTTCCATTTATTTAGTGCAAGTGAAAATATTTCTAGAATGTTCCTTATCCTCTGTGCTTGGTGGAAGGAAATTAGAATAATGTTCTTCTGAAAAAATGTCGGTGAAAAATTTAAATAAAAATCATCAATGTCCTGAGAGTTATCGAGCATAGCGCTAGTCCTGGCTTTCTGTACAATCGAAATAGCTGGAAAAAAGAGCTAAGCCGGGATTCACTATGGGCTGCTGTGCCGTTGTTGGCTTACTTGAGTATATGAATATGTTGTGTTCCGTTCTGTGTCGTTAAGCGTTATGCTTTATTTAATGTTTTTATTTTTTTTAATCAGGAATATGAATGTTTTACTATAGCAATAACTCATTTATTCTGTTGCGTTGCCAAAAATAATTTTGCGGCATTGTTATATGTTGCTGCTGCTGTTGTCATTTTATCATTACTGCATTTACACATTCGCAGCAAATTTTTGTGTTCTTTTCATTATCCTTGCATGTCCTGTGTGTTGTTCTGTTCATTGCAAAACTGCATTTCCACATAAATCAAAAATTCACACGTGCGTCACTTGGTTTTTTTTTTTTTGAGTTGCACGCAAGCGCTGCGCTTCTAACGTTGCATAGAAATTTGTCAATGTCATCGATGATTTCTGTCAGTTGGTGTTGGTTTTTTGTTTACATTGAATGCATTTGTATTGTCCTTTTCGAGCTGCTGCAGTGTTGTTGCTATTTTCGATGGCGTGTGTTTTGGCTTTGCATTTTTGAAAATACAAAAAATTTTTTTTTGTACGACTTTCTTTGATATTTTGGATTTTGAATTTTTATTGGTTTTGTGTCGGCAATGGTCATAATGAATATAATCACGGAGTTAAGGTTGAAACTGAAACTTTATTAACAATTTTTGGTTTACAATTTATATATATGTACATTTTTATTATATTTATGCCATTTCAGCATTTATTTCAGCAAGTCTGCAGGGCAGCGGATTCTTATGAATCGGCTGGACTGTGGATTCTTATTTCAAGAAAAGGAAATGAAAAATAAACATATTTATTGTGTTGGCCGCACCATATGTACGTTTGTATGTATGTACATATGTAGCAGTATCAACAGTACCAAAACGTGCAGATCATATCTACAATGTATGGTAACATAATAGCGTGCATGTGGATCGCAAGCCACATATGAATGATTGTACTATACAGTGGGATGATGTGACATGATTATGTGACACCTCCACCGTAAGCTATTTGCAGTCCCTGCAAAGTTACTGAAATTTACAGCACATAAAATTAATTTTGTTATATATTTTTATATATTATATATTTATTTGAAATAAAATTTTCTTTAAAACATTAATTTTTTATTACTTAATGGCAAATGGATTATTACTGTTTGAAGTAGTTGTTATATTAATTTTATTTACACTTTTTTTTGTTTGTTTAGTTTTGATAAGATACAATGTCAAAATAACTGAAAGTAATATTACAATGATTATAGTACTTGAGGTTGTTGTTGCTTTAATTTGATTTTTAAAGTATACGTTTTCAATTAGTTCCCTATTTTCTATAGTTTTTCCATGTATTATTTCCAATGTCAAATTTCCTTCAATTTTAGGTATTTCAGTATTTATCTCAAATATTTCAACAACGTTCATAAAAATATCTTCCTCATTTAAAAATTCGTAATTATCAATTTTGATTTTACATAAGTGGAATGTTATTAATGCATTGCCTTCTACTTGTAAAAGGTTAAAATTACAATTATGCAGTATGTTTGTGTTTGGAAAGTTTTTTAGAACTAACATATTATTTTCTAGTTGTTCAATCTCTTTATTACGATTTATTTTATACATGCAAGTATCATTATTTTGTAAGATATTACGAACGCATCGGTTTTTATGGTATTTAAGATTTTTCTCTTTTATTATGTCATTAGTATACTCGAAAATTTCTTCTTCATTGAAAATAATTTTAGTAATTTGCATGTCCAACTCCTTATTCTCTTTATTTGGCATGGGTATAATCATACCATTGAAAAATTCTTTGTTTGAAAATTTTGGAATATTGAGTACGAAGATAATAAATTCTTCATTAAACAATACATTTGTCTTCATGTACATCATTATATCAATAGAAATATTATATTTTATTATCTCTTCACTTGTTAAAAAATTGTGTGCTAGAACATTTAATTTACTTAACAATATTATGTCTGAAAATCTCTCGATTTCTTTATTGATTTTTAGGAGTGTTATATAAATTTGAAAACTTTGATCAAATGAGTTTATTGAAGTAATTACCTCGTTAGTTTTTCCTTGAATTTTATATAAATTTTGTGAGATGAGTTCTTGTTGCTTGTTAATGTGGTTCTCTATGTTTTTCATGTTTTCAATTAAATTTCTATTGACTATAACTTGCTTATTATTCTCATCAATAGAATTCTTAACGTTATTATCCAAATTGTTCAAATGTTCGTAAATTTCCTGTTCGTCTTCATCGTCCATAGTTCCTATTAGAAATTTGTAAGCCCTTCCTACAAAGTTAAATAGTCCTCGTTTTTTTCTAATCGTAAAAGGCGTAAGGGTGTGTAAATTCTGTTTAAGTGAACTTAGCTCCGAATTTATTAGTTCATAAAGGTAATTGTCGTTAATGAGTGTCAATAGCTTTGTCTCATTCTCAAATTTTTTTAAAATTTCATTATATTGTGTGAGATTAACTAAATGCAGTATTTTGGTGTATGAGCTTAGTACGTTTTTCTTTTCCAGCTTAACTATTGTAAACCCATTGCTGTTGTTCAGAGGTCTTATGTTTATAGATGGTAGAGGTTGCTTATCTTCCTTAGATATCGAGTAACTTCCATGGGTGTTTATAATTAATATGAATAAACCAACCGATATCTGTAACGAAACATTTCAGTATTTCGTTATTATTGCTCTTGGTATTTGAATTTTCTTTTTACTTGATTTTTATAATATTTCCTAAGTTTATTATTATTATTATTAGTTAATATGTAATTGTCCGCTCTAGTATAATTGGTAAGCTTTTTGTATTTTGGTTGAGATTTACTTGCTCTGTAATTTTTTACAACGTTTTCAGCTATTTTTGAATCGTTATTATTAATTTTATCATTAATTTTATTTATTTTGTCGATTTTATTTTCTCTCATTCTATTTGAAAATTCATCTACTTCTTCTCTTGTCAAAATATTATTTATAAAGTCTATTGGTTTTCTCCTTGTCGTGGAATGTATCGTTGCATTATAAAACATGATTGCTTTTTGAACTTTCTCATTAATTTCGTCGATGCACTCTCGATCTGCAAAAAGTATTCGTAAATGTTCGTTTAGCGTTTGGTGTAGACGTTCGACATCTGCGTTACCTGTTTTATTATATGGGGTGGTAAAATAAACTTCTATATCATTGTCTCTAAAGAATTCTCTTATTGTCGTTGTATCTAATTCGTTGTCTGTTACGACCTTTTTAGGTTTTCCCAAATATTGAACTCTTAATTTAATTGCTCTAAGGATAGAGATCCAAGTTCTGTCTTGTAATTTTTCCACTGTTGCGTATTTCGTAAGTCTGTCAATGGTTGTAAGGTACATGACGTTTCTTAATGGGTACCAAATATCTATATGGACAAGTTCGTTATGCACTTTAGGAGTTTCAGTGATATTTAATCTATGACGTATGGGATTTCTATCAAATTTGGCCAGGTTGCAAATTTCACAATTGTTAATAAATTTGTGAATTTGTTCCTGTAATTTTGGATAATAAATTGAGTTCTTTAATTCCTCGAATGTCTCATTTATTCCTCTATGATTATTCTTAAGGTGGGCCTTTTTTATTTTTTCCAGCAAAACTTCTCTATCGGTTACGTCCTCTAGAAGTATATTTGATTTTAATATTTTTAGATTTTTATTTTTAGCAAAGTATTTCACGTAGAGATCCTGAAACTTCAGAAATAAATCCGGATGGGGAATAAAAATAGATATCAACCCTTTAGTTGGAAGAATATCTTGCATTGTTTGTAGAAGGTTACTTTCCCGAGTAATTGATATTATATTCCTTATTTTATTTTTATACAAAATTATCTTTTTATTTGATTTCTCCTGCGCATAATCAATTATCATTTGTATTTTAAATAAGTTTAGAGGTTTTTCCGATATTCTTATCAAATCAGTGCTATCACTATCTGCACTATGCATAGTCTCTTCTTCGTCTTCGTAAATTTTCCTTAGTTCTGTTATAGTTTCTTCCGTTGTCGTCGGAATTTCGATATGTTCATTCATGTTAATTTCATTCGCGGTGTCTGGGTTTATTCTACTAAGTCCGTCTGCTACTATGTTTTCGCGACCTTTTATATATTCGGTATTGAAATCAAATTCATTCAACTTGATTTTCCACCGTTGAAGTTTACTATTAGGTTCCTTCAGGTTCTGTAACCATATTAAAGGTCTGTGATCAGTTTTAATAACGAATTTGCGCCCGAATAAGTATGGCCTAAAGTACTTCGTAGCCCAAACTATTGCCAATAATTCTTTCTCTATGGTTGAGTAGTTTTTCTCGTGTGCATTTAGGGTTCTACTCGCGTATGCAATTGTTTTGTTATTCTGCATTAGGACCGCTCCCAGTGCAAAATTGCTTGCGTCTGTAACTAAAGTAAATTGTTTTGTGAAATCGGGATGAACCAGAATGGGGTCATTCTGAAGAAGTGTTTTTAATTTATTGAAAGCTTCTATGTAGTCTTTGTCTTTAATATTTATTTTTTTATCTTTTTTTAGATATTTTATGAGGTGGTAAGCTACTTTCGAATAGTCTTTAATAAAACGTCTGTAATAGCCTGTAATACCTAGGAAAGATTTGATCTCTTTCTGATTTTTAGGTAAGGGAATTTTTTTTATCGCTTCTACTTTATTCGGATTTGTTTTAATTCCATTCGCAGTAATTATATGGCCTAAAAAGTCAGTTTCTTTCGCCAAAAATTTGCATTTTTGCAATTGTACCTTTAAGTTCGCTTTTTTTAAGCAATTGAAAATTTTTTCGAGGGAATCGAGATGTTCCTCGATACTTGTAGAAAATACTAGTATGTCATCTAAATATACTACGCAAAGTTTGCCAATGTATTCTTTTAAAACATTGTTCATGAGTCTCTGGAATGTAGCCGGGGCATTCTTTAGTCCGAACGGCATTCGCAAGAACTCGTAGTGACCATTAGTTGTCGAGAACGCAGTTTTATATATGTCCTTAGGATCCATTTCAATTTGATGAAATCCTTTAGTTAAGTCTAATGTGGTGAAGTATTGACATTTTCCTAGCTTATCGAAAATGTCATCTATATTAGGTATTGGAAACCTATCTTCTATAGTGTCCTCATTTAACTTCCTATAGTCCACTACTACACGCCAGTTTTGTCTGCCTGAACTATCCGGTTTCTTAGGGACAATCCAGATTGGACTATTATAAGGACTATCTGAATCTCTAATGATACCTTGACTTAACATTTCGTCGATTTGGTTATTTACCTCTTCTTTATGGATTTCTGGGTATCTATAACTTTTAGCATATATTGGAATGTCATTTTTAGTTTTTATTTTATGTTTAACATTATTGGTGAATGTTAAATTATCATTTTCTTTGTGAAATACTTCAGCGTATTTTCTTTGAAGTTTTGCAATCTGAATTTTTTCAAAATTATTTAAGTGATTTTCATCGTTTTTTACTTCTTCCGTTTGACAGTTTAATATTTCAAAATTTTCTTCCCTTTGTACTTGTTCGTAATATTCCTCTTCTTCTTTGCAAATAAAAAATGGTATCTTTGCATTAGGTGTTACTAATTCCCTATTAGGATAGTCTATTTTACAATTAATTTCATCAAGGATGTTGTTGCCTATAAGACCATGGAACCTATCATGAAAATCGAGTTCCAAAAATTCGCAATCTTTACTTGGGTTGAAGGAACCGAATTCCTTAAACAATGGAAATTTATAAATATAATTACTTTTAAAGATTTTTCCAAAGGCTTTAACTTCTGCGCTAATCTTTGTTCTCCACTTAGGATCACAAACACCTGGTTTTATTAAGCTAAATTCAGCACCTGTATCTATCAATAAATAAAATGATTCATCTCCTCTTTTAAATTTTAAGTAAGGTAATTTTTTGAGGCTTGGTCTGAAAAATTTGTATTATAAGTATCCATTGGTTCTTGACCATTTGAATTTCTAGACTGTCGGGACTGTGCGCTTTGATTATCCCTTCTTTCATATCGATTATTATAAGTGCGCCGTGTATTTTGTGAGTTGCTGTCGTTTCTACTGAAATTATGATACTGTTGATTTCTATAGTTAGTGTTTGTGTTATCATGGTTCCTTTGTTCATTGTGATGAGTTTTATTTCTTTCTTGTTGATTATTATATCGATTACTTTGATATCTGTCGTTTTGTTTTTTCTGGTAGTTATTGGTATTTTGATAATCATAAGTACCATTTTTATTATTAGCGCGATTATTGTAATTATCGCTGAAATTTACTCGTGTGTGTTTTGAAGTATTAGGTCTATATTGGGGTGGACCGTACTGAGTAAATCCCTGATGTCGAGCTTCAGTTATAATTTTGTAAGCGTCCATAAGTGTTGTAGGAGCCCTAGTTATGATCATAGTTTTTGTAGGTTCTGGCAAATGACTTCGGAAAACTTGAAATGCTATTCTATTTATTTCATCGATCGAGTAGTCGTTCTCTTCGTGCGTCATCTTCCTATTTATTACCCTATTCACAAATTTTTGAATTAAATAATAGTAGTTTTCAATAGTACCATTCAATGATTTCATTTTTAATTTATCCATTAATTCAACAACAGTTTCTTTTTCGCCAAAATTTCTTTTTAAACAATCTTTTATTTGTACCCACGTATCCGATGGCTCTCTGTGTAGAGCTTCTACACATTCACCTACGCATTTGTCTTTTATAAACCCTATCAAAATGCGCTTAGATGCCACGTCAAAGTGGTCGAAAGACGGAAGTATATTTTCAATATTTTTTATAAAGTCCGGTAACGAATTTGGACTCAAACCGTCATAGTCTTTTATGTGCTTTATACAATTAATAATTAGGTTCATCTGTTGAATCATTGCCTGATCCATTTTCGTAATTAGATTTTTTAAAGAGAGAATAAAAATTTGGACAACAACAAAAAAATTTTTTTTTACTTAAAATTTACGGTAGTAATTAGTTTATATGTTTTTATTTTGATGGTTCGTTTTTATAGTATTAAATATTCCTTCTCTTTTACAATTTAATTCAACTGTCGTTTATTTATATTTTGTTTTTTTTTTTTTTGTGTTCTTTTTTGTGTTCTTAATTCAATCACAAATAAAAAGTAGATAGTAAAACTTAACTTACGTAGTTCCTTCTATACATCTTTCTTGGTTTTTTTTTCTTTCTCACCAGAACTTTTATTAAGTAGAACTGCTAAAATTCTTAACCGTCTGCGTATTGATGAGCTGTTTTGCTTATACTCTGCTGTTGCTTTCCCTTTTTTTTTTTTTTCGCACAATACGATGATGTTGATATTTGCTTTTTGATGTTGTTCGCTTGTAGCTGTTGAATGTTAAAATGTAAAACGCCAACGCTGACCCTGATCCTTCGTTCGGGGGTGTGGGGTTTCTCGGAATGAAAACCTTTTTTTTAAATCTTCAAAATTTCACAAAAAATTTTTTTGTTTTTTTTTTTTTTTTTTGTGTATATTATTTTTTTCTTAATAGTTTTATTTAAATGGTCTTTCACCAACACAAATTACATTATTTTATTCTGCACTGTACTTCTTGTCAATTTTATTTAGTTTTATTTATTTAACATCCTTATTGTATACAAAATAGAATTCTGCAGTGTACTTGTTGTTAATTTTATTTAGTTTAATTTATTTAGCTTCCTTATTGCATCTTCACATTAAGGGTGCCAATTTTTTTTTTATTATTGTATTGCAGTTGTGTTAAAAATAAAATCTCTTGATTTCTTATTTTAACAGCCGATTATTTTTGCGACTGCGCCAATCACGGAGTTAAGGTTGAAACTGAAACTTTATTAACAATTTTTGGTTTACAATTTATATATATGTACATTTTTATTATATTTATGCCATTTCAGCATTTATTTCAGCAAGTCTGCAGGGCAGCGGATTCTTATGAATCGGCTGGACTGTGGATTCTTATTTCAAGAAAAGGAAATGAAAAATAAACATATTTATTGTGTTGGCCGCACCATATGTACGTTTGTATGTATGTACATATGTAGCAGTATCAACAGTACCAAAACGTGCAGATCATATCTACAATGTATGGTAACATAATAGCGTGCATGTGGATCGCAAGCCACATATGAATGATTGTACTATACAGTGGGATGATGTGACATGATTATGTGACAATATGCATGTCTTTTTCTTTCGTTATCCTTTTTTTTTTGGTTGCATGCAACATCATTTACCTTTTATGCGATGATGATTTACGTCGTTGCATTTTGTACCGTTATCTTGACACCGGTATTCATCGGAGAAATGCGAATTCATGTGTAACTCATGTCATTTGCATTTGTACACGA
The DNA here is from genome assembly GCA_963680825.1 of Meiosimyza decipiens. Lineage (NCBI taxonomy): Eukaryota > Metazoa > Arthropoda > Insecta > Diptera > Lauxaniidae > Meiosimyza > Meiosimyza decipiens. The sequence goes on from OY804260.1 coordinate 1,978,766, forward strand.
ACATGCAACATTTACCACAATGAATTTGCCGAATGCAGTTGTGTTGCTAAGGCGGGGTGTATTTTAATTTATTACATTTTCTATAAGCAATTTATTGTCTTCCCGGACGGTGAGATTTTCGTAAAGTAACAAATTTTTTTTGGACAACAAATTGTTTTATGGCAACATTTTTGTCAACTCACATATTTGGCGCCATATCTAGTTGTTCTATTGCAAGATTCTTTCATCCTCTCGTCAGTTCTCAAAAGCGGCAGGCAACGTTTGGATTGGATCTGGATTTGAAGGTATAACCTTTAAAAGCCACAAGTGACATTTTTCTCTTGACCAGTAAATCTGTAATCTATTGATAATTTTTATAAGACTTATCATTCCTTATAGTTTTTTGATACTGTTTCTGAATCGCAGAAGCTCTCTAGCACATCCAGAAACCGTACGAAAACCTGTCAGATATCTCTTGAAGGGTTGGTAACGATTTTGGCCTGATTGAACCAGTTCTTAATGAGTTGATATTCGGATGAAAATCTTCTGCTATTAAATTCAACTATTTCTTCGAGCAATGTTTCGGGAGCGGTTTCACCAACAGGTTACAAATCCACTCCCAGAATCTGTACGATTTCCTCCGTATTCGATGTGCTGGTTTTGATTAAATCAACGTTTGTCAACTTATTTAATTTTTTATCTTTGCAAAGTCTTTAACGTTTTCATTATTCTCTGAACTTTTATGCTTGTTATATCTTAGGATTTTTTTATTTTTCGGCTTCATCAATATTTTTAAAATTTTACTTTATTTTTCATCAGGGAATGAAAAAACACCACAACTTATCGTAACGTCCAAATCGCGCAGTGCAATCTTTGATTCTCACATTCTTTGTTTCGCTCTTGGATTCAAATACCAACCCGTACTATAGCAAGCAGAAATAAAAGAGAGGAACAGAATGGTTACGTTCTGCCCTAGGTACAAAAGAATTTATTCGCTTTGTTGTGGTTTTGAGAAGTCAAAAACGGATAACGAGGTCCATGGACCCATTATCGGGTCAAATACGGTTTTTTCTTGAGTCTGAAGTCTCCCTTCGTGATGTCCAAAACTATTTTTGGAGCTATCTTTCGCTTGAAAAAACAAAATTTTCAACCAAAAATTGGGTACCATAGTCCGGGAACCCATCTTCGGGTCAGAAATGTTTCTTTCCAGGGTTCCGAGCCTCCTTAAGTAATGTCCAAAACTATTTTTCGAGTCTTTTTTCGTTTGAAAAAAAAAATTCCTCTCATACGAATCTAATGACAGAAATGATCACTACAATTGGTACGGGTTTGGATAGCAATCGCGAGTCAAAACCACAACAAAGCGTATTCGTATTTTATACGTAGAGCAGGACGTTACTATTCTGCTGCGCTATCACATGTCCCTTGCTATGGTTTGTGTTAGTGTTCCAATCAGTGAGTAGGATACGGAATTCAGACGGAAACAGTTAACGCTCATGTAACAGAACGAAATCGAACCATACGATAGAGTTTTTTTCATTCTACGTTTTTCATAAATTTTCGACGTTTTTGAACATTTTCTACGCCAATATATCGAATCATCCTCAAATTCATGGCTCTTTTCAATTTAGACATAAAAAAGGGGCTGGATATGACTTACTTCCTCGTTGTTTTTTAAAAAATAGTGCTACTACTACTTTATGCACTTCACTAAAACTGATTTTTAATAAACCTCTCTCAAGTGGTGTTATGTTAGAAGGGGGGAAATTTCTAATACAACTCCTATGTTCAAAACAGGCCAAAATCGTCTTGGTGAAACTTTCAGTTATAGCTAAATTATTAAATGTATTGGTATATAACCGAAAAACTATATACACGAACTTTGTCAAAGCTTTTGACAGCTTAGATCATGAACCTCTTACTTTAAAATTAGGGAAATTGGGCTTTCATTCCAGCCTATTACGTTGGTATCGCTCTTATTTTTGTAATAGGAAGTTGACTGTGATGATGAATGAGCACTTTTCTAGAGAAATCGATGAGTTTCCCAAGGTAGTCACCTGGGTCCGCTTTCGTTCATTGTTCTTATAAACAATGTATTCTATATATTTAAACATTGTGAATCTTTACTGTTTTGCGGATGACATAAAAATTTTTTATGACTGTCAAAACGATTGCGCTAATTTCTGACTGATATTGATATCCTGGTGTTGCAATAATGCACTTAAATTTAATTTTGCTATTATGCAAAGTAATGACCTATCCCCGCAATCGACTACCTATTGTACAAACTTATGTCTAAGATAATAAGACTTCTTTTCAAAGAGTCAAAATATTCAAAGACTCGGGCATTCTTTTTGAAACAAAGTTTTCATTTAGTTGCCATTTTCCAAGGCAAACTCCCAATTTTGTATTTTAAGAATAAATTCTAAAAAACTTAAAATGCTTTCACATTAAAATCTATTCATATGTGTTGAGTCAGATGTCTCCTTAAGTACTGCGGTATAGTTTGGAGCCCATACTACGAATCTGGGATAGACAGAATTGAAAAATCGCAAAAAGCTTCACTAAGTCGGCTTTACCTCACGTTTTCTTATGATGGCATACCAGGCTACAAAACTCTTCGTCAATTGCTAGGTATTCAAAGCTTGTCTGTAAGACGGAATTCCCAAATGAGCTATTTATAAAAGACTTGCTTGACGGACTGTCCAGGCTTGCTAGAATTAAAAAAATTTAATGTTCCAGTAAGATCTCTTAGAGACTTTCGTCGCTCACCATATAGATTTTTCTGATGGCAGAGAAAGCCTTAAGACAGCGTTGTATTTCTTACACAATTAATTTGGGAACTTAAAAATTTATTTAGTTCGCCCCCATACCCCACGGTACATTTCGTTTTATTGACTGCCAACATTTCATCCGCAAGCATTAATCAGTTTTATGAAACAAGTTTATAATTATGAGTGGCTTGAGTTAGTCAAAAAAATATTGTCGTAATAACTAAGAGCTAATAAATAAGTAAGTAAATATTCTGAATTTTTTTCGCAATTTTAATTAAAAGAACTGCGGCTTTTATCAATTTCTAAGTGTTAACGGCATAACGAATTTCTAACATAAATACTTTTATTTTCACTAGTCAAAATCAATAGAAAAGAAACATCTGCTTCTGCATGAGGTATCAACCAATTCGAATGTTTGGAAAATTAATTTTGTGTCAGAGATTTTCTTGGTCATTAATCTTGAATTCAAAACAAAGAAAAATTCAACGCTAAAATCAACAAACGTCAAAAGAAAAATCCAAAAAGAATTTGCACGACGACAAACGTGGACGATGTCAATTAATATTTGCCAGGATATGAACGCAGCAACTTCTGCATCCATAAGAGCTGGAATGGTCGTCGGGTAATATGATTGACAGCAATCATCAATAAGTTGAGTATTGCGGCCTGTCGCAAATGGCATTAGCTAAAAGCGACCCTTCAATGTCAGCGCGACAGTGTGCGCGTCGCTCTCATTTGACTCATGCGACGATTCTTTTAAAATCACATGCCAAATCCTATTTTTATTTGTTTCATTTGATGTGTTAAATTTTTATTGCTTTTGCCATTTTTGTGCCGAAAATTTGATTAATCATTTAAGTAAATCTGGCAAAGTTGAGGTTCATTAGGTCGACCGTTTCTACAATTAATAGAGTACGAAATAATCTCAATGGATTACAAGTACAAAGTTTGTTTAGAAAACTTTTTTTTTGTATTGTAGTTTTATTCAGTCACTTTTGTTTGTATTCTAGGAATGGTTCTTTTAAAATGTTAATTTCTTTAGAACTTAAAATGTTCGTCTGGCTCTCTTCCCACACTTATATAACCGTAGACTTTTGTGGCTTAGCAAAATTCATAGTATTAAAAACACCGTTAAAGATTTTTTGTATATATGAGAGACTGTCGAATTCTATTTTTGAAATTCTTATCATGTTTGAGCATCACACATATCACATTTTTGACAGTTTAGGTTTAAAATCAGGCAATATCTATAGTAATGTGCCTTTGTACCAAGAACTTTCAAAAAATTTTGACTGAATGAAACGAAGGAGCGTGTCATCTCGCATACCATAAAAAAAAACATTAAAATATATAGCAGCTATATGTAGTTGTCAAATTCATTATACGCAGTCATGCACAATATAATTGGGTCACTAATTACTTAAGAAAATACAAGTTAGAAACTTTAAAAACAATCGGTAAAATATTTGTTCCGTCAATATAAAGACCGTGGACAGAAAGATAGGATCACTGTCTTTAATATAACTAGTTTCATTTATTAAAAAAAAATTATATTAAGTCATTCATATATGGGCCGAGCCAAGCAGTTTACTAAAGATGAGTGCGGTATCCTTTATCAATGACGTAATGAAGAAAAATGCCAACATAAGATAGCTTCGTTCTCAAAACCATGTAATCACCATGTAATCATTGTTCTAAAAACAATAAAAACACAATTTTAATAAGTCAGCACACGTAAATCGATTAAAAAAGTGACAATATTATCAAATTATTGTCAACCCGTGACCCATTTAAGGGCTCTGCCGCAATATCACCTGAACTGGGGCTGCAAGTGTCCTCCTTCAGTACTGTTAGGCAGAGATAATTGGAAAAACATGCTTTTGGAAGAATATCGGGAAAGGTGCCTAGTGCTGAATTGTCAACAGAAAAAATCGCTGTAGAATATTTTCCATTAGATTGGATATTATAACACTATAACGACCCAAAACATACTACTCGGGTCGTAAAGTTCACGTTTTCAATTGGACAGCGCAAAGCGCCGACTCAAATTCCATTGAAGATATTTAGGGCATAATTAAAACGTTAGTTGCAGCCAGGAAACCATCCACTAAAACGTATTTATTCAATATAATCAAGGAAGAATGGGAAGAAATTTCTACCGTCCTGTTCTGAGGAACAGCTGTGCTGAGCTCCTCGAGCAAAAAGGCTTCCCTACCAAGTATTCATAACAATTAGTTAAAAAACTTATATATAACTATCTTTTTTAAACTAATTGCAGATGGCTTAATTGTATGAACACTAATGTCTCGATAGTCAAAATATCGAAATCAAAGAATTAAGATGTTTGTACTATAATTTTGTTAACTAAGTACCTTTTTGCATAATTGAAATTAAATTTAAAAAAAATTATAATAATACGAGTAGGTATATGACTTAAATTATAAATAGTATGCACACCAGTATATGTGGCAACAGTAGGAAAACTTAATAATATACATATATTTTTTTTAGAATTAAATGCAGCGCTTATGAAACAAATAGTTAGAAGGAATTTTATTTGTATGTTGAGTTTCACAATTTTCAGTTTGAACTGATAGTACATTAAAAGTATCTATTGTTGAAATATAATTTTACAAAGTAGGAGAAACAAGTCAAACAAGTAAACATTATGGAGAATGCTATTTTAACATATTTGTTACAAGTCTAAATCAAATTAAGTAAATTTAAGAAGTTAATGCAAGCCTTTGTCTTAAAATCATTATTACTGCTACTATAGAAATGCGTCGCGTTGCAAGCACAGTAGCAACTGCTTTGAATTGAAAGAAAGATCAAAAGTGCAACATGGCGATGGTTCAACCATTTAACGGTTGGCGAAATTACGCTTTGTGGTTATCGATTGCAATAAATCTGAACAACGATCGTAATGTTGCAGTTCTCGAACAATTCTCCCAATTGGTAAGCGAACGACACTCCCAAAAAACAAAAAACAAAATACACGACGCAAATCCAGCTTAAATCGATCTAGTTCATTGCAGCGCAACGGTCAACTTTAGTGCAGCATCTACGTAGATCTACATCCTTAATGATGATCGTGCCGAGCAAATAACATTTAATTTGTGTATCTGTAACGAAATATCTCTTGGCAGTCTGTCTGCGATGAGATTCGATCTCATCGCTGTTGAATGCTGCTTTGCCACTTCATCTCAATTGGAAAACATTCGATTGCTTGAAATTTACATTTTGTTTGTTTGCTTTTATTTTGCAGTTACATTTGGCAATGGTTGTTGAGGTCAAAAAATGGGTACTGATTCCACTTTATGTTGGAAAGAATCCACGACAACGACACAGCGCTGAGTTGTTGTTTACGTTTTACAATCGATAAATATTGGTGACCCTACTTGCTTACACGCATACAATACATTTCATAGATCTTTCAAAAGTATCCATATAACTTCTATGTGCGAATGCAATCTGATTTTTTCTTTAAAATCGTGCAGTTGTTTAATTACATCGTAGATTTGTTGTAGTTCAGTTAAAAGATCGCTGAACATGTTTTCTGCTAATTTATTAGAAAAAGAAAAAAATGTAAAGCCGTCTATCGAGGTCTCTTGAAAAGTGTAGAAATAAATCTATTAAATAAAATGAAAATTAGCGAAGAAAATCTTTTAATTATATACTACAGCTACATTCTTAAAAAAACGTGTTATATTTAACCAAAACAAAGATGCAGTTCGTTGAAATGCTATATCGTTAACTCACACTTAGCTCTGGAATTTTATAAAAGTTTTGAAAAAAATTAGCCATATTACTGTTTCTTTTACCTGTGCATTAGACAAGTTCAAAAGGAGCTCATGTTCTAGAATTCTTCATGAACGCTGAAAATAAGAAAATTTATTCATTTTCCTGTGTATCCTCATTTAAAAAAAAACTCTTGGGGTTACTACCAGGATTGCAAAATTTTAATTTTTCGGAATTTTATTACAAAAATTAAGAAAATTGCATTTCTTCTTCTTTAAATTTTTTATTTTTGTGATTAATTTTTTTTAATTTTTATGATTAACACATAAGGAAGTACCGAAAAATTTTTTATCGCTATTTTTTAAGCCTACACATCTGCTATATACGAGTAAGACTCAGTTTTTGTCTGTCTGTCTGTCTTTTATGAACGCAGAAACTATGCGGCCGATTTTGAATAAATTCTTACAGTATATTAAAATCGATTTAGCTGGTGTCAAAGACAATAAAACTTTAATTTAGGGTGCGTATATAAGGCGGCCCTCACACAACTGTTTTTTTAAAATGATGTTTTTACGAAGACCGGTTAATCGATTCACAACGTATCAATACGTCGTAGCTTTATGCTACAAAACTTTTATTTAGGGTGGCCTTTATACAAAAGTATTTTCTATATAGAACTTTTACGATGATTTCGTAATTGTTTTTTAAATGTAGTCTATGGAAGGTTTTCACTGAGTTATGTTTAGAAAAATGGGCGATGACATGCTCTGCAAAATTAAATTCAACATATCTCATCAACTACTGGACGCAGATGAATGGGACGTGATACATATATATCTTTGAGGGAAAGTTTTAAGCAAAAATGCGGTGTTATGAGTTCGCTAAGCTTCAAACCCTCTAATCTACTCGGGTCCATGAGTTATAATAAAGGTTCCTCTCGACTCTCATAGAGTATAATTTTTCTTTAATATTGTTCTTGTTTTTTTACTGCCCAAAATTGTTTGTGATGCTCATAATTTCATAACTAGCTTATTTAAAAAGTATACCGATCGATGTGCACCTATCAACCGCCTCTGAAATTCTGGACCGCCTTTGAAATTAGACTCAATACCTTGAGTAACACAATTTTTCATTCATCTGTGTTACCAATGATGAAGATCAAGTCTTGATGACTCCTAAGTTATTAACGCACTTAAACAAACTTCACTAAAACCCTCGCACATTTACAGATGCACATCGAAAATTCTCACAGTTCGAGCCCTGTGTTCTGTTGATGAACATCACTTAAAAGCTCAGCATATTGTATGGACCATCACCTCTAAGTAGACTCTTGCTTTTTGCAAAATCAGTTAGCAAATCAAGTTGCTACAGCGATGAATGGAGTGAATGCTACAAACTGATGTGTACCTATAGATATTTATAGAAATGTCACTGATAGCAGCATAAAAGACACGAACAAAATACCCCTCTACCGCTGCAATAGCAGCAAAAGGTATCCATCGACCCCGTTTAAGGAAATAAGAATCTGCTTACCAACAAACTTATTATGCTGTATAGATTGAAGATCTATGATTGGAGACGTTTAACAACTATCGATGTAACAAAAGTTTGATATTTTTTTGTATCGATGCATTGAAAACAAATTTAATTTACGCGTAAGCTAGTAAACATTTCGATACTATCGAGATATTTTCAACAACATGACATCTTCAGCAATAAACGAAGATCAATTGAAGATGTACAACGCATAAATTTGCATTCGACTGACTGTTGCAAAGATTCAACCAGTGATGCTGGTGTTTTTGTACAGAAAAAGAGCAGAGCTTTTAAGAGGGGAGAAAAACAGAAGAATACAAAATCTGTAACTGAAGTAAGAGATATTTCACATGAAAACGCGTAACAAGTGTCAATGAAAGGATTTAACTGCGTCACCGTTTCACAAGGTAATTGTGAAACGAACACGATCATCATTTAAGCAATGGATGTGCTCACTTATGTTACAGTCAGATACACGGAGGAAGGATCTTGACTTGATGCACCAAGAAGTTGCACATGCGCATCATTACTTCGATGCGCAAAGTGAATGGAAGATACGAATCATTTCATGAAAATAAAAAACAAATTGATAAATATGGGAAAAGCACTCTTGAAGATAAAGTAGCGAATCAAGACAATGAGTAATAGAAAATACTATTTGTATTTCAGCAACATGTGATGCAGTTGCTTAACGGGACATACAGACATGGATAGAATAAAAAAGAGCTCAGCTTTCCGCCAACAAAAAATATTGCGCTCTCAAGTTGTGAATTTATATAGTAAGTACTAACTGACACCCCAGACGTTTTTTTGCCCTCCCTTATATGTATCCCAAATTTTAATATGCACTACAATTTAAGTTTGATATATCGACTCCAACTCCTTCTACTAGATCCAGGAATCACTTCCGCATTCTCGAGCACCCCACCAATCCATGTTGTGAACATGGTTTCATAATCTCATATGGTTACGGAGACATTCAAATTTTTCCAAATATCTTGCAATGCCATTTAAAGGGTCCAAAAAATGTATAAACCTTCTGGAGCACCCAGCCAACTTATGCTGTGAATATGGCTGCGATCCTCTTACGGTTACAGAGATACTAGCTCTTCACCGATACGATAATTCGAAAACTGTCGTATCATGGTCGACGTGGCACCAAGCTTATCCTCTCGTACTCGTTCTCGCACGAGAATTTTTTGATGTGTATCGTTCTTGCCGATATTTTTCGGTTGTTCTTATTCACATTTTCATATATTTTAGCTGCAACAGCGCCTTTCGCGCGCTATCCGTTGTGCAACCCCATATACATTTTACGCAGTCATTACTGCAGGCAATTGGTTCCATATGGGAAATTTCACAACTTGGTATAAGTTCCAAGAATAGCAATGTAAGGACTTTTGTTGAATGGGAGAAGCTATGACCTTTCATCCAACCCTGTCCATATTTAACGAGTTGCTTAGCATATTCAATTTATATAAAGGTGACAGGCGGCTTTGTCTTATCTCGTTCAGATATCGTGAGATACAAAACATAGACAGTATACATTCTAACACCGAATTTCAAAATGCCTTCTACCATAGGTGCCAAGATATTGCGTTTTAATTGTTTTTGTATTATGGAAGCTTTGGCTGAATGTCGTTCTTGGCGATATCTTAGTGCTTATCGTACGATACATTACATTATCGCCAAGAACGAGGTATTGGCCGAACCCCTCTCGTTCTTGTTCATACGAGATATAATATTATTGATATCGTCCCGTTATCATTATCAATCTCGGTTCTGATAACGAGAACCGTGAAACACTAGTAGATATACAACTTGGCACCATTCTATTAGCTGCATACAAGTAAAAAAGAAACCAGAAATAATTTTTTTTGACTATAATACCAAATCTGAAGTTGATGCGCTTTATCAGCTTCTCCGCCACTATTCTTCAAAAAAAAAAGCGTACCTATTGGTCCAGCAGCAAAGCAGCTACAGGAAGCTCAGAGTTAGCATGTCCATAAAGCCCATCTCCGGTCGGAAGCTCTAAGAGAGACGTTGTTACCTGTGTCCAATTCGATCAAATATCACCAAATATTCATAAAAATGCTCTACTTGTGCTAATTTCACTTATAAAGTTCATTCAAGTGCAAAAATAGTCTGTCAAAATTGCCTAATAAATAAAATGATTAAATTGCTTTGGGCAAAATTGACCCACTAATACGGTGAGTGCTATTATTTTTGAAAACAGAATAAGTGTTAAGGTAGAGCGGCGGCTTAGTAAGCACACATAAACCAAGTTACGTTCATAGGTGATACCACAGAATCTCGCACGTTGAGTCACGTACACGTCTAATATGGGCGTGTAGGTTTTGGATGTTGTTGCAAAATCCTTTAACAATTTGAGGTCAGTACTTGATATTTCCTCAAGGTTGCTGAAGGACATCTATGCAAGTGTTTTGTTCATTTTGCTAGGGTTTTGGGGGATGTGAAAAGTGATGGTCTTTTCTTACTTTTTAATTTTGTGATGCACGGGGAAAAAACGATTTTTGGTTGGTAGGAGACGGCAAAATACCTCATCGCCCCAGTGTCCAAATAACCACAGAACGCATAATAGCATGTTTTCGGTTTTGGCTTCGATAATCGCCACTTTCAATTGCTTCGCCATATTTATACTCAATCTCGACAATGGTTTTGCTAACTTAAAGGGAGCGATGATGTCAATATCATTGCCATAGCTTAGCAGCTGGACAAACTAAGGAATACCTTTGCCATGCGTACTATCTGTTCTTGGATGAGGTTCAAAAATAACCAAACAGTGCATATTCCAGTCAAAATTCGTTAAAAATTTAAAACCGCACAGTCAAGTTGTACGTTTTCTTAAGCATTTTTACGCTCTTTGCTCAATTGATCATTCTTCGGCCAAATTTATTCCCCATAAAATGTAACTAGCTGAAACTTGGTATTCCAAAAGTTTTCTGAACACTGATCACGTATTCGCTTCAGATTTTTTGATTAAAATAACCAAAGTAAGATTTTCTTATAGATTTTGGGTCGTTAAATACAAATCCGGTATTTGTTTTATTTCACCACGTCAAGAATTTGTTTTTTTTTTGAACTAAGAAAAATCGTTGAGACACCAGCATCATGGCATAATAATTTAATCAAATCTTTTCTTTTTTCATACCAAATCCTGTTCAGCGTGGTTTCTAAATAGCTGTCAGATCTTCTAATCTTCAAGTGTTTGAATAGCTCCTAGTGCATTAAGTTGTCAGGTCATATTTTTTTTGACTGAATGGGATATGAGAAAATGTTTTGCTCGCATCATACTCAATTTAAAGCTTTTATAAAAATCTGAAGCAAAACTTCTCTTTGTCCAGATTAAAAACAACCTCGCACCAATTTCGTCATGTTCGATGTTAATGATTCAGACAATACTCGTAATACAGAAATGATGCCTGACGTCATTTAGGAATATAGAATCTAACTTTCAAGCTTATCATGGGAAACACCATTTCTAGTATTTTTCTTATTATTTTTAATTCAATTATTTAGGATTAGATCATAAATTACACCCATACCACAGCCAAAACTTCTTCCCACTTCGACCACATTCATTCAAATGCTCGCCAGCAGGAAAAACTCATTGCGATGATACTAAATTTATTTCCTTATTAAACGAAATCCTGGCCATAAAGAAGCAGTCATGGCAGTTAGGATGCCCATCAACATCATGACGAACAACAACGTATCTTCTGTAAGCCATAACTTAAGGATACACCAAGGAGACTCATCGTCGTCCTCGTCATCGTCTATGACGCTGAACAGTATGAGCAGCATTGAGGCGACCGCGCCATCTCTTTTGTTTATTTATGATACCCACGCCTGACGTATTTCAAATACTGAGCGCTAAGATACTTGAAGGCAACAACGAGTGTAGTTCAAGTTAACGAAGCACACACCCCCACAAGTATACGCATTCGCACGTAGATTCACAAACACATGCACATGGCTATAATCACAGACACAAGAAACTAAATAAAAGTCAAGTGTCCCGCCATTGTAGGAGTATGGTTGCATCCAGCATAGTGCCATAATACAAATCTATGATGGGAATATGAGCGCCAAGCAGTTGCTGCCTTTTACAGCCCAGCCAGTTGGGTATTTTGGTTCAGGTTCAGGGTTTGCTTTAGCGAGAGCATTAAATTACCCTGGTTGAAGTCTTCATGAGCAGCTTTGCTTCAAAACAAAAACATAAATATTGCGAATGCCACGAGTTACTCAGTGCCAGATTCAGGTTATTGCCGAAGAGGCCCAGGCATACAGTGCACTATAGTAACAAAGTACTTAATTTTTGGCCAAAACCTTATTTTAAAGTTTTGAAAAAGGAATTGTTTTTTGTTTTTGCATTCTATATAAAAACCCAACCACTAATTATTGTTTCACTCGCATTTTTCTCTCAACTAAAACAGAGCTTTTGAAATCCACTTATCATCTGGTAACCCTAGCAACACTCAATTCATGATTCGCCTTCCAAAAAATAATCCTATGAGATGAACTAGAAGGTAATTTAAGATAAACAGTATCAGGGAGTAAGGGTAGGGTCAACATTCAAAGCTCGTATTCGTCGTCGTAGTCTTCAACTCAATGGAGTAGCTTCTAATATTAGAACATATTCGTCTTTATTTGCCTTCATTCGCTCAGATGCGCTGCAATTTTGACAGTTTGGATGCCACCCACAAGAACAACAAAAAAATGTTCAGCGCAATGTTTGTTTTATCTTCCATTTGCGTTAAGATGTCGAGGTTCCATCCCAATTGTCAAACTGTCAGTTTGTGTCGGTAAGTTAGCACCAATGCGTTTGCGTTGCGCTTGATGATGTCGTGGTCCTTCATGTGTATTATTGAACAAAACAAGCAATAGCTACAACAACAACAACAACAGCAAAAAAAGCGTTCCTGTTTAGGGATCCTTCAGAAAAGTTGTGAGATTCTTATACTTTGATAAATGCGTCTTACTTCATGTTACTTTTACACTATGTTGCCACCCTGTTGTGTGTTTGGACAATTTCGTATTTATTTTTTTCTGACATCTTAGCTGTCGTCTTTGTCGCCATCTTTCTATTTAATCTTGACGTAATGCTTGTTATGCTATTTATGTATGTATTTGTGTTAATTTATCAGGATATATATAGAAATATAAACAGTGTGGTTGCACCGCTCAGGCTCCTGAATTGAACATATTTTAGATTTTTAATGATAACTGGAATAGAAGATAGGTACATATTATAAAATCTTTTAGATTTTCAAAAGCTCACTATATTGCCTCTTATCCTAAATAAGTACAAATGGCCTTAAGACAATTTAAGAACTCTGCAATTAATATGAGATTCATTGAAATAATTTTCGAGGGTTAAAATTTCAATTTGCACGGTCTTAATTTAAATAAATTTTTTGACTTTTATTGCCTTAGCTTGCGGATTTGTTAAAAATTTCTTAAAAATTATACTTAGCACCACAAAAATTACTTGTTTGCACTTTATATGCTATGTGCCTTGCATCAGTTTCAACTGGCCTTCCAGAATATGGTACATCTTCAACATCAAAATTGCCGGAACAAAATTTTCAAACCAGTTTCGACAATGGCATGCTTTCAATACATCTTCTCCATACACTTGGCTTTTTTTTTTGCTTGAACAGTATTTGTATCTTTTCGATGGTGAAAAAGTTATGAATGTTTTGTTGCGCACCAAACAAAAATTATTGCACAGAAACAAACAAACTTCTTGACAAACAGCTTTTTTCTATATCAGCTGTCAAAATATAAAAGGTGATTTTTGTGCTATTTGTTTTTTCAGTGTAAATTTTTTGCCCAGTAAGGTTTGCCAATTCACCATAAAGAACTAACAAACAAGCAGCGCTTGTATTGTATCATTGAATATTGTTCTCAAAATTCGTGCTCTGTGGGAAATGTTTTTATCGAAAAATTTTCTTCAGCGAAGAAGCTCATTTTTGGCTCAATGGGTACGTCAACAAACAGAATTGCCGAATTTGGTTTGAAGAGCAGTCCGATGCAGTTAAAGAGCTGCCAATGCACCCTGCAAGCTGCACTGTAGTTTTTAAAAAATATTAAAAATCGCAACGTTACAGTCAATGAAGCAAGGTATCGTGTGATGATTATCAATTTTTTTTTTCCCCAAAATGGAAGAATTGGATTTGGTTGACATGTGGTTTCAACAAGACGGTTCCACATGCCACACGGCACAAGATACCATGGACCTATTGAGAGGTGAGTTTGGTGAGCAATTGATTTCACGTTTTAAATCAGTACATTTGCCGGCATGATCATGCGATATAACCCCACTAGACTATTTTTTGTGTGGCTACGTGAAGTCTCTCGTGTACAGGGACAAGCCAGCCACAATTGCTGCCCTACCAAAATTGGAGCTTAAAGATGAACCACCTCATACGGAGCCGTGGGCAACAGTTACATGAAATAATATTTAAAAAGTAAATGACAGGGATGGATGTATCGCTTCAAATAAATATTTTTTGTTCTTTTCTCAATTTTCAAAAACCAAACGTTTAAAAAATCTTCCGTTATAATAACAATACGGATCAAGTGTGAAGTTGGCTGTGAAAAATACAATTAAGTCAAAATATGGAAAATACGAAATTACTTTCCGACCCACGCGATATTTTTGCATTATCCCAATTATTTTTATGAAGTTTGAAAAATGTTCAGCTCAATTAGTGCATGGGTGTACTTTTTGGTGGACTTAGTAATACCAGGCTCGTGCGCAGAAATCAGCCAAGGGGTGTTTTTACTCATATATGTATTTTATGTCAGGTTATGAAGTTCGAAAAAAAAGTATTTTTGACTATAAAGCATGCAAAAAAATACAAAAATACAGAAAATTTTTATAAATAAATCATATATATGTACATACATATATGCTTATGTATATATAGTATATACATAAATATTTTATACTTTTAAAGTAAATAAGACAAAAATATATAAAATTATTTTTCACTAGTCCTTAGGCAGAAAAGAGCTTTTTTTTAATTTTTTCTAGTACCAAAACATACATATAACTTTTTTATTTTTGATTTTCTTTATGGGCCTAATATTCAAAGGTCTTTTAAATACCAATGAAGAATTTTTCACTAGTTTGCAAGTCAACAAAAAAAAATTTCTTTATTTTATAATGATATATTGTATAATGGTACCCTTTTTGTTGAGATCAGTTAAAGGGTTCGCAAAAAAATAAAACACAAAACAGATCCAAGCGAAAATTGTCGTTTAAATTTCCTGTTTTTCAGTAAGAAAACCTTATTTTGGAAGAAGCATAAGAAGTTCAAAGTGTTGCTAAGGATATATTGCTTCAAAAATATTTCCAACTAAATACCTCTGCTTTAGGAGCTGTTTGCAATAAAATCAGTTTGGATAAAAAAATCAAAAATATTTAGCGATGAAAACCATTGTTGAAGCTGCGGCTAGCTAATGGCATTCAAACAAAAGAAATCAGAAAGCACAAGCTGCTCTAGCAAGTGATTTGAAAACGAAATTACACAAACAAAAAAGTGCGTTGAAGACAAAACAGAAACAAAACGCAAGCGATGATAACGAACCGGAGTTATTTAACTTGAGTAACGGCAAGAGCTGAACGGCAAGAGCTGAACGACCCGAAGTGTTAAAGAAAAAAATTCCAGAAACAAAAACATTAGATAATTACAGACCAAAATGATTGAACTCGAATAATGGAAAGAGCTCGACTTTTTTGTAATTGTGGTAAGAGCTGGAAGAGCTAAATTAGCTTCGAGCTGTGCAAGCAGTAAGCAGTTTGGGCAGAATTCGCAATATCCTGGAATAGCAACTAGTCATCTTATTTTGAAATATATACCATGTGGGCCAGTCAAAAAAATCAGCGGTAAACACCAGGAAGGCTCACAATATTTCAGCAATTATGTGATTTGCAATCGCAGCTTTGTTGTGTAAAAGTGATATAATAGCTTTCATTGCCTCTGTTAATGACGGCTCACTCGAGGTCTTTCCTTACATATGTGACTTTATTAATTTTTTCTTTTTATGGAGCAGTGCCATCATAGAAATCAACAAAAATCAAAGGTTTTAAAACAGATCGGGACGTCTAAATTCCACTTGCAGCTGTCATCCCTTGGATATCTGCTTTGAATACCAAATGTAGTTAGTTTTTTTGGAGTGGCCGAGGTCGATTAAAAATTGGCCCACCCTAACGCGTACACTCAAACGAATGTGTTATTGAACTCAAAATATTAAAACAAATGATAATGGAAAAATTTGATCACTATTTAATAAAAAGTATGCCGGTATGCATGCTCCTACGTAAATATTAATTAAAATCATACGCCTGATATATTTCCATCTACACATATTTATTTTAATTCAATCGCGACAAAAAGGACTCAAAGAGACGTAACGAAAAAAACACAGAAAATAATTACTGCTACCCCACATGAAATAAAAAGGACTTAAATGGCGAAAGAACAAAACGACAAAAGCAGACGAAAATAATTGCTTACTACAGCGGAATCAACACTAAATTTTACTCAAACTGTTTGCAAAAAAAAAAACAAATTCCCAAAAACAGTATCCTGACTCTGGTTCAATGTCCTTGGCAGACATTGAGGCAAGCGAACGAGTGACAAACGTTAAGGAAACCAACGAAGTTGCGGCGGCTGCAGTGGGTCGCAAGGGTACAGGGAATTTTTATTATAAATTGAATCGCAATAACTCAACTTCAATCAAAAATCATAATTCATAAAATTCGACAGTATTGCCATGAACATTTACTCACACATTTATAGATGTTAGTATGTAATGTTAGTGTGTGTGTACGACGAGTCAATACGACGGCTCCTGTTTTTGGCGATTGTACTAAAATTACAGGATAATGTGGCAAGGACGATACCGCAACGTTGCTACCAAATCGAGATGAAAATTTATATGCGCAATAAAAAGCATCGAAATATGTCGAAGTATTAAAGATTTACAAAACTTAATTCTGACACACTCAAATTTTTAAA